>CM053515.1:56994828-57015187 GCA_028627145.1 Eidolon dupreanum
TGTCTAATTTGGGACTGGAAAGATGGAATTCAGGAAGGTGAGTGGACTCTAGGCAGAGGGAACAAGGTTTTAAAATTCTCAGAGTAAAGAAGACTATGAACCGATGGGGGAACATTGTATAATGTGTTGGCATCTAGACATAGACAAGGAATGGAAAGACAATAAAAAAAAAGTGCCCATTTTTTTTTTTAACAAACCATATTCAGAACAGAGTCACTTCTATTTATAATTGAATTGGTGTTCTTTCTAATATATAGGGCTAATATTTTTTATTTTTCTTTTTTTAAGACGATTTTTTATAGTAATTGTGTGTTTATGGCAAAATACCCCCTTACCCTACAAATGCATAACTTCCCCTATTATCTGTTGCTCACCAGAGTAGTATATTTGTTACTAAAGATGAATCTACATTGACACATCATAATCACTCAAAGACCATAGTTTACCTCAGGGTTCACACTTGGTGGTGTCGATATCATGGGTTTAGAAACATATATCCATCATTAAAGTATCATACAGAGTTTTTTCACTTTCTAAAATTTCTCTGTGCTCTGCTCACCCTCAGCAATCATTGATTTTTTTATTGTCTTCATATTTTTGCCTTTTCCAGAATGTCATATAGTTGTAACTATACAGTATACAGCCTTTTTAGTTTGGCTTATTTGTTTCAATTAATAATGAGGATTTAAGGTTTCCCCATGTCTTTGCATGACTTAATAGCTTATTTCTTCAGTGCTGAATAATAATCTATTATCTGGATGTACTCCACTTTATTTATCTATTCATCTAATAAGGATATCTTGGTTGCTTCCAAGTTTTGGCAATTATGAATAAAACTATTATAAACATCTGTGTGCAGGCTTTTGCATGGACTTAAGTTGTCAAATCCTTTGGGTAAATACTAAAGAGCATGATTTCTGGATCCCATGGTAAAAATATTTTACTATTACCTGCCAAATTGTCTTCCAAAATGGCAATGCCACTTTGCATTTCTGCCAGCAATGTATGAGAGCCAGCACTTGGTGCTGTCACCGTTCCAGATTTTGGCCATTCTACTAGGTGTGTGCTGGCATTTCATTTTGTTGTTTTTTGTTTTTTCTCATTAAACTTTGTTTTAGAGGGTCAAAATTCTGTGACAGATTTTGGGTCAAATTGTTTCCATCAAAAAGTACTGATTTTAAAAAACTAATAACTTAAAACTGTTACACACAACAAAGCCAAATGATCCACAAGACATTCTTCTTTCCTTCTGCAGATTTTACAGTGCATTGTAATCATTAACCAATCTTTTACCATTAAACTTAAATGGAAAGACTGTCCACTATCACCACAGTTATTCAATATAACAGTAGAGGTCCCAGCAAGTGCAATCAGGCAAGAGAAAGATATATAAGGCATCCAAACAGGAAATGAAGAAGTCAAACTGTCACTGTTTGCAGATGAAATGATTCTCTATATAGAAAACCCTAAAGACTCCATAAGAACACTACTAGAAACAATAAATAAATACATTAAAGTCTCTGGATACAAAATTGACATTCAAAAATCCATAGCATTCCTATACTGTAATAAAGAAATGTCTGAAAAAGAAGTGGAAAAAATAATTCCTTTTGTAATTGCAACAAATAGAATAAAATACCTAGAATAAATTTAACGAAACATGTGAAGGACCTATATAATGAAAACTATAAGACCCTATTAAAAGCAAGTGGAGAAGATACAAAGAAATGGAAAGATATTTCATGTTCTTGGGTTGGAAGAATCAACATAGTTAAAATGACCATATTACTTAAAACATTATACAAATTTAATACAATCTCCATCAAAATCGCATTAGCAATTTTTAAAGAAATAAAACAAAAAACAATTGGATTTGTATGGAAGTACAAAAGACCCTGAATTGCCAAAGCCATCCTGAAAAAAAAGAATGAGGCTAGAGGCATCACTTTGCCCAACTTCAAATTATACTGCAAAGCAACAGTAATCAAAACGACATGGTATTGGCAGCAAAAAAGACACATGGACCAGTGGAACAGAATTGAGAGTCAAGAAGTAACCTCATAATTATATGGGAAAATAATTTTTGACAAAAAAGCTTTGGAGAAAGGAAAGCCTCTTCAATAAATGGTGTATGGAAAATTGGAAGGCCACCTGCAAAAGAATGAAATTAGACTGTTGTCTATCATCACACACCAAAATTAACTCAAAATGGATTATGGACTTGAATATAAGACTGGAATCAATAAAATGCATAGAAGAAAACATAGGAACTAAACTCAAAGACCTTGGACTTAAAGAGGATTTTATGAATTTGACCTCAAATGCAAAGGAAGTAAAAGGAAAAATAAATGAATGGGACTACATCAAACTAAAATCTTCTGCCCAGCAAAAGAAACCATCAACAAGATAAAGAGACAACCATCTGAATAAGAAAATATATTTGCAAGCAATGCCTCTGATAATGGCCTAGTATCCAAAATATACAAAGAACTCATACAACTCAATAACAACAAAGAAGCAAATGATCCAATCAAAAAATAGGCAGATGATCTGAAGAGACACTTCTCCCTAGAGGACATGCAAATGGACAGCAAATATATGAAAAGATGCTCAACATCGCTAGCTATTAGGGAAATGCAAATCCAAACCCCAATGAGATACCATCTCACGCCCTGTTAGGATAGCTATAATCAATAGGACAAGTAATAACAAATGTTGGAGAGGATGCAAAGAAAAAGAAACCCTTTTACGCTGCTGGTGGGACTGCAAATTGGTACAGCCGTTATGGAAAACAGTATGGAGTTTCCTCAAAAAACTAAGAATTGATCTACCATATGATACAACAATCCCTCTACCTCATGAGTATTTACTTCAAAGGCTTGAAAATCCATATCCGAAAAGATATTTGCACACCGATGTTCACAGTAGCATTATTCACAGTGGCCAGGACATGGAAGCAGCTGAAGCATCCTATGATAGATGATTGGCTAAAGAAGCAGTGGTACATATATACAATGAAATACTACTCAGCCATAGGAAGAGATGAAATACTGCCATTTGTGACAGCTGGATGGAACTCAAGATAATCATGCTAAGCGAAATATGCCAGACTGAAAAAGTTGAAAATCACATGATATCACTTATATGTGGGGTATAAACCTAACAGCAACAAATTAACAGGACAAACAGAGACTCAGGGACATGGACAATGGACCAGTGGTTACCAGAGGGTAGGGGGTGGGGGAAGAGAGAAGGGGTAGACAGGGTAAAGGGAGTCAAATATAGGGGGATGGGGAGGGTGAAGTGGGTAAAGGAGATCAAATAAATGGTTGCTGAAGGAAACTGGACTTTGAGTGGTAATCACACAACAGAATATATAGATGTCAAATTATAATGTACACCTGCAAATTATATAATTGTATTAACGAATGTTACCCCAATAAACTTAAAAAAAACATAAAATAATAATAATAATAATAATAATAATAATAATTCTTACCTATCATTGAAAGTGTACATTATCTATCATCTGTCTGTCTATCATCTATCATCTCTCTATCATCTATCTATCTATCTATCTATCTATCTATCTATCTATCTATTCTCTCTCTTTCTCTTTCTTTCTCTCCTCTCTCTCTCTATCTCTCTCTCATTACCTATCTATCTGTCACCTCTCAATCCACAATGGGAATTTTCCAGACATTTGATTTGATTCATTAAAAAAGATATGGTGTTATGAGTATTACTTTTTCATTTTACCAACTTTGAAACTGACTTTTACAAACACTTTGTCAATTTAATGTACAATTTATCTGCCTCTAAGCTTGTGAAGTTTAAATTTTGTCATATTGCCTTTCACTGTCTAGAGAAGAATTGCATCAAAGTATCTTAGTTCTTCCTAGAAACACTGACTGTCAGGGAAGAGAACAGCTCAAAGTTTTATTTTACTTCAATTACTTATTCAATGGTAGAAACTACCCTTCAACATTCTAGACATTTAGTGATCTAAAAATAGACTAAAATTATTCTGAAAACAAATTAGGCAGGTCTTTTACTAACAGGTATAAAAATATTTTATGAGTCCTTTGAACAGTACACTTAACATTGATATGTAGATAGGAAGTTAAGACAATATAATAGCCAAAAAATAAACCAAATAAAGACAGATATTTAATATATCTTAAAGTTAGTATGTTGAGTCAGAGAAGACAAGATACATTTTTTTTTGATATAGACATCTCTTGATGGAAGAGTAAACATTTTTTGAGCCCTTGTGTCAATGCCTGGCATTTTCTGTACATTGTTTTATTTAATCTCCATAATGACCAGAAGATATAAGTATGAAAATTATTTAAAATTTATAGGTGAGGATTAAAGCTCAGAGGAGTTTGGTGACTTCCTCATTCTAATGCAGAGAAAAAATTGCAGAGCTCAGATCCATATCCAGATCTCTTTGATAATTTCATTTTTTAATTAGTAAGATTTTTTTTCTCCAATGCCTCAAGGAGAAGTCAGAGCACCCTGACTTGTGACCCTTTGAAGGCCACTTAATTTTTAGCTTCTTTTTTAAAAATAGTTTTGATTCCTTCTCCCTATCTCTTCTTCCTCATCTTTCTTCTTATCTTTCTCCTCCTTCTCCTTTTTCTTGTTGGCACTCAATCTCCTCTTTGACCATGACTGACCCCACAGCCAATGATCATTTCCTATAATCTTTAACAGAAATTAGAGTTTTTGGTATGGAAAGATTGGTGTAAGCTGAAGATACTTTCTTAACACTCTAGATACGTTTTTCTTTTTCTTTTTCTTTTTCTTTTGTGGCAAATCACATATTGGTAGGTTCTCCTCTCTATCATTTCATGCCTGTATTTGCCTGAAATATGAACATGAAGTTTCTGGCACGAGGATAGTATGTTGGATTGCATTTATCAAAAATGTATTTTCCAATTCCCATGCATTTCCAAAGTTTTGGTGATTCCCGTAAAGAGGGGGACTCAAAGCTGCTGTCCTGGAGAGACCATGTAGAAAGAACATCCAAGTAGAAAGAGGTTTCTGAGGGGGCCCCAGATTTTCCAGTTTAGCCAGGTATTTATGTCTTTGCAGCCCACATGCTGGAGGTGTGAGGGAGAGCCTTCAGTTGGCCCTAGCCCTAAAATGACTGACTGCAAATACATGAAACTCTAAGTCAGAACTATCTAGCTGAGCTCACTAAACTCCAGAACTATGAGAGATAAAAATAAAATGGTTGATATTGTTCTAAAACATTAAATTTGAGTTGACTTTTTACGAGCCAATAGTTAAATGGAAGATATGATAACTTCCTAACCTTCATGTAGAAATATAATTTTTAAAAAATAAACTTAAATTTCTATTATCATTTCAATAGAAATTTAGGAGAAGTGATTATTTTATTTAGGATCCATACTTTATACTATAAATCTCTCTGGTTTATTTTGTTAATTAGATAAAAAAAAAAAAGCTACTGATGCATTTTTCATCCTGCGGTCCTCGAATGATACTTTGCAGACTTTGTATAGCACTCATGTGGTTTCATAATTAAGCTTTTTAAATTAATTAGGCTGATAAAAACAATTAAGTCATGAAAAGACTTCCTGGGTCACTTGTTCTAAGTTCCTTCCTACATTAAATAAAGTTTTCAGAGACAGTGTAATGACCACTAACTACCAGTGTGATCAGGAGATTTCAAGGTCTGGGAAAGAGAATGAGGATCCTAAATTATGCCAATTAAACTTATGAATGCTTCATAATTTGAGGGATCTGTCATATATACTGTTTCACTAAAAAAAAAAAAAAGCATAGGATAATGAAGATGAAAAGGTGAATTTTATAAACACATGTTGTGTTCATGAAATCTAATGCAGAGTTATAAATTTATGTATAAAATCAAGGAATCTAAGGGAGGGAACAAACCTAATATTTTTCAATCTGTTTGTTATAAAGAGCCATTTTAAACGTTTTCTGATGCTGGCTAACAAATGGCAGGACTTCAAGGTATCATGCAATAAGTCTAGGTTCCCCTCTTGCCCCTGATTTGCAGCACCAACTCTCTGTGCTTTCCAAGGGACACTCTCACAGAGAAGCCCTTGCACTTTTATCTTCGTTCTATCTTCTCAGGTTGCTTTGTTCATACAAATTAGCACAAAGCCTGTTTAATAATAACGAGAGAATGTGAAGATAATAATAGTTATGATAATGGTTATTATGGTGATAAGATATATTTTCTTAAATTTTTAGAGTTTTAAGAATAAAGATCATTTATCTGGTTCTTTTTATTTATCATTTAAGATACAAAAGTTCAGAAATTTTAGAACTTTCTCAAGTTGATAGAGCCTCCAGTGTTCAATTTACTTTATAGCATGCTATTTATAAACTTATAGATTAAAATACAATAAATTATGTAATATATAAACTATATCTGGTAATAAATGTATAATAGAATATCTTATCTTTTTTTCTTATATAATTTTACTCATCATGACTAAGGACATTCTTCTACTCAACTATCCTGAGATTTTAAGATTTCTACTAAGAAGACATATGCCTTAAGCAGTCCAGGAAGGATGCATTAATGAATTTAAACAGACCACAGTTCTGTGTGTCCCAGCAGTTTCTGAAGTATATATAATGGATGCTAAGACTAAGATACTATCCTCTGACCCAAACAAACCTGAACCATTAATTAATTCTAGTGGAAATTTCCACTAAAATTAAATAGAAATGAAGAAAAGAAAGAATGTGGCCTTCTTTAACTATAAATAAATTATAAGTGAATACTGTAGTCCAAATTGAATACACAGAAAAAACAAATTTTCCCAAGAAGAAAAAATATCTATAAATATTGAAGTAAATATTGATATTGTTTTCAATAGTGTTAGACATTTGTAGAATTCCTGTTTATAATTGCAACCTTTATTATTGATAACTGTCATCTCTTTATCATTTTTATAGCTGTCAATGGAAAAATTGGAAAATGCACTTACTTTCTTAACCATATTTCATTTATAGCAATATTCAAACTAATAGCATGCAAACAGCTCTAAAACCATACAAATTTATTTTAAAAGTCAAGTATATTTTCTCTATTTTATATGCAGTATACATTATCATTTTTTTTTTCAATTGCACAGGAACTTTATAAAGATTCTTTCTGTGTTATTCCTTATAAAAGAATACAGAATATATAAATACTATTTTTTCTTTATGGTCACATAGTGTGTGTCTTCTTCAGATGCAGATCGAGATTCACCTTATAATAATTATGTGATCAGTTTGAAGAAGCAGTGTGTTCTTGTACATGTATTTTCTAAATGAAGCTTTCAACTTTGAGGCTGATAATTTTATTCCTATTTTGCTTAATAGAAAACTGAAGAATTGAGGTTATGTGATTGACACAACATTACCCATTCAATGAGAACATGAATCACTATTCATACCCACACTCTCATTCCAAGTCCAGTGCTGTGTTCTACTATCTAAATTATAATGCTTCTTTTGATAACTAATAATACTAATCATTTTTTAAGTTTTTTGCTTTTCAAATCTTTGTTTCAATGTACTTATAAACATTCTTGAAAAGTCAGAAAGTCATTATACATCAATAAAAATTACAAAAAAAAAAGATTACTTTTAGCAAATAAATGTGAGTAGCTGAATTCTTTAGTTTGAGTCAAATTTTACTATATACAAGATATTCATATTATAGAGTCCGAAGAAAGAATGCCCAATTTTTCTCACCTCCTCCCCATTCCCACACTTCACATTTAGGCAATGCCTCTTTTAAAAATCATTTTAAAGTTCCAAAGTTATATTCTCATGATATTTTAAATCATCTATCTCAATCCTAAACATTTTTGGTATTTTTTAGGCATAATTTTTACACTACAGCTTAATTTCATTAAATTTATCTTAAAAATAGATACTATTTCCTAAGATTAATTTATGGATGACTCAAATACTTAACTGGTTAATTCCAAATAAGTGTCTAAAAAAATCTAAAAGAATTATTAAATTGTTGATGTTTTCTAATTATTATTTAACAAAGAATGGAAGATATAAAGAAAAAAGTAATTTATCAGGTGACTGGGAATTAGTAATTCTCTAGGTTAAAGAAAACTAAGGAATGATAAGTAAAATGACCTAATCTCATCAGTGAGAATAATGATGTTTATTTCACCATACAGAGGGTAGCATAATCCAGTGAGCCTCATAAGATTGTACCTGCTAATGTTCACAGATGGTGGAGCTCAGTACCACTAGGATCTGCATAAGGATACTATCACTCACCAATAAAATTGTGAAAATCAATGTAGTTGGCTATAGAATTTATAAAGATTAAATTCTAACTTCTATATTACTCAATGTTTCCTATTGATGGGAATGTATATATGTTGAAGAGGGAAACTGATATTAGAAGTATACGATAAAAAGAATGTCTAACCTACACATATATAAACCATTCACTAATTTAACAAAGATTATTGAGAAACTGTTACATGCAAAAACTGTATTAGAATCTATGGGAGATATTGCTCTACATTAACTGAACATCCTAAAATTCAAAGCATTTTTCTTGGAAATATCTAGTAGATAAAGACCATTCTTTTATTTACTGCAGTTCTTTTTTGTGAAGTGTCAATTCAGATCACTAATCTATGACTATTGTTCAACATTCTTTCCTCTTTTCAAACCCAGACCAACATTTATTTATTCTAATGAGTGACCTTAACAATTTGGTCAATAACCACAATAACCTTACTGTTTTCCTCCCCTTTCTAGTCATAATTTCCTCAGCAACACTTTGGTAACTCACTCACATCTTTACCTTATTATTATTCAAGTTGAAAATTCAGTAACATCTCGACCCCATTGTTCTTTCTCATTACCATATCATTTCTGCCTCACCTCAGGAAAACTTGGATCTAGTCTGCATAACTACTTATTATAAAACAGCTTCTTTTCCTTTCTCTCATCCCTCACATTTACTTAAATTATTTTAACTTCATTGAACTCTTTATTTTCTGCATCCATCAGTTATAATATAACCACAAATCCTCATACTCCAGCAATCTCTAGGTCTTGTTTAAATTCTACCCTCCTAGATATTCAGAATGCACTAGATCATAGTTTCACAATGCTTGTCTTGATGATCTTTAGATCTAGCACAAGCTTGTGTTTCATTTCGAGGCCAAGCAGCAGTATTCATAAAGATAAACCTTCTAACTATTTCACTTAGAAGTCATGATATTTAACTTTATCTTTGTCCTTCCTAGTACTCAGAAATGTTTCAGTTTCTCCCTTACAGAATAAGGGGGGATTAAATACAACTAATCAAATTAAGAGAATGAATTAACTAGATTAAATATTGTTCTAGATGTTGCCAAACTGGGCTACTCGACGACATGGATGAAAATAAATAGTTTAGCTGTCATAATCTCCCTCCCTCCACATACAATCTCCAACTGAAATTAGGCTAATTGAATATATACTACTATTATTTATCAGTAGAAAAATCCAAGCAGAATTAAAGTTTATCTGGAAGTATCATATACTGTGCCGCAAAGGCTCTGTTTAAGGAATAAGGATCTTAAGGCAGAGGAGAGCTGGAGTGTCTGTTCAGTCTCTATGTGAAGGAAACTTATCAATCAGGCAAGATGAAGACAGCTCTCTGCCAGGTAAAACAATAAAGACAAAGCCAATTAGATAATTTAGAAAAATACACAAAGAAACGATAATTAATCTCTCTCATGAATATGTTACCAGAGAGCTCGACAGGGTGGATGTCCAAAGAGGGACTCAGATCCTGGAGCTCCAGTGACCAGGTTATTGCCTTATGCTGCGAGGATGAATTCAAGGACATAACGAATAGCAGCAGGAAAGCTCAGTTTTATTAAAGCAAAACTACACACTTGAAAGTGCTGGCAGCTCACAGAGTCTGCCCCGAGCTGTCTGAATGATGGACTTTTCTTTTCTTGGGGGTTGGAGGTGTCCTAAGGCTATCCTGCCTGCCTCCCAGTCTCGACCTGTTTCCCATGCCACCTGGAGGGGTGAAGGTGGCCTAAGGTCATCCATCTAGTCCCTTGGCCTTGGCTTGTTTCTCTTGCTGGGGTCTCAGGCTTGAAATCAAAACAGGGAGAGGACTGAGTAAGGCACTGAGGAAAAACTCCACAGTCACATCTGGGAAGGGAGGGAGAACTTCCCTAGACTAACTATTCTGCCTCAAATATAAATGACAAATTATTAAATGAACTAATATTATTGACTACACATAAATATGTATGTATAAATACCCTCATAACTATATATGTATAAATAACTTTATATAAATATATATTTCAAATATATATATAAATGTCCAGGATCTTAATGAAGAAAAATTCAAAACTAGATAAGATTAATTAATAAGCAAACAATGTCCCCCTCCAAATGATACTACTTGGTTCGGAGGCTAGTTTACAAATCTTCAAGAATTAGATAACCGCCTTTTATGTAAATTGCTTTATGGAATAGAAAAAGAAGAAAAAAATCATGACTATTCCATTTCAAATATTCTAAGGTTCACTTTCATTCATGTTAACATATTTGAAATTATGATGCATCTTACAGTTAACGTAATAAGAAAGCACTCTGTCAGTTTAAACAACATATTTTTATTTTTTATAGTAATAAAATAAAAATGCATCTTATAATTGAATGGCATCTCAAATTCAGTTAAATATCACAATGTCGTAAAAACTAATATAATAACATCTATATTAATTTCCTCATGTTATTCCTATTTCTATTAGTACAAAATTAAAACAAACTTAGTGGCTTCAAGCAATGCAAAATTCGGCATCTTACAGTCCTAGAAGTTAGAATTCTGGAATGAGTCTCACTTGGCTAAAATCAGAAGATGAGCAGGGCTAAATTCCTTTCTTGGAGACTACAGAGAGAATCCATTTTCTTGCCCTTTCTATCTTCAATGCGTGCAATGTCTGGCTGAGTCCTCCTCACATATCACTTCAAAACTGACTCTTCCACCTCCCTCTCTATTTTATAAATATCCTGTGATTACACTGGGCCCACCTGGATAATTCAGCATAATTTCCCTGTCTTAAAACCAGCTGATTAGTAACTCTAATTCCACCTGCACCATTAATCCTTCCTAGTCATGTAAGGTAATAATGTACAAGTTCCAGTGATGAAAGCATGGACATTTTTGGAGCCAGCCATTATTTTGCCTACCATAATACCCAAACTAGATAAGGCTAGTATAAGAAAATATTGACTTGTACTGTATGAATGTAGGAGTAGAATAGCAAATATATTACAATTCAATTATAAAATTACATAATACATAGGATATATATACATATGTACCTGAATGTATGTGTAAGTGTTATATATGTGTATATCACGACTAGGAAGTTTTATTCTGGAATTGCAAGGATAGGTCAAATTAAATTTTTCATATAAATTCCCCACCAATAATAGATTATCAAAATACATGGAAATTTAAATTGATGCAATGAATCATATTCAATAAAATGTAACACTAATTCAAGATTTTTAAAAATACACCTGCTAATTAAAGGAGAACAAAGTGTTTTCTTATCACAACTACTATATCATGCACCCAAATTTTAAAGGTGGTACAACATGGAAAAAATATATACATCTTAGAACTGACAATATGCATTATTTGGATAGATATCCTTATTTCTTTTACTCTCTAAATTAGACTAAGAATTGGCAACAAAACATCTACTAATGTGGTGAAGTGAATCTAACATCAGCCTGATAGCAAATACTCCACTTAGTATATATAGAGAAAAAAACCTCAGTTTTCCTCTGTGTGGAAAAGCACAGTTCTACCTTGCTCCTTTGTGTCTCCTTTACTACTCATACAGAACACTTCACTTCTGACACTTCTGATCACCAGTGTGTGGGAGTTTTTTTCCACACCAAGCAATTATCTGTGGCACCAGCTGGATATTCTATACTTTAACTCAATTCTGACACTATATCAGAGATAGCATCAGATCCCACAGGTCAAGGCCACAGTCATATAAGACTACTCACTCCACTTTAGATGTCATTCAAAAATTCAAGATTATCACTGGTGCTTTAGACTAATTAGCTATGAATCAGATATTCTCATGTCCCCCTCCTCAGGTTCCATTAATTTGCTAGAACAGCTCACATAACTCAGGAAAGCAGTTTACTTACATTTACCTATTTATTATAAAAAGAAAAGATAAAGGATCCAGATAAACATTCATGCATAGGATGAGGACCAGTGAGATAGATGCGCAGGGTGAGGTCTGGGGATACAGTGCATTGATTCTATGCTCTCCCCAAATCTCCATATGTTCACCAACCCTGAAGCTCTCCAAATGCCATCTTTCTGGGTTTTTATAGATGCTTCATTACTTAGGCATGATTAATTAAATAATTGGCCATTGGCGATTGATTCAACCTCCAGCTCCTTTCCTGGAAGCTAAGGTGAAACTGGAAGTTCCAATCCTCTAATCACTTGGTTGGTTCTCCAGACAATCAGTCCAAAAGTCACCTCATTAACATAGCAAAAGACACCTTTTTTTTTTTAAAAGCCCTTATCACTTAGGAAATAAATTCCAAGGGTTTCAATGGCTTCATGTCAGAAATGGAAATAAAGACCAAATATATATTTCTTATTATAAATCACAACATAACAATATGAAAATTTTAGTATAGAGAATCAGCAACAAGATTGGATGCCTGCTCTCAACTCAGTTACTCAATATTGTTCTCATAATGTAATTAGAAAAGAAAAAGGAGTAAAAAATATAACTAGTGTAATTTTCAAAACATTACTGAAACCCACAAACATATACTCAAATTAATGGAATGTTTTATTATAATCACTGATAGGAAATATTACTATTCTAATGATGTCAGCTATTCATAATTTTTACATAAATTTAATATAATTTTAAAAAACTATCAGAATAAAACAAAAAGTTTCATGAAAATTGCAAAGTGATTTCAAAATTCATATGAAAGAGAAGAGTTCTTAGATGAGCTAAGAAAATTCTGAAGAAGTATATATTATATATTATTATTATATATAATTATTATAATTACACGGTTCGGTATTGTCACAGTGATAGAAAAATATATCGGTGGAACAGAATTGTGAAATGAGGAACGTGTGTATGGAACTGATTAATGACAGGGTTGACATCACAAATCATTGAGGATAGGAAGTGTATAGTTTAAATGCTCCAGAAACACTGTACTTATGAGTAAAATGTTTCTTAAAATCAGGAATGACACAGATGTCTGCTAAACTAAGTGATTTTATTCAATGATATATTACAGGATTTAGGGACTTAAGAAAATAAAATAAAGAAGAAAGAAAGGGATAGAAGAATTTAAAAGAAGAACTAAAATTCATTAGTAGCAAATTATATGATTTTCTACACAAATAGCTTAAAAGTATATATGTGAATTTTTAGAAGAATAATAAAATTCAACAAATTTGCTATTTATCAATATATAACAAGATTATAACACTTATAAAAGTTATAAGGCACTTTGGAATAAATATCACAAAATACATGTAAGACATGGAAAGTTAATAAACTTTATTGAAAGACATTTTTAAAAAATAAAACTAATGGAGAGATGTACCATGCCAATTTTTAGAAAATCTCAACTTATTAAAGATATTTATTCTCTTCAAATATAATGTGATTTCAATCATGAACCATCATTAGTTTTCATGCAAGTTGATAAGTTAATTCTACAACATGTGAACAGTCCCAAGGGACAGAATTGCCATGACATTGATGCAAGACAGAGTGAATCCTCACCCCACCTCACAGTGGGGACTCCAGCTCTACGCCAAGGGAGAGGGTCCTTAGCTTCACGCAGGAGAGAATTCAAGAGCAAGACAGAGTTATAGGCAAAGAAAAGTTTATTAGAGAAGGAATAACACTCCACAGAGAAGTGGTCTCTCAGAGTCAGAGAATGAAACCCTGAGGGTTTAAAGAGCTGGTATTATGTATGTTTTTTGTTTGTTTGTTAGTTTCTATGAAAAATTACTAAGTATAGGGAGTAAAGAATGGAATGAATGGTTGAGTTTATCTATAAACTTGTGCAAGGTACAGCCTAAAGTCTTTGTTTTCCTTTCTTGGTATGGGCAAGCATTAAAGTTATGGGGAAACAGTTGTTAGTATAATCTCTGCAGGAATCTTCTTTTGTTCTGTAGGTTCCCTGTGGTCTGGCCGTATGGCTGATGAATCAGGTTCCAGTCTAACAGCATGTTGCAGGCTCTGAATTCCACTTGGTTTATTATTTAGTCAATCTGTGTAGTTCTCATGCCTCTTTCCTATATTAACACTTCTAGAGAGAAAACTAAGTTAAGGACACTAACCCTCTCAGATCTCTCAATTTTTATAAAGGCATAGTAATAAAGACCATAGTATAAGTAGTTTAATAAGTAATTACTTTAGACATATATTGCAAGATAATCAGAGATGCAGATGAATATGTATAAGTACATAAAAGCATATATGGATATTAGTTACTGTTTAATTTAAAGTGACAACAAATAGAAAATGTTTAACAAGAGATACTTGGTTTAATAAACTATAATTATGTGATATATAGGGATGTCATTTAAAATGAAAACTTATAAGGGAATTTTTAAATCATGGGATATTAGCCATAATACATTGTTTAATGAAAATATTATGTTACCTAAGAGTATTACTGCATGATCACATTTTTAAAATATTAAATGTGTGACTATCTATATATTTTATATACTTATATAGGTATGCATATAAAATGACTGAAGATATACAAACCAGACATGTCCAGTTTTTACATCTGTGTGGTAGAATCAAAGTGCTGTGTGGGATTTTAATTTATAGTATTAGTTTTGCAAGTGTTCTCCTTTAAGATGTATTACTTTTCTAAACAAATAATTAAAATTCTATTATTTTGATAAAACATTTAGCATCATAGGAAAATGCTCAGACTTTAAGTTTTAAAATATTTGTAAAACGATATAGAGCTTATCATTCAAATATAAATATAAGCAAAATTAAAATATATGTATACATTTTGAGCTTATATTCTTTTTTTAACTATTTTCTCTATGGTAATTGGAATCTATACATTTTTTCTTATTTTTATTATTCTTATAATGAATATTGCAACAACTTTGCTCAAAAATACCTGTTGACTTCCTGACAAAGAGGGCAGGATACATTTATTGTCAGTGGATCCTTTACTTAGATGATATCTCCAGTGGTTAGGTTCTGAGACAAGAGACAAGGGGAAGGGGAAGCAAATGCAAAGAGAATGAGAGAATTAGACATGCTTAGGAAACAATACCACAAAATTACAAAGTTTTTATCTTATGACAGTGAAGGAGAAAGGCAATTATATATAAATAGGCTTGACCTTGAGAACTTTTCTTTATATTTGTAGCCACGAATAGCTTAAACCTTAATCACATTCGCAGTTCAGATTCTGAGGCCGTACTTTTTAACATTTTAATGCTGTTACGTATTCCTATGAGCATAATAAATTTAAAACAATGCAAAATACATACAATTCTTTTGGGCATAATAAAAGGAACCCATGAGACAGAGCCTTATTTCTTTGTCTTGTGGACGTGGGCCCATTTTATCAACAATAGTGCAAGCTTACCCAAAGACTTTAACAGGCCTCCAGAGACCTCTCATTCCCCACTTTGTGGCAGAATGGCACATGGGTGGAACTTAAAAGAGTAATTAAACTTCAACAGGAAACCTCGGTAACATTTCAAGCTGTTTTGCATCATATGTCATGATCCTTTTCTCACTATTGGAACTAAAATATTTTCCAGACCAAATTTTGCTACTTGGAATTACACTAAATTTAGAGAAAGATATTTAAATAACTGGAAAAACAAAAACAAACAAACAATTCTAAGAAATATTAAGTCTCCAGTTTGCAAAGAAAACCCTAAAGAAACCAAATCCTTGAAAATATGCAGTCGCATTGCTTATCAGCACTGTACAGGCACAGGTCTTTTATCTCAGTCTCTAAGACTATTGCTTTATTTTCTGCCACTAGCTTTTAGGGGATCCAGACATCATACTCTTCAGTATCTGCCAGGTTTTCTGTTGAGCATTACAGTCCCTGTAAAACCACAGCTTGATTATTTCGCTTGTGCAATAGGCATAGGGGTTCAAAGGCCTCTAATGTTCTGCACATATCAGTTTGCTGTAAACATCTTGGAGGTTAGAAAAATATTCACAGTTCTATGTCATTGCAAACTTTTAAAATTTTTCCTCTGGTTCTTTAAAGCCAAAGCAAAACAAAAATATCCTCTTCCTATTCTCCTAAAATGTCTGTATTATGATTAAATTCCCTTTGCCACACTTCATTATAAAGCTTACCTTGCAATCCTCACTGTTAAAGATAAATGCATATGTATACTATATCCTTGGGGGAGGGGGAGGACATAAGTAACAGAGAATATCTCAAATTTTTATTAATTTAATACTTATTTCAATACTAATCATTTGAATACTAATCTCACATAATCAAACTAATGCTATGGTGCCTGTAGTAATATTCCTATTTTATAAATAGGTAAACTGAAACTTAGATTTAATAAGTTCTTCAAGGTGACAAATGACAGAGCTGGAACTTGAAATATTTTCTTAATTATGAATTGGATGTTTGATGTCAGTAACACTCTCAAGATTGCTTGACATCAAGCTACCTGGGACTCATGTCTCACTTTCTCCCAAGCAGCGGGGGTGGCTCACAATCTTCTCTTTACACATGGCTGGTGAGTGCCACATCAGCATAGATGAGTTACACATCTCAAACACATAAGGCTTTTTGTACTCTTGTGCCGTAAAAAGGTTGAAAAGTAGGATTGTAGGGACCTCATATTGGTATATAACTCAGAGTACACCCAGCATGCCCTCGCCTCAGCATGTCTCTCTTGCAGGTGGTGCCAGTTTAGGGGACTATATGTTCCACCTTGATAACCCTCTGCTTTTGAGTTTCTTCACTAAATAAAGTTCACTTCTTTTTTATCCTTTCTTTCTGTGAGGTATGGTTTTTGCCTTCAGTCACCAGAATGTAACATGTAGAGAACTTGGTAAGTGCTTAATGAGTGTTGGCAGTAATTGCTATTATTATTTGTTATTATCAGAATAAACTATCAACTGGAATTTTTATTCTGTGTTAGCTTTGCCATGATTCCAAGCATTTTCTTACACTCTGCTATTCTGGGAAAGTTCTCCTTATCTTTCTCTCTCCAGAAAACTCCTACACCACCTTTAAAACCCAGTTGAAATTTTTCTTCCTTTCTTATTTCCCCAGGTGAATTTAGATGGCCATTTTTACGTATGGCTATAGTACGTTCTACATGGTAATATATCACAATGTTTTATGTAAATACATGACTCCTCGACTAGGTTGTGGTGCCTCCTGGTAAAGGTGGGTGGTCTTTCCTTCCAGATTAGAAGTAGAAAGTTTGTTTCTAACCAATATAATGTAAACATTTTTTTCATATAGTCCATTACTAGTTTTATTTAACTATTTATCTGGAATTTTTCTTGTGTATTATACAGTAGAAGCATTTAAGATATATCTTATTGATGTCAATGTGAATCTTCTCTTCTCAATGTTTTAAATTGTCCTAAAAAGATTTAATGTCATAAAATAGGGCTTTGTAGTTACTTTAAGAATGCTTCGTGAAGTTCTTTTTGGTGATCTTTCAGAATATAAATATCTTTTCTCCCAAAATACAAAATTTAACTCATTCTCTCTAGACTGGCAGCATCCCAACGAAAAATAATCACCCTTGGATAGATAGAATGTTTAGCTGTGGTTATGTGCTATATTCTTTGCCAAGTCTCTAACGTAACATTAACATTTAACATATTGTTTTTCTCAAATCCACTTACAATCGTGGTACTATCTGAAGTATGTTGCACTTCTTTGGCAGAACAAATAATTATTTCTAACTAATGGCAATCAGGTAGGAAAGCATTTATCTTTTTACTGCTTTGAATAAATATTTGGGGTTTTAAAGAATGAAATTAGAAAATACAATTTATTTTATAATAATTAACTGGGTAACTACTGAGTATCAAAAATTATGTTCACTTAAGTGTATACATAAATACAAGATAGATAAATGATCATAGATGATAAGCAGATAGATAGGCAGAGAGATAGACAGACAGTGGTTTTGGTATCTCAGATATCATGATTAGGATTGCCCCTTAAATATTGTGAAAAAAAAATCTTGTTAAATTTTCCAAAAAACAAAGTACAATATTCCTTAGATTTACATGATAGTAGCCTTTCTGAAAGTTCAATGTAAATTACAACAATACAAAAAATATTAAGTGTATACACGGTGAAGTTAGATTCCATATGTATGATTGAGTAAATTTTTTAAAACACCCTTCCTTCTGGGTGAAGCTCTGAGCCAGGATACAGGGCCTGGCGGGACTTTGGCCTTACTTGGCCTCATCACCAAGCATCCTTGTGCAGTGGACAAACATTTGCAGAGGCCCTTGTTTTCATACATAGATTCTTCACTTCAAGACTTTAAAAAGACTTGCCATAGGCTGGAGAAGTTTTTATTATTTCTTGCCATAGGTTAGAAAATTCATAATTATGCAGGATTTTCTGCTCATTATAGGGTGACTAGAATCACTAGCCACTACACATTTAGCTTCAGTAGCTCCCCTCATTACTGCCAACAAAAATTAATACTCATATCTCTAAAACACACTGTACAGGGTGGTAACACACTCAATGAACATCACTACTTTCACTTTACTAGCATGGTTTGGCCCTAAGGTCTTTAAATGGAAGAACTGGTGTCATCATGTATATACATTGGCACACTTAGGTCTTTATCAAGAGCTATCGGTCTTGCTATCAATTGAGCCTCACAGCATTCCAGACAATTAACAGAAAAAATGTTATTATTCCTAGTTTAAAGATGAGGAAGATAAAATGACTTATCTAAATTTGAAACTAGAGAGTTTCAAAACCATGATAAAAATCCCTATTATCCTAAAAGGAGATTAGGTTTTTTTCTATTTTCTACAGTACTTTCCTTTCAGCATAAACTACTCAGATCTAATCACCTTAGCCAAAGATTTGAATCCCTGGTCTGCCAGAGTCACTTACTAAGAAGTATTTTGAATTCAACTGTTCTCATTTCAAGTCTTGTTTATAAGTGTTTTAATCTGATTGACCGAACTTGTTCCTTTAGAAGCTTATATTCCCAGTTATTAATAATTGTTAGTGCAGTGAACTAAGGCAGTGAAAACTGTTCTTATTTTTGGATTTCAAGGAAAAGGCAGCTGTGGTTGCTGCTTTGTATTTTGGCTGATGGAAAGTGAGAGTGATGTTGATTTGATCCAGTTAGAGTAAGATTTATGATCTCATCCTTGTTTTAATTTCACAGTCCTCTTATGCCAAATTTTGCTTTAAAAATGTTTTCTCTCCCATATTTGGATTTGTTTATTGCTTCCCCATTCCCTGGCAGGAATGAATTAATGTAGTTATTTTTCATTCACTCAACAGGTTTTTTTTTTTTTTTTTTTTTTTTTTAATTCCACTCTTCTTATGAAGCAGGCTTGGCCTGGGAAATTAAAAGTTCACAGTTACCAAGATATGGTCCCAGCCCATAAGAAAAGTGTTACCTTGAGAAGACAGAGGAGTAAATAGTAATAAGCACAGAATGGGCACCTAACCTACTTTGAGGAAGTTATAAAAGACTTTGCAGAGGAAATTACATCTATACTGAGACCATAGCAATGAATCGACTTTATCCTGATGAAGAAGGAATGACGAAGAACTTTTTATAATAAGTTAAATTATTTACAAAGGTGCAGAGTGTGCATCTGATGGATTCCAAGTAGTTCAGTAGGACTGAACAGGGAAAAGGTTAAGAGGTGAAGCTTGGACAGCAAGTGAGACCCATATAATGAGTGTTTTCATGTGGTATGTGAAGGAATTTGGGCTTTATTACTAAGCCACGGTGACATGAATGTAAAATGGTCAGATTTTTGTTTCATAAAAGTCAGTCTGGCTTGATCATGGATATTGTAATGTAGAAGTTTTGGTTAGAGGAATAAACCTGAAGGCCATTAAAATAATACAAACAAGAGATGATAGCAGCCCAATAGCAAGAGCCTTCGCAGAGATTAGGAAGAAAGAAGCAAAAAGATCTGGTGTTGGATTAAATGAAGGCTCCCACTGTGGGAAGAAAGGAAGGAAGGAAGGAAGGGAAGAGAAGGAAGGAAGGAGGAAGGAAGGAAGGAAGGAAGGAAGGAAG
>CM053515.1:57015287-57089216 GCA_028627145.1 Eidolon dupreanum
TAATCTATAGTAAGGATTAAAAATATTAGTTATGTACAAGAAATGTAACTTCTATTTCTTTTAATTCTACTTTGGCCTATTGATTTATTCCTGGTGCCTAGAACAGTGTCTGGCATATAAAAGGGACCGAATAAACAATTGTTGAAAAATAAGTGAGCTACTTTCTAGTAAGAAATCTCATTCTGGAAGAGTGACAAAAAGTTAATCTCCATCACTCCACCCTCCAATTTCTTTGAGATTATACCTGAATTCATTGGCGAGTATGTAGTGTTCAGACATCAAAGCAGAGGTGGGTGCAAAATGATGGGGAGAACTAGTCTTTGAGAATATGTGTCTGTAGGAACACATTGCCTGGCCTACCTTCCTGGCTGCCTTTTGTTCCATTTGGGTTTCCATGAGGCATACCTAGTTGTCTTCCACACTTACTGGTTTCTTATGTAGCAAATATTAACTGAGCATCTACTAGGTGCTTGGCTGTTCCAGGAGCTGGAGAAATAGAGAAAAGATAATGTTCCTATCCTTGCAGAGTCCATGTTCACATGAACGCACCTCTATTCACATGGTCACCTTGGATTTGAAGCTCCCTCTGCAATTCTCGCACTGTTTTGGGGTGGGTTGGGGTATACTTGGCTGCTTCACAACATTCTGGCACCCAGGATTCTTTGCAGGATTGTTGGTGGACCATCTGACTGGCAGGATGAAGCAGACATTTTTACTTTATGGACCAGGCCACTCTTTTTGGTCTCATACAGGGTCCTTCTGCCCTCTCAGTAGTAGCCACCACTTATCTTTCCTGTTTTCCCTCTAGCTGAGGAGACTTTTTTCTAGTAGGAGAGAAGCACCAGTTTCCTCCCATTTGTTCTTCCAGATATTTCTTTATATACTGGAAACACTCATTAAGTTTCCCCAAAGCTCTTGAAATGGGAAAACCAAAGACTCACAATCATTTCTGCTGTCTCCCTACCACATCTCTCCCTTGAGGATGCACACTCGGAAATATTTTCTTCCTGGATGGGCATTTAGAGAAAAAAAAAAAAAAGCAACAGACAAAATCACTTTGCTTCATGCATCAAAATATTGTTCTGTTACAGGAATATAGAAGACAACTTGAACCGTGAAAGTACATGGCATTACTACTTCATTAGAAGTCAAGTTCAGGTTTACCAAACCTTTGATGGAATTAATTTAATTTTAACCTTTTTTTTCTTAAAGACTCATTTTTCTTGTTTTTGTTTTTCTTTTTTCATTAAATGTCAATATTTCATCACTACATTTTTTAATTTATATATTTTGCCACTGATCTTCCCCGCACTCTTTGGGAGTTCTACCAGGGTGGCAGGGGTGTCCTGGGGTGAGAAACACCTAGATGTGGGATTGCCAGAAGCCCCTCATCCAGATTTCACTTTAAGGAGTCTGACTCTTGCCACTTAATAGGCAAATTCTCAAAGCCTGGACTTCCTCACTCCAAGGCACAGTATGGCAGCACCACCCCAAGCTGGCAGTCTGGTATTAGAGGAAATAGCTCTGGCCTCAAGTCTGTATAGGAGCAGGACCGCCTTGGGCCGGAGCGGAGAGTGGCTTGCACATGCTCCTGCCATACTACTATAGCCTTCTGCAAAGACAAGGGCCAATTATCATTTTATTAAATCCAGTTCCCCTATTTCCTCTGACATAACTGATTTTTTTTTTTCTGATTCTTTTTGCCTCCTCACCCCTACCCCCAGGTATTCTACTCCCTGGTAAATTTAAGTTCAGTCACCTGGCCTATGACTCAAGAGCATTTTAAATTCTTTATCCACTGTCAGTCAAGTCAGATTCTAGTGTTTTGTTATAGTTTCAGTGTTTAGGGGGATTTTGATTTTTTTCTCCCTTAGTACCATTACTGAAGAATGCCTCAAGATCAAAACTTTAGACTTCTTTTTAAAAAAGAGAAAATCGAAGTCAGTAGCTTGCACAGAGTTGTAACCTGTTACAGCAGAGCGGCAACTAGAACCCAGGGCCCCTGCTTCCAGTTGAGGATAAACTCCAAAATGCCAGATGACCACATCTGAAATCACTGAAAATTAAATAACTCTCCCTTTTGTGGCACATATCCAAATTGTATCTAGATTAACATCTTGAAACGATAAAAAGAAAAAAAAATTGATAAGTGTAATTATGTCAGTGTTATCTCAAACTTCCAGAGATGAAGCGGATTGTGGTCACTTGGCAGAGGCAAACGGTGATAGTGGTGTCTGGCACTGTTATACTCATTTAATTCAGTTCTCACAACCACCTTCTGAAATAGATACTATTGTTTTTCCCATTTTACAAATGAACAAACCAAAGTATAAAGAGGGTGAATGTGTGTTCAAGTTCACACAGGCAAGGAGTAGAGCCAGGATAGAATTGCTAGTTCCAAGCAATTCTAATTTTGCCTATGTTCTACATTACCTCTTATCAAGAGAGCTTCATTTATGACACAAAATTTATTCCTGTGCTTAATTGTTTTTTTATAATATTTCAAAATCCAGTTTTAGTTCTTGATGAGGAAATATTATAAAGTATATAAAACTTCAAAGCAACAATTATTACCAGCTAAATTAATTGCTTAAAAAGCAAATAATTTACATATCAGTGCTTACTATGGGAGAGATGGCCAAAGGTTCTTTCTTTCTTCATTACAGTCTTTTCTTGTCTATTCACATTATTGAGGTCTGCTTGTAATTAAGTAATTTGGAGACTTTTTTTTTTTAAGATTCCACTATTTAGGAATTTTGGTAGGAGACAGTGTCTTATCCCAAAAGCATAGCTAAAGAAGCTAGATCATGGCTTTCCCTAGGGCATAGCCATATGGGATCACAGATTTATACTCCAAGCCTAAACACTGAATGCAGAGAGACTGTCTCAAAGAGACAGAGGCGGTTAGAACTATTGGTGGTGCTAGTGTTGACTTCTAAGTTCTTCTGGTGGGCCACCTTTTCCTGTAATGCGTTCCTAGCTCTGTTCTTCCACTCTGCAGAGCTACCCATTACCCTTCCAGAAAAGACTTTCTAATTAGAGTAATCTGAGTAAATTTTTATCGTTTGTAACCAAAAACTACAGTTAGTGCAAACCATATAGTCCTTGCTTAGCGAATAACCTCTGGCTTATAATATGGCCTTAAGACCTATTTGTCTCCCTCTTTGGAATTCAGAACTCAGGTGCTATAAAGTATTGGCTTTCTTTATTGTAATTTCAATGACAAATATAAGGTTTGTCACTTTTATATATTTCTCAGAAGATACTTTAGTACATCAAAATATGTTTCCATTGTTTACCTTTATTCATATCTTATTTCTTGGAAGCTCTTTCAAAAATCATTAGCTTAACTCAGACAAAACAGTTCGAAAATAAATAAGCTATTTTAAAATAAGCTCTAGATAATGTTGATCTGCAGAGCTTTTCATTTATTTGCTTATTTTTATTTAAAAAGGAGATGATCCATGTAACTCAAAACCATTTCCCCTCAACATGCTTATCTCTGTTACATTCTCATGTTCATGGTCTCATATGCATATCTCAAAATAAATAAATAAATAAATAAATAAAACAAAAAGGCAAGAAAAGTAAAATACGTCTGGCTTTTACTTTAACAAAATTATATCATCATTTGTTTCTTAAATCATAAATTACAAATTATTACACATTCAAAAAAAAAATTGTAGGGGGAGTTACTTCAAGTAGAAAAAGTAAAAGTATAGGAAATTATTCCAGAAATTTGTTTCCTATGGTAACTTTACTTCAGTTTATTTATATTTTATTTTTTAATTTAAATGACCCAATAATTTAAAAATAATACAAGTCAGTAAAGTTTATTTGTGTCTTCATTTTTCCCCCCTAGAGTAACAGTAAACAAGCTTCTGTACATATTAATAATCTTTTCTTGACTAGTAAAAATATTAATATTGTCTGGTCTAAATAGATACTCAGTTAAAAAATAAATTATGTCATTATAGTTTTATCCCAATAAATGTTATGGATAAAAGATGTTTCCTACTTTATTTTTGTGTTTTCTACTTTGACCTATATCTGTCCTGATCTTGGCAATTATTTTTTTAGAAATTGCACCATGAATAGACTTATTAAGCTTAAATTTTAATACATTTATTTCAATTAATTTAAATTACTTTCATAATATTAGAGATGTAATTTTTTAAAGTTTATGACTGACATGCACTTACAATGCCTGTTAGATTTTTGAGACTACTGCTCAGGAATAAGTAAGGCATTAAGGTACAGTTTGACATTTCACATCAATTTTTCTCCTTATTCTGGTGATGAAGACTTTTATCTCTTATTTATTCATTTATTCAACAAATATTTAATGATTAACATCTGTGCCAGTGTGGGGCAAGGGTGCTTTTCCTCCTTTTCCCTCTTGGTTCTTATGGCTGGTCAAATAATTAAAATGATATAAGCCAGACTAATAAGACAAAATCAAGTTTTAATATGTACTCATGGAGAATTCACATAAGCATGAAAAATTCCAGAAACAATAAGGCAAAATGAGGTATATATGTCATTCTGGACAATGGAGAAATTGTAGGGATCTAGGACTTCAAAGAAAAGTAAGGCAATTCACAGGAGTGTGAAAAGTGTTAATGTTTAGGGAAATAAATGTTTGCTGGGACTTATAGAGACAAATGGATGCAGAGAGGACTTTGATCAAACAGGCCTTGTTAGCTTCTTCTCTGTATGTCACACTTAGTTCATTATTAAACTTAGTTCAATTATTAAACTATAATTATGGTGATAGTTCTTTCCTAGAATAGGCCTTCTTCCTTAAATTCTTCATGGAAATTAAGGGAAAGGTAAAAAGAAAAACTTCCTGAATCTTCCGTTTCTCAAAAATAACCAGCCTAAAATAATTAATATTCCAGAGAGGCATATTTTGGGTGGTAAACTTCGCTCCCTTTCACCAGGCTCTGTTCTATATAATATCATGAATAAACAAAATGCAGATTTTTTTTCTCTTGGGGAAATTTCATTTTAGAAACATAAAATATGTCATAAACATACAAATAAGTAAATAGCAAGTTTGTTAAGAGATGATAAAAGTCATCAGGATAAGGCGGATTGAACGTGCATTAAAATTGGGATGGTAATTGTTGACTTCAATGAAAAGATGAGATTTTAGCCGAACTTTGGGCAGTGCAGAGTTGGACATGGTGGATACTTGGGGTAAGAGCAACTCAGAGAGAGAAAATAGCCTTTGCAAAAATACTGGGATGTGAGAATGTTTGAGGACCAGCAGGGGAGCCAATGTGGCAGGGTCCAAGTGAAGGAGCAGGAAAGATGAAGACAGAAGGAAAAGGACCAGAACACACAGCCTGAGGTAGCTACTGGGTCAGAAAGGTGACATGATCTGGCTTACTACTGATCTGACTCGTGTTTTTAGAAGGCAATTCTGACTGACGTGTGAGAATATGTTTTTGGACAATGGGCATTTTAGAAGTGGGATACCAATGAGGAGGCTACTGTAATAGTCCAAGCTAGAGATGATGGTTTGGCCAAATGGTAGCAGCTGAGGTGAGAAGTAATCAGGTTGTGAATAAATTGTGAAGTTGGAGCCAATAGGCTTAGCTGAAAGACTGGGAGTGGCACATGAGAGTGATGTCAAAATTGAGTACAAGGATTGGACCTAAATGACCAATCTAACACATCTTGGTTACTCTTGTTAGGAAAATAGATGTAAATCTATTACATTCATTTCAATAGCTGTTTAACGTGCCAGCATTTGGGTATACAACACTTGGTTTACCTATTAGCAATCTACAATTGCTTGCTTTCATTTTGTAATACCGTAGATAGTGCTTCAATATACATATTTTAGGTAGAGTTAAAATAATTCTGCAACCTTTAAAATACCTACATATTATCTTTAGCTATATAGTTCCTGGGATATCTTTGTAATGTAACTTAGTTGCTGATTAATAACTTTTCAATAGCTCTAAACAGAGAATTCACTAACAGAAATGGTCTGTTTCCTTCGTCCTGACTAATCTTTAGACAAGGTCTTCCTGACTCTGGACACCTGGCTTCCCTTTCCTTAGAACATTTAATTTTGAAAAATTGTAAGAGCAAATCTCTTCTCTGCCCCTTTGATATGTAAATCTTTTTAAAAACCTGTTGTTAGTTTTACAACCCTGGAATATTTTTCTCAAGGACCTGAGAGCCATCTCTTTGAAATGTGATCATTCAGGAAGATAGCACTTCTATCTTCTACTCTCTATGGGAGAGTGTGAGCTGCCGGAACCCGCCGGATGGAGTCGAACAGTCCTGAGTGGGGGAGCGAGGGTTAGGAAAAAAGACAGAGAAGAGAAAAAGATCTCGGGAGGGCATACAGTCAAAGCTGCAGCACGGAGTTTATTTAGCACCGTATACTTATACAGCTTGAGTACACATGACAAACTGCTCACAACAAAGTAATAAACTGCTCAAAACAAAACCACAAGTATCCAGAAACAATAGCTGCGATTAACATGGATTAACATAAAGCCAAGAGAAACCTCCTCCCTTGGAATTTCAGGAACTGATAATTCCTTACAAAGGGCTCCCAACAGTGAGCCTAACTTTGATGGGTACTATGCTCCAGCTTGTAAAATTGAAGACGGGAGAAAGTTTTCTTTGAAGTAGGTCAATTAGTTGTAAACCAAAATTAATTTTAAACTGTAATAAAGACTTAAGAGCATTTATTTGAGTGAAAGGAGCTGCATCTGCAAGACAGATTCATGTAGCAACTTAAATTGTGTTCCCCTAAGTCAAAGAAAGGTTATCTTTTATAGCAAAAGTCCCCTCCCAGGTTCTCAATTTGTTCTATTTTGTGTAAATGAGTTATCAAATTTGTTCACTTCTGATTGGTCCAAATCTCGCAGTCCCGATTATTTGGCATTATGTAACTGGGTTGGTCGCTAAGGAGCAGTTCTCATTGGACAAGGCAAGTCTCAGGTCATTGGTCAAAGACTAATTAGGAATTTCCTTATAATAGTTGACTCATATGATGTGACTGAGCAGGGCATAGTGTGAGAAGCCAAGAGTTCAGTCTGAGGTTCTTCCTCATATAGAGTACATGAGACTCGTCTGTCAACAAATGGCCACTAGACTCCTATTACTTACATGATTTGAGCCCTTAGTTGACCATGGGGAGTCAATCTCAGCAGATAAATACCTCCTCAAGGTTTATATCAAATGAATCTTCCTTCTTGGGTTCACATTGTACACATGGATGGGCTATGATTCCCTCACCTTAGTTCCTAAAAACTCCCAACCCATTTCTTTCCATGGCAATGAGTTTAAGCTTTAGTTCTGTCCTCTCCCTTATTGCAATAGATTTGATTAAAGACTTCCTTTAAACTATGCAAATTAATATCACAATTAGATATCACCTTACACCTGTTAGAATGGCTGTCATCAGAAACATAAGAGAATGTATGTTGTCATGGTTGTGGACAAAAGGGAACCCTTGTATACTATTGGTGAGAATGTAAATTGGTACAGTAATTATGGAAAACAGTATACAGTTTCTTCAAAAAGTTAAAAATAGAGCTATCATATGATCCAGCAACCTTGCTTCTGGGTATTTATCCAAAGTAAGTAAAATCAGTATCTCAAAGAGATATAAGCACTCCCATGTTCATTGCAGCATTATTTACAATAGCCAAGATGTAGAAACAACCTAAGTGTCTGTAGATGAATGAACAGATAAATAAAATGTGATATATATGTATATAAACACACACAGAATATTCATCCTTTAAAAAAAAAGGACTTCCTGCCATTTGTGATGACATGGATGAAACTGTTGGGCATTTTGCTAAGTGAAATAAGCCAAATGGAAAAAGAAAAATATTGTTTGATATCATCAATATGTAGAATCATTAAAAAAAAAATTATAACTCAGAACCAGAGTAGAATGGTGGTTGTCAGTGTCTGAGATGCAGGGTAAATGGGGAGATATTTGTCAAAAGGTACCAACTTTCAGTTATAAGACAAATAAGTTCTAAAAACCCAAGAAAAGCAAGCTAACTACACTTAATAATACTGTACTGTGAACATAAAATTTGCTAAGATAGTAAATTTTAAATGTTCACACCAAAAGAAAAATAAAAAAGAAAGAAAAAAGGTAACTCTGAAGTGGTGAACTCTGAAGTGGTGAATACGTTAATTAAGTAATTATTATAATTATTTTACACTGTATACACAATATAAAATTACATATATATATGTATGTGTGTATGTATATATATATATATATGTATGTATGTTTCATTTGTTACTTATTCCTCAAAAAGCTGGGGGAAAAATTTAAAAGATAAAGACTTCTTTGGCTATTTAACTTTGTCCATTGCAATGTTTGCTTTAACATTGTGGAACTAAAAAATTATACTTTTTCCTCCCAACTTCTAATTTCTTCTAGATGGGCTAATAATCAAATTAATAGACAGATTAATAGGAGAATACCAAATTTTTAATACATATGCATGAGGAATTGACATTATCATGAAAATTCCAAATACTGTGAGGCAACATCCGGTATATATGATGTTTTGGTTAAAGGAGAAAAGGAGGAAAATGAAATATTAGATTTCAGAAGTGATAATGGGCAATTTACAGCTAATTGGGGAAGATCAGAACACAGACAGCAGGTATATTCTTGCTAGACAACTCAGAAATAATGAGACACATAGAGCATCTAGTAATCATCTTGCAGTCTTCCTGACTAATACTAGGGTAAAAATGTTTAAGGTGATTATACCAAGGTTCCCTTCTGAAGCTGTATTATTATTATTATTTTTTAATCTGAAACTCTTTAAGAAGAGGGGAAGCAAAAATTCTTCCTTGATTGTGTTGGGCTTTAATTGGTTCCAGTTCGAAATAATCCACATGCCAGGGAAACTCTTTCGAGCACTACAACATCATACATTTCTCAAGGTCAGAGCTCAGAGCTCTCTCAGAAAGAAAATACTACCCCAGTAACAACATCTCTTTCTTCATTATTCCACCTTCCATCTTTTCCTTTTCCATCTCCAGGAAATGATCATATTGAACACTATTGTTACAAAAGAATTATAAATATAGTCTGATTTATGGTTTATGGTATAGTTTATGAAGTTAAGAATAACTTTACATTTGATAAGCAAACATTCTGAGATGTTCTAAATAGAAAATTATAGCAGCTGGAGAGTGAGAGAAAGAAACAGAAGTTAGCCAGTTAGCTGTGGACCAGCTCTGACAGAAGATAGCTCATATTCCCATATATCTGACAGAATTTATGATTAAATTCCACGTGGCTATTTCCAAGGTTATCCAAAGAGAGAATAGTCAGATTCCATAGAATCCAGATGCTTCTAATTCTGCTGCCTGCAGCCATTCCGTATGAGGAGACACTTCTTTGAGGACTCTACTGTGCCTGTTCCAGAAATAGCCCCATTTCACCATCTCCCATCCCCTTTATCTAAAGATAATGTGAATCTTTTCAAAACAGCTTACCTCTTTTTCCTCCCTACTTGATATATAAAAACACCTGCAAAACCCATTATGGGCATTTTTCCTTTCCTACCTAGCCATGCTGCTGGTGGTTTAGACTCTTCATGCCCCAAGACCGGTCTTCCTTTTTTTTTTTTTCTTTGCTAGCAATGGCATAATAAACCCTTTCTGTAACCACACACAAACTTCAGTTCTTTAATACAGCTTTTTTTTTTTTCTCTGACTCAAGCTGGTTTTGCCCAGATAATGGCATTGTGACTCATTTGCTTTTTTCTCCCTACCCTAATCCTCTGTACATCTGCTCCTTTAACCATTAAGCCTTATAACATAAGATTAACTGAGCCTCAGGTCTAAAATCATGAGGACAATAGGTTTTGGCTGCACTTTAGACTAAGGATAACATCTTGGCTTTAGATGTGTTTCAGCTCCAGGCCCATCGAGGCAGAACAACCCCTCTGGTCACGGGACCAGAAGATGGCGCCATGGCTGATTTTGGAACTGGACACAATGATCAATTACCTTATCTCCTTCCAGTTGTCCAATCAGTAGCACCTCGGACACCAGCTCCCTTAGTTTCCATGATTACTGATTTCTCCCTATTTAATCTGTACTCTGGAGATACCCGGGGAGCCAGGCCTTTGCACAATAGCTTGCCTGTGTATCTGGAACTTGCAACTGTTTAATAAACCTTACTTTCTTTGCTGCAAAACCTATACATATCTCTTCTTCGGCTTAGATGTGTGTAGGCAGATAGACTCCTTTTTTTGTCCAAATAACATTTCTTTTCAAAAGACTTTCAGCATGAAATTTATTTATTTATTTTCTGTTTAACATATTTAAAGTCCCTCAAAAAAGTCAATGTCCAGCAGTGATTATTCAGTAAGTACATCTTCAAAACCCCTGTGTTTGAGTCCATCTGCCTGGGCATACTGGTGCAAAGAAATTCATGAGCAAGAGTTTGTGGTACAGAAAGAAAAATAGTTGAATACTGAACTGGTCAATTAGAGATGGAGAGCTAATGCTCTAAAGATCTGACTAGTCCATGGCCTATAGGTTATAGATTATATAGGGCAAAATCACAAGATACGATGAGTCAAGAGATTCAGGATTGTGTTGGGAGCTCATTGGTCAGAGGTAAGGTAATAATAATAAATCATTTCTTCAGGTCTTGAAGACAGTTCTGAGGTCTGCTCCAGCATCCCTCTGTTTGGTCTCATGGTAAAGTAGCCAGTGGGTTATTCCACCTTAGAGCTCAGGAGCTGAAACATAACTTAGGCCAAGATGTTCTCTTAAGACTACTACCTTGCAGGTTGTTGATTATCCAAAGGAAAGGCTAAGTCTATGAAAGGGTATATATATAGAGAAATATGACTTCTAGGATTCAATCAAATTTAATCAAAGTCATAAGGGTCCTCAGTTTCAAATAGTGAGCCAGGATTAATATTTCTGCTTTAAGTGTGATAATTTATTTTATTATTATTATTTTTTTCAACATTTATATATCACTCCTGTGTTCACACTTGGAAAAAGATACTCTGTGTAACCAGCCAAGCAACACAATATTAAAACCAAGGAGCCAAATGGCTTATGCTCTTTTACAATAAAGGTTACATTTGTAATCATTTTCTCACAGTATTTTTATGAACCGAAGTCGTTAAATTGTTTCCTAACAAAACTCAGAGACTTTTTATACAAACAATAATGGACTGTTTTCTGAATACAAAGTTTATTTTTGATTTAAAGGTTTATGTTCCATGAAGCCTCTGAACTCAAGAATGTGGTTTTGGGAAATTCTTGTTGGAGCCCCAAAGTAGCTGCTATAAGAAGAAAAATACCCTCCTGGGTGTCACATTCCCAGCTTGAAGACTTGATGCCTTAATTTACTTATATGGTGCTCTTCAAAGAGATTTTATAGCTTTGGGTAGGAAACTGAAACTAGAGTTACTGAGGCACAAATAAGTGAAATTTATATTTATGAACAAGAGAGATTGCTATAATCATTTTCTGGGTGAAAAAAAATTAACCACTGACAATACATCAAAATTTTAAATGTAGTTTTACTCTGTGGTTTTTAATAAAACAATAAATAAACAGCATTAGTTCATAAGAAGAATTATTGGCAAATGATTTAATTAAGGTGCTATTGACTGCCTTTTAACAATTCGAATAATTTGCTTAATTTAAATGAAGACTTCCCAGAATAATACAATCATTACTTTCTATACTTAAAAGATAATTGCTGATTTCTGCATCAAAATAGTATTTGCCTGCTGATCTTCAGGGACATTTCCTTCAAAATGATACTGCATCATCTAGGATGAGACAGAAGTGAGAAAACACAAAAGAGCTTTGAAGGAAAACACACATAAAGTGATAACTGCTAATTATGGAGTGGAGTTGAAATTAAAGCTCATTCATTCTTCTGTTTTTGTTATTACTTGGCTTTATTACTTGAAATAGAGATTACTTGGAGAAATATCAGAAATCTAGAGTCCTACCTGCCACTTGAGTACTTTTCTATAAACTGGTTCTATAATCTAGGACAATGGGGAGAGTGTTGCTCCCTCAGCCCTCATTTAACCTTCACAAATATGTATGTTCATTCAGAGACTCAAAATGGCAGGCAATGAGTAGCTGAGCATTAGCAAGTATTGGATCCTGGAAAGCTAGAGACTGGAATAATAAAGCTATGAGTGACATACACTGGAAGAAAGCTGAAGACATTGCTGACAGTGTACCATAGACTATTTCACTGCATTGTAAAGTCCCAGAGAACCAGAAGTTATTCTTAGAAAAAAAATCAAAGAAAATTTTTATGAAAACTCCAGAAAATGTGCTGAATTCATAGTTCTTCCTAGGAGACCATTTTCGAGGTTGACTTTAGAAGGGAAGTTACTCATTATGCTATTGGAGAAGAGAAGCAATTTATATGCCGACAAATGTTACACAGATGCAAAATTTCCAGGATTAAAAAGAAAAAGATAAAATATTTGGTTTGAGGGAGATAGGGAGGGAGACACCTTTTATAAAGCAATTAATTTCCAAAATTCAGAACTTCAAATGCCAAAAAATTGTAGGTTAGCAACTAGACAAACATCACATTATCAGAATCATAGCTATCCTTAGGTCAATATATATACTCTTAAATATTATTTTCACCATATGAGAGAATAAATATAATGAATATAAGAATTTAGGAAGAGAGAAATCAAAATACTTAGAGAAAATAGTGAAATGGATTAGATTAAAGCAAATTGTTTGGAAATTAGGAAAATTGAATTGATAAATTCAAGTTTTAAAAAAACAGAATTCAACTGAGTAAATTTAAAGTTCTAATTGGCTTTATTAAGTGATTCATAAATCTCAGTATCCCACCTAGCAAGTAGAAGGGTGCTCTGAGGGGTTGTACAAACTGGAAGGTTTTTATGGGAAGAAGAGTGGATCAAAGGAGTTATTAACAAAAGGAAAAGTAGGGTTAATTTTAAACCAAGACTTTCCTCCTCCTCCTCCTCCTCCTCCTCCTCCTCCTCCTCCTCCTCCTCCACCTCCTCCTCCTCCTTCTCCTCCTCTTCTAATTTTTTAGGAGGAGTAGGGAACAGCAAGTGTTTTTATCATGCAGATTACCTCTTCTTTCTTGGGGGTGGGCATGGAGAGGGCCTACATAACAGATTATTTTACTGGTGCTTGACTGGAAAATTCCAGACTGGTTGATTAAGATTATATTTCCAGGAAAGTTTAAAACAGAATTAAGTCAGGCATTAACTCTAAGTTTGTTATCATGGGTTTTAGCATAAGTGATGTCATTTTCGGCCTATGATTTTCTCTCTAAAACAAGTTTTTCCATTATAAAGTTATATAAAAACAAACTTTATTCAAGTATTATCACAGTAAACATACAAAAAATAAAATGTAAATTTTACCTTAAGTAATTAAAAATAAATTTAAAATCTGATTTAGAGAAGGTATAGCTATAAAACAGCTCTTGCTAATGGTTTCTGAAATTTAGGTAAAATTGATTTCTATAAGTATTACCAATCTGTCTAAAGAAACAATAGAGATATCAAATAGGTTTCTATTTTGTGGACATGGTAAAATTTTTCAGAACTGTCATTGAAATAGGTGGTTTTGCTGGAAAAGTCTATTAAAACTTTGGTTATTTAAGTATAAACTTTGTATGAAATTTGATCATGATAACACAATAAGGAATTCTGAATAGCAATTTAAATTTTGGAGTCCTATCTTAAATAATGGTAAATTATATATAAAATAGCAAAATAATAAAACAGTAGACTAGGGTAAGAAGGTTTGATTCCTTTGAGAGACAACCATGAGCATAGGCCTAGCCAATTTCCAATAACTTGATGTTTGAAGTTTTCAATTACTAAGAAAAACTAGCCTAGCTTATATATGCAATACTCAATGGAAAACTATACAATAGAGTTATAGTTCTTCCGCTAGAACAGTCAGATTGGTATAACATAATGGAAAATCTAGAGGTTGTTTCAAGCAGTTTTAAAAATTTAGTACAAAATAATCTTAATATTTTAAAATAAAATAAAATATTTTTTATATATAGTAAATAATATTGAGCCAAATACATTACTTAGAAAAAAAGTTTGACTCTTGCTTTATTCTTTAATATTTTTAAGTGAAAATGGAAAGCAACCAAAATAAATTCAAGTGTGTTTATCTGTTTATTCTTTGAATAGTCCAGGTCTTTCTAATCATGACTCCATATATAAAAACTACATATCTGACTTCATAAATTTTTCAAGTTTCTATGTCTTAAACTACTTTCAAAAAAAAAAATATATATATATATTTAAAAGTTCATGAAAAAACTTCTAAGACACATTTGCATGAAAGTCAATATATTTGTATTTTTTTAAATTAAAGCTTCTCATCACACTCTTGCTATATGCTAGTCACAGTTCTGAGACCCTTATGTGGTCTACCAGAACTATGTAGCTCATACAACTAGTTACACCCTCAATCCCCTTCCCTAATATTCACCAGAAGAAATGGGAATTCAGAAGGAGTAAGTAAAATCCTATTGTTAACTGGCTAATAATTACAGGAGCCAAGATTTAATCCCCAACAGTCAGCCAATCTGACATTGTGAGAATATATGTGTGTGTATATGTTACAATGTATTTGACTAAAATGGCCTTACTGTTCTCCTCATGTTACCAGCACAGGAGTCTTAGCCCCTCTCAGGATAGAAATCAAGAAACTAGGTGAAATAGTTTTGCAGAAAGAAAGCTTTATTAAAGCAAAAATTTTATGCACCAAGGGAGCATACTCTGAAAGAGAATGGATGTGACTCCCCAAGATCCATTGGTGTTTTTATGGGCTTTTGGGATTAGGGGCTGGGTTTTCTTTAAGTGAGGGGAGGAATATTCATAAATTATCCTGAAATAGAGTGGAGATTTCTGAGAACTGGGTTGTTACCTCTTTTTTTTTTGTCTTATATGAGCTGTACCAGATCTATCATGCTACTGGGGGGTGTGTTATTTAGTATGGTAATAAGGACAGGTCAACCAGAAAACAGTTATGCCAATTGGTGGGCACCTGTGGTTTTGAGGGGTTTTCCTAAATCCAATTAGATAGATCTCTGTTGTGGTTACTGTTCCAACCATTTTTGTTTCTTAATAGTGGAATCTTTATGGCTCAAGTTTGCTTCCCTGGTGACAAGATTTTGCTACATGACCAGCAACCACACTCAGGCTGAATGAAGTTTAGATGGGTAGTTTAAAATTCCCTAATACAACCCTTAAACCCTCTCCTGTGTTTTGTCTCAGCAGAATAAGGTATCCAGATTTGGTCTCTGCTTTCTCCTTTATTGCAGCAATAGTTTCAAATAAAATTAATTTATCTTGGGAGAATTTGAGATCTTGTTCACCAGCATGTTTCATCAGTTTGGCTAAAATAAACTCTTATATAAACATCCTCTACTGGTTGGATGTTTCTTATGTAGACATTTTTCTTGGTGTAGTCAGCAGGATTCCTGACTCCCAACCAAGAACACCCCATAAATCTGAACCTGGTGCTAGGTGACAGCGGGAGCCCTTTGTGTCCCACAAACTTTCAGCTTCAAATCAAGTGAACTTGGGTGACTCTCCCTTGTGATTCCAGCCCTCTTTGCTTTAAGTAGCAGGCCATGACTTTATTTGAGCTGTTCTTAGAAAATCCTAGAGGTGGACAAATGCTGAGATAACCCAGGAAAGCAAAACAAACAAATAAACAAACAGATAAATAAATAAATAAATAAATAAATACATAAATAAATAAATAAATAAAATGAGTGGTTGTTTTAATTTCGTCATTTAAATTGGATTGCTTACTGAGAGTCTGAATAAAATCTTTGCTGGTAAAATGAAAGACTGAATTTTCTTTAGATCTGAAAGAGAAAGGACACTGTTTCCCCAACCAGACTAACAAATAGGGTTATGACGGTTGTTTCAGATCCCCAAATCCAGAGTGACAGAGACAGGTCCTGTAAAGTGTCCAGTGTGGTAATCCAGCTGATCCTGGATGACAGGAGCCCTGGGGAGAAGAAAAGGGCACATTAGAATGGGTTCACCCTAAGAGAGAGGCCAAAGAGAGGGGCCCAGGCCTTGGAAAAAGTGTCACAGATCTGTCGGGATCTGGGAGGCTCTCACTGGCGCTTGCTTGCGTATTCTTAGATGACAAAGGATCTTTATGGGGTTGCCTGAGGAAAAATTTTCTCTAGGGTGTATAGCAGTCCTATATAGGGATATCCATTGCATTTGGCTCATCTAGGAATGTGCACATGAAGGCTGATTTTCTCTAGAAATTTGGTCAGACTGTACAGATCTCAAAATTCATATAGGAAATTGTGCCTCTAAGGCCTACAAACCCCTTGACAGTCTGGCCTCCCATTAATACTAAATAACCAAGATGAGGATCCTTTGATACTTCTAAATTAATCTTTTCTGTACACAATTAGAAAAGTGTCTATAAAATTAAGTAGAATGATGGAAAAACATACAATTGGTCACTCAAAGCTTCAAAAAGAGGACAGATAAATAGATCAATCTATGCTGCTACCTCTGGATGGTATTGATAAAATTAATTTAAAGGCAAGCACTTATAAGAATTGGGTATTCTAAAATTCTCAGAAATATAGAAACTAACTCAAATTCTTTTCATGTTCATGTAATCTAAACTTAATCCTTAGTAAATAAAAGCTAGCTTAAGTTTGTTGGTTTAAGTAAAACAGATGTGTTTTTATTTTATCTGAGATTTACAAACATAAGTCCATGGTAACAACTGACTTTTATGGCTATGAAATTCTTTCCTAGATATTATAAAATGTGTTAAATATATTTGCCAGTAAAAGAGCCAAAGTTTCTAGAGATTATAAAACATCTTCATAAATTTACCAAGCTAAAAGATGCTAACTGCTTACTTCTTAATTTGCCTTAGAAATTGAGGTTTTAAGGGTCGAAATTCCAATATATGTAGAAATAACTGTTATGTTTCAGAAAGGAGCCTAGAAAACCTCAAAAGATCTGGTTTTTATATCAAATTTAACGGGAAGCATTGTAAAATAAGTGATGAAAAAACTCTCAGAATATATCGTATTGCTAAACAACGGTGATAAATTAAAGTCAGGGCTGTGGGAAGCCCTTGATGGTCACTTGGTTTTTTCTGGTTCCCCAGCTTCCATTTTTTTTTTCACATTTCTTCATGCATCACAGGACATTTAAGCTGGACTTAGATGAAGGAACTTATGAGCTGACATCAATGAAAGGAGATATCTTACAGCATTGCCAAGATTTAATAGAATCACTTCAAAAAAAAAAAATGCCAAAATGGTAACCACTTCCTTTCACAGTGAGCTCTCAGGAAACAAAGGCTTGAAAGAGTATTGATTGTCACCTGGAGATTTTGTTTATTGGAATTAACATCAAATGAAAGATGCTCATAAACCTTATCAGAAAAAAATTTAAAAGGCCCCTAACCTCAAATGGACTTCTAAACTTGTCTACGAACATCCATCAAGAAGCCACCAACTCCAGAGGTAGATTTTGTTTGATTTTCTTTACCTGTCTGCTAATAAAATTAGTCATAATAATAGTGTAACCAAACTCGAGGGGTTCATTTTGCCTACATACATCAAAGCCAAAAGAGACTCAAATAGGAGTCTGCAGCAAAGAAAGTAGGGGTTTAATTAAGGAAATGGCGGCAAGCCTGGAGACACAGGTGAACTAGCACTCAAAGACCTGGCTCCTCAATGACCTGTAGGGCAGCAATCTCCAACCTTTTTGGCACCAGGGACCAGTGCTCCTATGAGAATATAATGCTTGATGATCTGAGGTGGAGCTGAGATGGTGAAGCTAGAGCTGGGGAATGGCTTCAAATGCAGATGAAGCTTAGCTTGCTGGACTGCCGCTCACCTCCTGCTGTGTGGTGTGGTTCCAAACAGGCCACAGACTGGTATAAGTCTGTGCCCTGAGGTTTGGAGACCCCTGCTCTAAGGGATAGGTTATATAGGGGAAAACTCATTAGTAGCTAAAGGAGTTGGGGTCATAGGCTCTACTGATTGGTCTGGGCTAAGATAGGAGGCAGTTGATCATTGCCTCAGGTCCTGATGTCAGTCATGGCCATAGTTCTGTCTGGTTTCAATGGGATGCCAGTGGGCTCATTAGGCCTTCATGGGTGTGGAGCTGCAAAACATTATCTTTAATTTGACTGAAATTTAGTTTCCGTGGTCAACAAACCTGAGGCTTTATTCTTAAGACTGTCCGATGCTGACCTAAGGTCTTAATAATTAAGGGAATGGTCATGCTGTATGCAGAAAGATAAGGAAAGAGAAGAAGTGAGTGAGCTCAAAGACCATTTGAATTAAGGAGGAAGAGAAAAGTCATTTTAAAAAAGTGAAGATTTACACGATTACAGGCAGTTATACTTGTTCTTTGAGTTTTTCTATATAGTCTGAGTGTTTATGATACTGAACATGCATAAGATAACTGTTAATTTGTTACTGTTGGGGGCGATCCAAATCAACCATTGCCCTGGTGGCGCTGAGGGGGCCTTAGTTCTTTCCACTGAAGCAGTGAAGAATTTCAGATTAGCAAAATTTAGGAAAAGTAAGATTTACTAAAGTACATTTCAAAAGAGAAACAGGCTATGCCAGAGATGGCTGCAACCTCATAGAATTTAGAAAGTGAAACTTATATTGTCCCTTGATGGGTGGTTAAAAGGGTGGTTCTAGATGATTGGCATGTGAGGTCATTTGATTGACATTTGGCTGCTGTAGAACTCTATTGCACATGCAGTTATGCAAAATTCAGTCTAATTAGATTTGTGAACTTCTTGGCACATATATGATGTTATAATGATAATATAACAAGATTAAAGTTAAGGGAGGTCAGTATGTCTATTAACTGCACAAGCACTTGTGGCCAGACCAAACCAGTGCTTAGTTTTGCGGTTTTTACTTCCTTATATTTCAGGATGTAATGGTCATTTTTTTAAATGGGTGTTTCAGAGAGGTCCTAAGAGAGGTCTCTGAGTTGGGCCTTCATTACCCCATTGCTCATGTCCACTTATCTGCCTAACAAAATTCTTTTCATGGCTTATGTAAATGTTATAGTAGATGTTAAGTACAGAAAAAAATGTGGTAGAAGGAAAAACTACTTGTGACCATGATAATTCACAGGATGGAAATGACCCAGAGTGTTCTTTCCCAGAGCAAGCCATAAGACCTGATGGCCATCCATTTACTTGTTCTTCCCCTTATGGGAAAAATTTGGCCTCTATTCAAATCCCAGTATTGGCCCATCCACAGTGGTCAACAAAATGATGTTGTTACTGAGAATTCTTAGGAATGAGCCTTCCTAATGCTATGAGACTACACTCTGCAACCTTCAGATTAATTTATGAGTGAAAGTGAGAACTGTGGATAAAAAAGGAGTTCATGGATGGTAATCTTGCAGGACAATCTGATCATAAATTTCTAACTGGACAGGTCATGGTGGGTAACCAACCCCCAGGCCTATAACGTTTTAAGTTTATTTTTGCCTTAACCATTATTTCTGTGCATCTAGGTTAACACACTTTTGAAATAAGTTATAACCACCCTTAAAAAAAAAAAAAAACATAATCTTGTTAACTATTCTATAATCTAATCCCCAACTTGCTCCTTTTACCTCCATGTAATGTTCCTTACATTTCTTCCTTAATTTAAAATGCATAAAAGAAGCTGCAAATTGTTATTCTCAAGGGCATTTGAGATCTTGGTCCCCAGTGTATGTCATCAGTTTGGCTCAAATAAACTCATTAAAAAAAAAAAAAAAAGTATGGTTCCATAGTGTAGTGGTTAGCATGTCTGCTTTACATGCAGAAAGTCCTAGGTTCATGCCCCAGTGGAGCTACCATCCATGATCTATGGTCATGCCACCCTGAACAAGCCCAATGCCTGATCTTGGAAGCTAAGCAGGGTTGGGCCTGGCTAGTACTTTGATGGGAGACCACCTAGGAAGACCAGGTACTATAGGCATAAATAATAATAAAAAAAATAAAGAAAAATGAACTTCCGTTTGATTATCTTGTCTGTTGCCATTTTTTCTTCAGCATATTCCATGCATTATTTTTTAGCTAAATGTTTTGGTTAACAACATATTGCTCATGTCTCTCTAAGGTGAAGAATATCAGTAGCAAGAATATCATTATCATTTAAAAAAATGACTGCATGCCATTTCATAATATGGCTGGATAATAGTTTATCTAGCAAAGATTACAACGTTGGGTGGTTAGAAATTTGAAACTTCATCAATTTTAAACAAAATTGATACAAACTTTTGGGTTGATAAATCCATGTGGAATAAAATATTAATAATTATCCCCAAATAATATTTAGGGATAAAAATATTAATAGTATTTCCCAACTTGTTTAAAAAGATTTTGATTTTTTTTTTTTTGAAAAAATTTATTTGAGACCATGGAAAAATCTGCTTCTTATAATATTTTTGCCCACTAATTTTTAACAACCACTAGTATTTCTAGACTAAGACAATTACTAAAATGAAGTTTGTCAAATAGTAATTTTTAAATAAATTGCCTACTTTCATTTAAAATTTATTGTTAGAAATTATAACATTTAAAAATTTAACACAATCCTAGTTAAAACTACTATCAATTTTTTTTTCCTTTGGGAGCTAGGTAAGTTAAATACAAAATCTTTCTGGAAGAACAAACAAGAAAGAAAGGATAGGTAAATCCTGAGAACAAAAAACAAAACAAAACAAAAATAAAAATGAGAAGGAGGTGTCTATCCTCATCATATATTATATTTTACTATAAAGCTTGTAATATTAATACTGACACATACTCATGAAAACCAGTTGAAGGGAATAGAACATCTGAAAATTTTTTATGCAAATTTGCTAAGTGATAAAGATGCCATCTCAAATTAGTGAGAGAAAGAAACCACTAAACAGGCATAAAAAAAAGATAAAATTCAATTTAGTCTGTACACACTAAATCACTATAAATTTCAAATTGATTAGATATTCAAAAGTAACAAATGGTAGCATATAAGAAAAATGGAAGGATTTTTTCATAAGCTGGGGGGTGAGGAAAACTTTTTTAACCATTATTCTAAATGCAAAGGGAGAAAAAGAAAACAGCTAAATAAGACTACAAAAATAAAAAGAAAATATGGTGTGATAATATATATGCATTTATATATGTATATAACTATATTGTTTATTATATGTTAGATATGTAATCAGAATAAGAAAATTATGTACTGAGAAAAACATTTCAATTCATATTAGATTCAAAGTTTGATAATCCTAATATACAAAGACTTTCTATAAAAAAAGAAGAAACCAACAATAGTTTAGAAGAAATAGAAGTATGGACAGATAGATCATAGAAAATAAAATCAAATAGCTATTAACCACATGATAAAATGGTCACACTAGAACACAATAAGAGAAACGCAAAATAAAAAAGGATAGGGAATTACATTTTCACCTATTAAATTGGCAAAATTCAAAAATTTGACAGCACACTCTGCTGACAAGGCTGTGGGGAAGCAGGTACTCTCATAATTGCTGGCAGAAATGCAAGCTGGTACAACCTTTAGGAAAAAATTAGGTAATATCAAGCAAAATTACATATGCAATTACACTCCAATTCGCAATTTTATGTCTATGAGTTCATTCTAATGACACACTTGTTAAAAAATAAAAAGAACAGGTGTACTATTTGTAATAATATAAAGGACTGGAAACAACCTAAATGTTCATCAATAAAGGGCTGATTGAATAAAGTATAATGCAGAACAAAATGACATACCAAGTAGCTGTGAAAATACCAGTTATGTAGTTCTATATATTGATGAAATGATCTTTAAGGTATTTTAAAATGAAAAAAACAAGTAGAGAAAAATATTATGATATGATATTTTTTAAGAAAGGGAAATCTGAGTATATTTAGGTATTTGCTTATATATTTTAAATCAAAACATAACATATTTATTATATATATATAATGAAATTACCCTAGGTGTTAAGATTATACTGAATATACTTTTTCACTTTTAGTTTTCTGTAATCTATTGGATGTTTACAATTGATAAATAAATGATAAAAATACTGGTAATGTTAATGTACACAATGAGAGTGAGAACCAATTTAAATAAACAAGGACATGTGAGTTGCTCAAATTTTCAATATCTTCGCAAGATAGAAGTTGTGTTGAAAGGATATGTGTTTAAAATTAAAACGGGTTTAAATCTTAGCTTCAACTGTCAGCTTGCAGAGTGATGTCAGGCAGGCCATACACCTTCTTGGGTAGTCATCAATTTTTTTGAATGAATGAAAAATTTTTATCTTTAAATGGTGACAGTATATTGACATCACAAAATCGTTGTCAAGAGGGAATAGGTAGATAACCCAGCAGAATTCTGAGCATATAGTAGGACTTAAATATGAAGTAGTTATTTTTAAATTATTCTTCATATTTTTAAACAATATTTTGTGAACAATGATAAATCTTGCCAAATTAAAGGATATGATATTTCATTAATACTTCTGTTTAGCATTTATACCTTATACTTTTAGGCTTTTCTCAATTCTATTATAACATAACTTTTCAAAGTGCATCTTGTGTTTTTTCTTCCCTTGAAAAAATAAACTTTTAATGCTAGAGTAAAAGTTAAATTTTCTGCTGTTGTTTTTATCTTTATAATCACACTGCTTATAAGAGAAGGATATCAATAATGGTAAAGCAAACACAGCAGTGAAATTGCTCCCTTTACCCTTCACAAAATGATCACTACTTAAATGCTGCACATTTTAAAAATAATTTTTCAAAAGAACTATCTTGAAATATTTGGCTTTTTCAAAAATATTTGTCTACTACATATTTACAAGTTCTACTTTCATAGTATCTGCCATTTAAATGTGTTATTGTTCATCAAGAATCTATTTTGGCTCAGTTAAGTGAGACTGTTAATGCTCAGAATTTTCTGTTTGATGGTAGCACAATGGAAAATAAAACTGGAAAAGATCCACCCTTTTCCTATTAGCATTTTTTTCTCTTTTTTGGTTTTTAATACCTTGGCATGCTCTGATCCCTTCAGCTAATGGGACAGCTAATAGAGGGGGGAAAAATGACTGAGCGATTTAATCTCAAAGAAAAAAATGCATTTGCCGGTACAGCATGTGATTCAGAATGAAGAGAAGGTAAAACTCACACACACTCACACACACACACACTCACACATACACACGCATACACAATAAATTATAGAATTGAAAATGCACTATTTCTTTTCAGCATAGTTTTACATAAGAACCAGTCATGAAATAAGGGTTGTCATAATCATCCTAGAATGAAAGAGATGTTCAACATTGGGAATGTCATTTTGAGACTCTGGTTCTTCATTTTACAGGCCATGAAATAAGTTGCTGACAATCGTTTTGTTTATTTCAGCCAGAATTGCTCATGAGATACATAGTAATATAGAGTTTAAGTGTAAACCCTTGGGCAAGGAGCAGAATTTGTAGTTCTGGGGTAGATAAACTGTAGCTAACCCTAGAAAAGAAATGTGAAGTCTAATGCAGATAAAAGACAAAGTGCTTCTTTTTCTCTTCTTGTGTCATTTCCTTCTTACCTCCTCAATGATCAATATGATTATACTTGGACACTGCCTTGATTACTGTGGCTTCGTAGTAAGTTTTGGATCAGGATAGTACAAGTACTCCTACTTTGTTTTCTTTTCCAAAATTGTTTTAACTAACCTAGTTTGCTTGTATTTCTATGTAAATATTAGGGGAAACTTCTTAGTTTTGATAGGAAATGAATTAATATTATAGATCAATTCATATGAATTGTCATCTTAACAATACTGATTCTTCCAACTGATGAACATGAAATGTCTCTCCATTCATTTAGATTATCTTTTACTTTGCTCAGTAATGTTTTGTAGTTTTAGTGGTTAAGTTGTGTGCTTCATTTGTTAAATTTATCCCTAAGTATTTTATTCTTTTAGATGCTATTTTAAATAGAATTTTTAAAATTTCATTATCAAATAGTGTGTTGCTAGTATTTAGAGATGCAGTTAATTTTTGTATATTGATATTGAATCCTACAACCTTAATAAACCTATTTATTGATTCTAGGAGTTTTTTTTTTTTTTTTTTTAATTCCTTGAGATTTTCTATATATGAAACCATGTCAGCTATAAGTAAAGACCATTTTACTTCAAATATAATCTAGATGTCATGAACTATTTTGGCCTTATTGCACTCTCTAGAACCTCCAGTAAAGTATTGAACAGAAATGGTAAATGTGGACATTCTCACTTTGTACCTTTTGCTCCCAGTCCCTATTTGACAAAGAACTTCCTGGGCAGTGATGTCAGGTGAGTGTTCCACTTTCTCATTTTTGTAATGACTTTTATAACATGTTTGCATGACAATGATCCATCTGTTGGATGTAAATTTTGAACTTGAAGATTATATCCAAACATGCCTAAAGTCTTAACAATATAGTTGACACTCAGATGTTATGCATTTTAAAAGAAATTATGAAATCATTGAGAAAGAGAAAGAGAGAAAAGAGGGGAGAGGAGAGGAGGAATGTAGAGAGAGACAGAGCTATTTTAAAACAAAAATTTACTTTCTCGTCATATGACTTTAGGAAATTTAGTTAACCTGTTTCATCTATAAAATGTGGGATAATACAATTAATGATCTCAAAGGCAAAATTAAAAGATTATTAATGAGATGCTTGGTCCAGGGATGGCACCTGGTGATTCCCTATATAATTATTAGGTGTTACTATTATTTATCCTGGGCACATTGTCAATTCTCTACAAGAAGCAATGCTAAAAATTTGCTGTGATGGGTGCTAGACTAATTGGGGGAATCACTCTATAAATTATATGTCTAACTATTGTATTGTATACCTGAAACTAATAAAAATTTGCTGTAAACATTCGTTTATTTTCATGTCTGGAAACATTAGGAAGAAAATGCTCATGGAACGTAAATTGAATTTTCACTCATATTTATATACTTCAAATTTCTATCAGTAAGAGTAATATTGTTTTTATTCTGAGAAATGCATTTTAGCTGCATCAATGGAAATAGAATGTGAATTTTGACCTTTTAAAAATTTGTGGAATCAAATTAAAATTTTTACAAATGATAAATATATTTAAGTGACTTTTTCTCTAAAACTACTATATAAATCTATTCTTAATTTGCCACCAATGTGCAATATTAAAAAAAATATGTTAATATGTATTTTAAAATGACACTTCTTTTCAATATACTTTTTTTCTGAGAAGATTTGAAATAATAGTGACTGGATTTTTCTAATATAATGAAGAATAAGGGAAAAAAGGAAAATGAAACAGATAACTTTTGAGATAAGGAAGTTCGTATAACAATAATTATAAAGGTATTAAAAATATAAAAGAATACTACATGCAAATTTGGCTAAAATATATGATTTCATATTAAAAAATAAGTCTGTCTGACAGAATGAGTATGCTCATTGATCTGATGAAAAATCACAGAAGACAATATAAATATAGTCAAAGGATTACTTCTAAAATGTCATTAGTTTCAGATGGTTTTAAGGAGAATTTATTTTGAAATGTATAGAAAATTTCCATTAGACATGAGTTGTTGCAGGCTATAAATGATGCATTCCCAGTCAATTTTTACAATATAACAACTTTTAGTAGCAACACTTAATAAAGGCCACTTCCTCTAAACATGTACACCTCACCCCAAGGTGAATGATAATCTGGATTTAGGTGAGATAACCAAGATGATACAGCTCTCAGGGTACAAACTGAGTTTTGGTTTTAGATCCTTCTGAACTCAGACTCCAAATTTAAACTAAAAGCTCAAATACCACTGCTGAGGTATTTGTAATTTGAATAAAGAAATTAATGTGAACAAAAATAAATGCCCTAAATGAAATGAATATGATTGAAGAGGAAAATAGGCTAGTTTCAAAATTTCACAGAGTACATATATATCTTACTTCTAGAATTATAGCACAGGCTATCTCATGAATAAATGTTTCTGTCATTTTGTAGATGGGATCAAAAAACTTGTAGAGCAATGAGTCAAATACCAAGGTCCACAGAACTCAAATTGAAAATGTTTAGTAAATGATGGCATTTGATCATTGATAATAAAATCAGTTGATATGTAAGCAGCAATGAGTAACTGGCAAAATCAGAATCTATTACTCCAATTTCCAGGGACATTTGATTTAAAAAAATGAAAGTTTAGAAAGTCCAATACCTTAAGCTAAAGGATTGAATCTCAAATGTGCAATTGCAGCAACAGTGTCAAAAAGTAGATGAAATCCTTGCCTAGCAGAGATCTTTCCTGAACACCTCTCAGATAAACCTGTTTATATGACTACCTAATCCATGTAAATGTAATGCCTTTATTTGGCAATTTATATGAATAAATTTTCTGAATCTTCCTTTGGTTCTATTTATGACATCACATGAGGCCATTTTCAATGTTTATTGTGACAACTTGAATAGTCTATGAGGTAAACATAATTAACTATAATGTCCATCTTTAATCATTCAGATGATAAAAGATAAATTGATGAGTCATAGAGCAATTGAAACATATTGGAGACATAAAAAGTAGCAGATCTAAAAATTTCTTAAATTCAGAGTTATTTCATCCATTACCATATGAAAACTCTTAACACAAATTGAGGCTTCGTAGTTGTTACTTCATCGTGTCAAGAGGTTTGCATAAAAACATTCTGGGAGAAAGTTATTAGTTACTTTTTTTCCTTCCATTTTATGATTATCTGTACCGATTCACTCTGGTAAAGCATTTTTTCTTCCATTCATTATGCATATATAGATGCACACACAAATTATGCTCTAGGAATCACAATTTGTTTTTACATTCTGAGATTCTTGTAGTCTAAATGTTTGAAAAATGAATGTATAAATATTTTTATGGTTTACTGTGAATCATGAAGGTTTTAAAGTATTTTAAAGTATAGTCCAGAGAAGGGCATTTTGAATTTTGTATTGTGTTAAATATCACAATACAAAACAGAATGCAACTGAATATGATCAAAAAGCAACAAATAACTTGGATTTTAAAAATGTCTGTGATTTGTATTTGGCAGTAGATTTTATCTAATCAGGTAATATTGGCTTTCATGCAAAACAAAACAAAAGCCAATTTACTTGTTCCTTCTCTATTATTTAAGTTCTGGCTCTTTTAGATATATGATAAGATAGTAAATGTTCAAAGAGACGGTCATTGGAAAGATTTCTTTTTGCATCAATATATATATTAGAAATTTCCATTATTAAAGTAGAAGTCTCCTTTATTTCCTTAGATTCTATTGTTCCATACATTTGTTTTGCCTTCTGTATATTTTTGGTGTTACTATTACATAAAATTAATTCAATTATGATTGAAACAAGGAAAGGGTAATTATTAGAAAATTAACAAAATGTTAATAAGATCTTTATTTTTTACTCTTTTTATAAATCTAAAATATTTTAGAAACTCCTAATTAAATTATGCATCTTACTTAAGCCATACCTTTTCCACCAACCTGATGTCTACTGCTATCTATATAGATAAAGTATCATGGACTACTAGAAAGAGACAATTTTTAAGATCAGATGGATTAGAATTTTATACATTTCTTAACATCTTAGAGACTTAGTTTGCTTTTCTCTAAAAAGAAGTTAGTAGACTTTTTTATTTCTAACCTGTAAAATGGAGATAATAGTTTCTGATTTCGGCAACATTGAAGAGTAAAGTAATGCTCTACATGCATGGATCTTTGAAAAAAATATATAACAATTTAAAACATATAGCAGAGTTCAACAATATCAATGACAAAAAATACACTTTCACAGTGGGGGGTTGATTTTCAAGATTACAAATAAAGAAAAATCTCAAAGTCACAGTAGGAGTTCTTTCTGATGACTCTGTGGGCAACTGGATGCCAAATATTGGCTCTGTGCACAGAAACTGAGATATTATTAATCGGCAGGGAACAGAGACTCAAATAAAACCAAATTCTTCATGGGGACTAGAAAAGCTCTCTGAAAACCAGAACTAGAAATGAAATGTCTCAATCTGGTAAAGAGCATTTACAAAATCTTACCATTAATATCATATTTAATGTTAAAAGACTGAATGTTTCCCCCCTAATAACAGGGAGAACTGCATACAATTTCTGAACTGCATACAGTTCAGAAAAAAAAGAATCTATATTCACAATTAACTAGATACCTTGTGTAGAAATACCCCAAAGAATGTACAAGAAAGACATTAAAACTAATATTTGCTTAGCAAAGTTGCAGGATACAAGGTTTATATCCAAAACCCAAGTGCCTTCTTATATGGCTAACAATGAAAAATTAGAAACTAAAATTAAAAATAAGTGCCATTTAAAATAAGACATAAAATATACTTAATATTAAATCTAATGAAATATATGCTGGATCTATATCCTGAAGCCCACAGGGCATTTATGACAGAAATCAAAGATATCTCAGTCAGTGGGGAGATATATCATGTTCATGGGCTGGAAAAATCAATATTGTTATGATGTCAATAATCCTATTTTACAGATTTATCACAATTCCAATCAAAATCTCAGAGTGATTTATTCATAGAAATCAGTAAGCTCATTCTAAAATTAATGTGAAAAGGTAAAAGAATAAGAATAGTCTAAATAATTTTGAAAAATAATTACAATTATGGAAGAATCACTACCTAAATTTCAGACTGACTCTAACCATAATAATCAAGACAATCTGGTATTAGCTAAAGGACAGAAGATACGTCAATGAAACAGAATAGTCTAGAAACATTCTTACACATAAGTAGTTAATTGATTTTCCATATAGGTACAAAAGAAATCCAACAGAGGAAAAAAAATTATTTTCAGCAAATGGTAATAGAACAATTGGATATCTGCATGAAAAACAAAACAAAACAAAGCTTTAATATCTCGCCTTATAGAAAAATCAACTCGAATAGCAGACCTAAAAAAAATCACTAATGCTATAAAACTTCTAAGAGAAACATAGGGAAAGATCTTTATAATCTTGAGTTAGTTAAATATTTCTTGTACATAACAACAACAAAAACATAATCCATAACAGGAAATAGTATGGAATTAGTCTTCATCAAAACTATAAACTGTTGTTCTTTAAAGATAATGTTGAGAGAATGAAGACTTAAGGTATGAACAGGGAGAAAATATCTTCAATATTTATATGTGATAAAGGAGTTGTATTAAGAAATATAAAGAAATCTCAAAACTCAGTAAGAAAATGTGCAAAATAATAAAAATGGCAAAATATTTGAACAAATCAGCAGAGAAGATACTCAGATGGCAAAGCACAGGAAAAGATATTCAATATCATTAGTCATTAGGAAAATGCAAATTAAAACCATGAAATATTATTATACATCTTTTAAAATCAATAATAAAAAACAAATCAAAATAAAATAAATTTATAAGCAAACAAACAAACATAAAACATTAAGCAAAACAAAACAAAACAAAACAAAAAAAATTGTCCCACCAAGTACTGGCATGTATGCATTTTGGTGGAAATGTCACATTACAGCCATTTTAGAAAACACTGTGGTGATTTCCTATGAAGTTAAATATGAACTTAAGACTCTATGAATTAGGCTTGAGATTTTAGCCCCTTTCCCCTAGCGCATGTGACTGGTCAAGATGGAGCCAGGGAAATAAGAGATTTGCATGGAATCTGAAGAGCATAATTAATACTGAATGAAGTAGAATGAATGAACAAGAATTAATAAATTAGAAACTTTTAAAAGTATAAGAATCAAGTAGTTACAAATAAAAACTAATTGGAAATATGTAATATGGAAAATAGTTAAAGTAGTTAAAAAGAGCTCAAAGATGAACACATAACCTAAGATTGAATTGGTATGCTGTGATGTCAAAATGAGAAGCTGTACTACAAACACATTAGAAAGTATTAAAACTTTTTTAAAAATTAAAATTTAAGATATGTGGAAGGGAGAATTATAAATATGAAACCAATAATAGAAAAAAATAAATAAAAGGGAAGAGATTTGAAGCAATGATGACTATTAACTTTCTATAAATAAAAAATATGAAAAAAGAGGTAAAAATTGTTTATGGATTGCCGACTATCTTAAGAGAAAAAAATTCACATGTTTATATTTTATAGAAATGTAAGAACATCATAATTCAAAAAGAAATTGCTAAAATTTTCAAAAAGGAAAGCAGACAACAACAACAAAAGAAACAGATATTAGAATAACATAAAACTTCTTAGTTAAAAGAAGAAAATAGAGTTGCATTTTCAAAGTTTTAAAGGAAATGAGTTGATCTTATATCTGGTTTATTGTCTTCAAATAAAAAAAAAATGAAACATAGCATTTCAGACTGAGAGAGAACAAACAGAAGAAAAAAATTTCATTGAGGAACTATGCAATGACACCTCACTCTCCTCTCATATCTGTATGCAGAATTAAAATTCCATGTGCTATCAATAAGGGCAGGGAAATAAGGAGGTGAGAGTATGCTAAAGCTAAGAGACATTTTTGTTTAGGAAAATACAGATATTTAAAAATGGATAGAGGAAAAATATATGTCGGTAGGATTGTTAGAATAAACATTAGATAAATAGAGTGAAATGAATTATTTTCAGTCCAGCAATTGCAATTCATTGTATTTAACTGAAGGCAGTAAAGATGAGAAAAAAAGGAACTAAATTGAAAAATTTTTAACTTTTCAAATTAAAATTTGAAGAAAAAAGAAATAAACTATAAAATTTCAATATATATTCCAATATAGCAATAATCACAAGGAATTAAATGGATTAAATTTAACAATCAAAATGGAGATATTCTCAGACTGGACAATTACATAAAATTCAATACTTTGTAGTTTAAGTAAACAGACTTTAAATGAAAATGATTCAGAAAAAAAAATGAAATAGAGGATTAGAAACATACTACGAGCAATGGGGATAATGCTGGATAACAAATTTAAGATGAAAAGCTTTATAAGTAATAATAATATGTTTTGATAAAATAAAAATGACAGAGAAAGTATTGCAATGGTCTTCATATATACATCTAAAATGCTTACTTCAAAATACAGAAAACAAACTGTCAAAACATGGAAACAAATAAATTAACATTATGTTGTAGTTTCAATTATTGTCACAAAAAAAGATCAAGTGAGAAAAAAAGGACTGATTTTGTGTCTATATGGTGTGTATATAAAACAATAAGATCTTATCAGCAGAGATAGATGATAGAGACAGACAAAACAACTTATTCCAGGTCATGACGACTTAAATTTTTCTTTGTGTTATTTCATTCATTGTAAATAGAACACAAATCACAAGGCACATTTTATGATGTTTCTGTATTTTGTTTCCTTTAGAATGATAAAAAAAAACATTTTCAATTGTCACATATTAAAGATTGTTCTGATACTATTAGTCACTTAGCTTAGGAGAGACACACTATTAAAGGTGAGTTCCTCTTGTACAAGTGAACAAAACTATGTTTTCATAATATCTATATATCTATATATATGCCTCTCTATATATAGATATATATATAAAGAAACATATATAAAGACAATATACATAAAGAAAATACACAAAGAGAAGGAATATGGATAGCTACAGTGAAATTGAATGTGAGTTTAGTCACTGCAGAGCTAGCAGAAGAAATAAGTTGTCTATCAGCTAAGTGATAAGTTTTGTTACCCTAAATAAAGCCATAGGAGATAGAATATAAAAGATGATTATTATCAATCGAAATGTTCTCTTCAGTTGCACCAAACTCATTTAAGATCCAGTACCAGTGAGTGAGTCTCTTTTATAGACTTACTGTTGGAACTAACATGTTCATGAAAAAAGAATAAGAAGTCTGATGATCAAGATAGTACACTTGTTTGATAATCAAGTCTAGAATTTTTGTGCAACAGTATTTAGCATTTTGGACAGGCTTGGTAGCCTTGCATTATATTTGAGGAGCAGAACTGATTGTACTTAGAAGAAGCCTCAGGGATAGAGCTTTGGAGATTGTTTCTAAGATAAATTGAAGGGAGCAAGGAACCAGAGAGAACATGACAGAAAACAGTCTACGAGTGATACAGGCCAAGTGTACAATGAAAGATATTTAAAATTCTATCAGTGAGGTCAACTCTACCATTACCTAGGGAATGTCACACATAGAATGTTTATGTCATTGTTTCTCAAATAAGGACAGTTCAGACTGAAAATTTACCAACCATACATTAACAGTATAGGTCACAGAGCAGCTTTTTAAAATTCTTGCTTGGTATTTTTTGTGGTTTCAACTGGTGCTAATATTATGAGATGCACTTGATGCTCTCTGTTAGTTGGCAGGATGATTTTATCACTTAATAATCAGAAGAAGGTGGTTTGCCTTCTGAGTTGAAGGCCAGTACAGGAATACAAATTCTTACTCTGCTGAAAACTGTCATGTTCACGTTTCCTTTTCTTTCTGACAAAACAGAAGCAAGGGCAGCTTCATGTATATTTAAGAAGGAGATTAAACAGCCTCCACAATCCATTTCAGGATTTACCAACCGTATCTGATGAGCTTCTCCTTTTAATTAACCCTAATCACAACTTCGCTGTCTTTATTATAGTGATGAGGAATAACCCATAAGTATCCTTCAGCCTCAGTTTTCCTGATTTAAAACTTATGGTTCTCATAGTTCATCACTGCAGCTTGCAAGAGAAAGTGAAGTTGGACTTTTAGCTTAAAAGTCCAGAGGAAATTTATGTAACTCAGTATGTGATTTAGTAAAAATTATTCTTTTCCTTCAGTGATCTCCTTTAAAATAATTTAATTAACATAATTAAATTAACAGTATACAGTTTCAGCTATTTTTTAATGATTTTTATTATTTCGACCACTACTAAACCAACTGCATAAAATGTGGCAAGGATAAAAATACTTCATCTAAAGTAAAAAATAACAACTTTATTTTTTATAAATGAAGGTATTCTAATAGCTACTGTAAGATGGCAGAAGAAGGTTGAATCCAAAATTCTAGTCCTTACGAATAAATAAAATTCAATAAGATTGAAAATTTAGCTTGTTTATATTATTATTAAAAAATGTAGCAATATTTTCTATAACCAATATTGTTTTCATTCTTCTACGCCCCATATGTGAGAATAGTGGGTTATGAAGTGGGCGTTTAAACTTGTTAGTGATAAATCAGCGATCACTGGTTTAAATATCTCTTTAAGTTGAAATCTTTTCTTTTTTTTGGTAAATATCACATCGGTTAGAAATCCAGTTCTCAAATAGAGTTTATCTTTCTTCCCTCTCTCCTTTCACAATATGGTGCCTGGTTGTAGTGCAAATGAGTCTTCAGAGAGACTCTTGGCAGGAAAGAGGACATATGAATCTAGCCTTTGTGGGGCTTCAGCTGAGTTCTGCAGCTCACTTATATATAGGCAGCAGCCTCTGCCTAGGCTAACCCCACCGGTAACATACCAGGCCCTGTCTGCCCTTTGGGAATGGAATATGCTGGTGCCTAATGCTGCTGACAACTGACTCTATGTTTGTTTTATCTTTTTAAAATGAGTTTACCACACAGAGCAGCCCCCTCTTTCCAAGCACAGGTGCCCGACAGTTCTTCCCATATTTCTGTGTCCCCATGTGGGGGTCAAGGAAGAAAATTTGTGTCCTTTATCCTGTGCATAAGCTATGGAGAAGCAGCAACATTATTTCATCTGATGTATCTCACCAATCTTTTTCTGCCAATCATGCTTTATTCTCTGGCACCATTTTAAACTTAACACTAAGTAAATATGTATCCCACCTAAACTCTAGGCAATGCCCAGGACAACAGGACTCTGGCTCCAATATTATCGGGGTCCCCACATATATATGGGTATTTCTACTAGTTATAGTTCCTCACTTCTTCTTTCCACTGTCCCTGAGGGTGGAGAAATAGAATTTTTGCCTTTTTTATTTTTTGGCAATTTCCTTTGTGCTATACTGTTACTTAACTCAATTTATCTTCACTTATCATCTCCTAATTTAGTAGTAGCTGTTCTCAATCTTTATTGTGCAGCAGAAACACTTAAAAGGCTTGATAAAACAGACTGTTAGCCTCATTCTCAGAGTTTCTTATTGAATGGATCTGGAAAGGAGCCCAAGAATTTCCATTTCTAACAAGTTTCAGAATGATACTAATGCTACTTGGTCCAGAGATTATTTTGAGAAGCACTGTCTCATAGCAAAGATGACAGTTAAATTCTAAATATTGCTTTTTTTAAAACAATGTAATTGATATATAATTGACATAAAAAGTTACATGTACATAATGTATATAATTTGGTGAGTTTGAAAAATACATGCATCTGTGAAACTATTACCAAATTAAGGTAAAACACATATTTGTTACCTCTTAAATACCCCTGTACCTCTTTATTTTTGCTTTTGATTTTTGGGGTAAGAACACTTAACATGAAAGCTACCCTCTAACACATTTTTAAGTGCACACTATGTGTACAGGCATTATGTGTATAGCAGAGCTCTAAACTTTATTTATCTTACATAACTGACATCATACTCATTGAAATACTCCCCATTTTTCCTTCATCTGAGCCACTGGCAACCATCTTTCTATTTGCTGTCTGAGTTTGACTCTTTTAGATTCCTCACGTAAGTGAAATCATGTAGTATACAGACATTGTTCTTGATAGGTTAGTGATAATTCAAGGAATTTGTAAAATCTTAAACACACACACACACACACACACACACACACACACACACACACACACCAAAAACCCAAAGCCTGGCTTTCAAAACTATTGCCTTGCAAAGGGTAAAGAAAAAATAATAAAGCTGAGTAATAATTTTGTTTCTCTAGCTGGCAATTTATCCTTCCCTTGCAGCACTGAAACCCATTAATTCAATGAGAGAGAAGCCAGAGGGCAAGAGGACTTTTAAGACATGAAATATATCAAAAACATTATTTTTCTAAAATAATGAACAAAAAAATAAGACAGAAACTAGCAAACAATATCTACCTTACTGAAACTAAGGAGAGTCCCAGACTTATGCCATAATTTCTTAAAAAGAGGTGGGTAGGGAGAGAGAAAAGATAGCAATAATAAAGTCTTCATTTCTACCTTAGCCTTTCCAGAAGCAGAACAGAGAAATTAATAGGGCATAGTCTCACAAGTGCTTCACATTTGCAGAAAAGCAGGTTGAAGACATGATTAGGCAGCTGGTAGGAAAGACCTGAAAATTTCTGAAGAAAAATTCTTCTTAATCACTGAAGAGTTCATCAGGCAGAGCAGTTCCCAAGATTGGAGATCTGCTTTTCTCATTCTGTGAAGAAAATGGGAGCAAGATTATCAGTATAATTGTGATCTTCCAGAGATAATTATTTCTGGCAAAACTAGGACTTGAATATCAAAGAGAAACAAGATCTTTTCCCAAATTTTCAAGTTCTCCTTGTCTTTTTACCCTTCTTCATAGGCTGCTGCCAGGTAAAAGTAAGGTTGTAAAACAAGTAAAGTTGAAAACTTGGAGAATAGTGTGTTAATTTTGTATTGCTGCGTGATAAATTACCACAAACTTAGCAGCTTAAAATAACTTGGATATATTATCTCAAATGTTCCATAAATCAGGAGTCTGGCCATGCTTTGCTGGGTCTTTTGGTCAGCAAATGTTGACCAAATGTTGGCTGGTCTGTATTCTCATTTGGAGGCTCAAATGAGGAAGCGCCTTCTTCCAAAGTCATTCAGATTATTGGCAGAATTGATTTCTTTGCTGCTATATGGCTGAGGGCTCTAGCTTTTATTAGCTAGTGACTGGAGTTTGCCTTTAGGTTGCTCACACTCCCTTGTGGCATGTCTACTTACTTCATTAATCCTGCAAAGAGTGTTTCTATCTCCAATGGGCTAAGATGAAATCCTATATGATGAACTTAACCATGAGAGTGACATCCTTTTACCTTTCTCATATTTTGTTTATCAGAGGCTAGTCACAGGTACTGTCCAAACTCAAAGGAAGAGAATTTCACAAACTATGAGTACCAGGAGGTGAAAATAATTGGAAGTCACCTTAGAATTAGTTCATCAGAATTAGTTCTGTTAAAACATATTTCAGGACCCCACATTAAATTAGGTAAATAATACTCAATCTAAGCACAGCATCTCCATTCCCTAAAACAGAAGATATTCTATATTTTCATTCCTGGTGTGAGATGTTTAAAGAAATTACAAAAGTAACATCAAGCAATAATAACTGTCAAAGATCCAGTTGAGCTTTCCCTTAACTATCTAATTCTCTCTCAGACTGCAAAGGTAAATATAACAAATAATACTCAGCTTGTAAACTGGAGCTCTTAGGAGGAAGAAAACATGTACTTGGTAATGTAGAATGGAGGAAATGCAATTTAGATGCACAATATTGAGGCCAAAAGAATGTCCAGAAAAACAAGGATCCACTCTAGAAAAAAATATAACCCAACAAACAAAACAATATCTTGCTTAATAAGGATTTTGTACTCTGAAATGTTTTGCCAAGAATGTTTATAGAGTAAAATGAAAAAGTAGTGAAGCAGAGAGGCAAAGACTAGGGCAGTGCTTCTCAAACTTAAGGAGACATCCAGAAGCATAGAGAGAACTTGCTAAAATCAGGTTGCTAGATTTAGTAGGTCTTGGATGTGATCCAATAATATGCATTTTTATTGTTTCCTTGTGATGCTGATTCTTTTGCTGACCATACTTTGAGAACTATTGCACCAGAGAAGGTTTATCTTTTTTAGAATTGAATTTTATATTGTAACAAAACAGATTTAATATCAGTTTTCTGTTTTTTATGTAAGCCTGATTCTGTAAGCTGTAGGTGATTTGAAATACCATACTTGCTTTGTGTTCTGTTTTTGGTCATTTTTCAAATTTTTTTTCACCGCAGTATACTGAGTATAATAAAAATACTTGATTTACCGTGACAAGATTAAAAGAGAACATATAGAAATGTATTTAGTACAATGCCTAACATTCATAAGCACTCAATAAATACTGCTTTATTTGCTTTTTACCTCAGTGAAAGAAGAATAAAAATTATATTATTGCTCTGACCTCAGTTATCATAAATCTGGCCCTTCTGTAATTGTATCAATATTTAAAATTGAAATATCAGACTGTACTAAACATTTTGCTGAAACATATTTTCTCTAAGAATATATATCTTTTCCTTCAAATACCCTTCAATTCTCTTTTCTGAAAAAATATGTTGAACAGAAGTCCAATTAGCGTTATGTGTCAGAGAATGTGTCAGAATAAGTAAAATGACTTAATGACAAAATTATCCATTAGCAACTTTAGATTAGGTTTTATTTCTGCTTATCCTGGCCACTCTGTCATAATTTCTAAAACCTTTTCTCTGTGATTATGTAGTTTCCTTTATCAGCCCTCAAACTAAATTCACATCAGAATCAGCACTACCATCAGCAGCTGTTACTTTAAAGTAACAAATTATAATACAGATATAAGTTTTTAAGGGGGAGTACAACAAAGTAATGAAGATTTTAGCATTGTACCATCATCTTCTCTGTTTTTATCTGAGATATTTTGTTGAGGGTGAAGGCAGTGATAATAAGGAAAGGAGCTTAATGAAATTTAAGACTTCTAAGAGTCTATGAAATGAGGATAATGAGATCTTCCCTAACTGCATTACAGGATGTTTTTGAGAATGAAATAAATAATGTATGTAAATGTTCTCTGAAAAATGTCTGATTTTTAACTAATTACTCCATAGGTAAACAAGAGATTCTCAGCATACTTCAGGAGTGATGAAAGGTTTACAAAGAGTTTCTCAGTTTAAAAGAGAAGAGATTACTATGACATAAACTAAAAAGAAAAAAAGAAAGTTTAGAGCAAAGGAAATATAGATGCATAGGATAAAGAAGATTTAAAAAATTGATAAAATATGAATACAAAGAGAACAAAATAGAATGAAATAACTTAGGACAAATACATATAATTAAGGTACAATTGTTAATGAAGTAAACTCTAATTTTTTTAATTGTACTTTTGTAAGGCAAAATGAATATATTCTTAAAGAGATGGCTCTCTCCTAAAGTTAAGAAAATCTAGAGTGAGTGGATGAGCAAAAATAAGCCAAGCAAACTACAGAGAAAAGGAGGACATTGAAGTCATCATATTATCAGAGGAAAGTAGAATTCTAGATAATGTACATCAAGAAGGAATGAGCCATTTTATATTTGAGAACTGCTATGCATCTGTTTTAGTCTTCTGTTCTGCTGTAAGAAATTACCACAAACTTAGAGGGGCTTATTAAAACCCAATTTATTATCTTACTTTTCTAAAGGTCAGAAGTCTGAAAATGGGTCTTTTAGGACTAAAATTGACATGTCAGCATGGCTGTGTTCTTCCTGGAAGTTCTAGAGGAGAATCTGTTCTTTTGCCTTTTTCAGCCTTTAGAAGCCTCCTGCATTCCTTGCTTGTGGTCTCATCTTCTATCTTTAAACCCAGCAGGGTAGCATCTTCTAGGCTCCCTCTCCGATTTCTATGTTGTTATATTTCGCTCTGCCTCTGACACATCTGTTTCCCTTTTACAAACACTCCTGTTCTTAGATTGAGCCCACCTGGGAAAAATCTGGGTTAATATTCTCATCTCAACATCCTTAAATTTAATCGGTTCTGTATAATCTCTTTTGGTCTGTAAGGTATCTTTCAGCATACCTCAGCATGGTAGATAGAAGCTATCTGAATGTTCCTATGTCTTTATAATTTTATACGTAGGAGTTTGTAGCCACTCTGGGTAAAGGACTTAATTTGAATACATAAAAAGTGTCATAAATCTCTTAATGTTGAATGATTGACAACTATTTATTTATTTATAAAAAGCAGATGATGGAAATACAAAAATTGATTGATGAAAAAGCTGAAATATATCTCTTAATTCATGGTTCTCATTCATTAATTGAATCAAAACAATAAATAATTCAAATATTTTAAAAATAATATATAATATTATGTAGTATGCTATGTTGACTGAAAAGTAATATTGATTAGGTGTTTCGTCACCAAAAAGTATTCATTCAGGAAAAGGAAAAGGAAAAGGTTGCAATCCAGGGCATGCAGACCTGGCAAGCCATGTGTACACTCTGCCCTGCATGCCAAGATAGGAGGTATTTATATAAGAGAAAAGGAAGTAAATGGAAGGGGAAGTTAGACCTATAGAGCTTTATTAGAAACACAGAGTTCTTTCTGAAGGGTTCTTGAGACAAGCAAGAACTTCCATAAACTCTAGCTTTTCCCCTAGATACTCCTGCCTGATTATGCTGACTATGTTGCTTAAAGTTTCAGTTCATCTTTATCAGATAGCAATACACAGGGTAATGGAAAGTGTGACAGGCAAGGGCAAGACAAGTTTGGTAGAAGAACTATCATAGTGTTAAAGGCTCAGAAATAACAGAAGCTAAACCAATGAATCATTGAAGTAGTAATTAGTAAAAGTGTATTGTGCACACACTACAAAGACTTTGCAAATAGGAAGCACTCAGACCAAACCATGGAATGAGTGGATTATGTTGTAAAACTGTCTATAGTGAGAAAGCAATGACTTTTTCTTCTTCACAGCAATTGATTATAATAATAGAATTTTCAGTAGTTACCTGATATTAACCCTGGGAAACAGTTCAAGATTTGCTTATGATTTTCAGAGGCATAAACAAGAAATCACTCAGGTCAAGATAGTCCTGCAAAATAAACCAAATTTAGCTTTGTTTGGATGACTAAACTTGTTTTGCCTGCTCGGGGCATTTTCAAGGCTGTTGACTGTTCGTTTTAGATTTTTAACAACAGATTGCTAAGATATGGTATCTCCCTTGAGATGACATTTGATAAAAGTTATAAAAATATGTGAGAGAGCAAGTCATGTAAATATATGAGCACTCTGAGGCAAGCATTTTCCAGGCATAATAAACAGCAAGAATAAAGGCCATTATGAAAAACAATCTTGGTTTATCTAAAGAACAGATAGGACTGAATAGCTAACACAGTGAGCAAGAAATGAGTGATAAGGAAGGTCAGGAGCAGCCTTGTAAGGCATACTTTTTTTTTTTTTTCCTGAGTGTTATGGGAAGGCACAAGAGAGCATTAAGTATAAGTGTGTGAAAGAAGAAAACCAACTAAGGACCATATACATAACTTTTATAATATATTACACTGTGAGAACAATTCTAAGATGAGTGTTCTGGGTGAGTATAGAGCTTAAAGATATAGACTAGATTGAAGAAGGTCAAGTTCGGTTTCTTTGAGATTTTTATTATGATTCAAGTTCTCAAAAGGCATGGAAAATTTTACATTAAGTTAATCGTGGGGCAGAATGTAAGAGTAACAAGACTAGGGTTCTGGTTTCATAGCTATTGATAGGACAACTTATGTTTGGTTGATTCTTATGTTTATTAAGAAGGATGGAGAGGAATTATTGGGGACTAAGGTTCAGTAAGGAATACTATGAAAAAACCTTTAGTATTTTAGAATCTTTCAAAAAAAGAGACACCATTTACTTTATATTTAAGGAAGATCTTGCTTTCTCTGTGGATAATGACTTGGGGGAGATTTCAGAGTAGGAGAGGGACATGGATTAAGAGGCTACTCTAATGTTCCAGTTAAGAAGTAATAGTGATTTAGACTAGATAGCGCTAATGCAATCAAGACAATTAGACAGCTATCCTAACTAATTGCTGTTAACTTATCTTCCTTTTACAAACAAAACAAAGTGAAACAAAACATATTATAGATAAAAAGAGATTCTATGGAAAGTAACCTACAGGATGATCTGATCATAAATTCCTAATTGGGCAGGTCATGGTGGGTAGTCAGGCCCCAGGCATGTAACTTTTTAGCAAAAGGTTTATCTTTGCTTTAAGTAAGCCCTGCCCATTGTTTCTGTGCATCTAGGTTAATACACCTTTGAAATAAATTGTAACCACTCTCAATAGAGCATATAATCTGGTTAACCATCTTGTAATTCAATCTCCACTTTGCTTTTTCCCCACCTCCACATAATCTTCTTTCCTTCTTTAATTTCAAATGCAGAAAAAGAAGCTGTGAAACTGTCATTCTCTGGAGCATTTGAGATATTGCTCCCTGGTATATGTTGTTGGTTTGGCTTAAATAAATTATTGTAAAAATTCTCTACAGGTTTGGATATTTCTTATGTTGACAATAAAATCATGTGAAGATATTGCTAAGGTCCTCCCAGGGTCTAGACAAGGCCTATGAAAACACAGGTCTTAACACTTATAATTTCTTAGTTTTACAGCATGTCCATCTCTGTTGAGAATGCTTGAGAATATGATTGAAATGAAAGCCTGATTAGGTTGTGAAGAGAATACAGAGGAAGAGGAGACAGCAAACATTTTGAAGAACTTTGCTAGAAAGAAAGCAAAGAAATGGATTCGAGGCTTGCTAAACTGGTACACAGGAGAGAGTGTTTTGTTTTTTTTTTTTTTGTTTTTAATAAGATTAGAAATATAATGACATGTTTATGTGCCAGTAGAGAAGAAGATGATATGATGGAAAAAGAGATGTAAGGGGTACCAGACTTTTAAGTAGAGTGAGGGAACAGACTTTTAAGAGGAGCAGGGATGCACATTAATTGCCACAGGAGGGAAGACAGAGTACTTGGGCATGGGGATGGGAGGTTGCTGAATGTGGTAACAGTAAGATGAGTATGTTTTCTTCTAAATGTTTCCATTTTTTCAGTCAAAACTCATATTTGAGATCATCCTCTGAGAGGTTTGAGGACCAAAATTATGAAATTGTAATTGATAGGGAATACTTGATAGAATCGCTGAAGTACTGAGAACTTAAACATAAATTTCAAGTGAGAGCTATCATCTAGATAGATTAGGCTGTTTGTGTACAATTCCAGAACTAATAGAGAGATGGGTAATCATGGTTTGGATTTTACTAAGTGGATACTCTGGATGAAATACGTGCAAGGGAAGTAAAGGAGAATGTATGGATAAAATTACAGAGATGAGCAACAGAATCTAAACAGAATAAGGAAAGAAGTGAATTTTCAGGCAGCTGATGAACGATGCTAAATATAGTAGGATCAATGATTGGAAGGCGTAGGTGAGATCAGTACAATTTTGAATATGACTTTATGAAAAATAATGATAGATATAGGAGATTGATAAGGTGTCAGGATGCCTGTCAAATTTTGTACCTGACAAAAATCATATGCAATGTTCTCAGTACTTATGAAGTATTAAAAAAGTCATTCATACATAAGTCATAAAGAAAACCTCAACAAATTATGAAATTAAGGAATTGAATACTACAGATTCTCTTAAAAATGCATTAAAATAGAAAAGGAAAAAAAGCTAAAATAGAAAAAATTGAACCCTACTGAATTTATGAATTTGTCATTCACAGCTAACTAAAAAGTTTTGAATTTTCTCACCACATTATGAGGGTTATCTTTACTGTTTTCATGAATTCTCACTGGAGAATATAATTCACTGGGTGGGAGGAATAGCAAATGAATGAACAAATGAATGAAATACAAACTCCTGCATTTCCAGTTTCATTTGCCATCAAAATGCACATCTATGATCAAGGCTATAGCAATCAGATATACACATGAGACTCATTTACTTTGATGTAGAACAAGTCATGTGAGGGAAATCAAGCAGTAAGAAAATTGTTAGTTTTATGGTTATTTTCTGCAATCAGTGGCAGCAATGGCAGTTTTTGGGACAGAATCAGTATCACTGGAGACTGAAGCAACAGTAGTAGTAGTATTCTAAACCAACACTGTTCTAATTATAGAAAAGGGAGCAATCCCTCACTAGATCGGTTCTATGATAAACTTCTAAGAATCATCCATTCAGAAGTTCAGGTTAGAGTTTATTTCTTCATATCTTCCAATAATTCTTTAAGATAATATTTATTCATATGTCTCTTTCTCCAAAAACTAGCTAAAGTAGATTCTGTTGTTTACAATTAATAATTCTAGCCAACGTACCTCCACTTGAATTTTGATACACTTAAAGATAATTTTTTCTAGAGTTTCTAGAAATAAAAGAAGACAGGAAAAATGGCAATAAATATGAAGAAGATAAGAATGAGAATACAGTATATCCTAATTTATTAGAAAGTGGGCATACTTCTTCAGAGGCAAATGCATAATTTTAAATACTTTAATTCTTAAAAGATAAAGAATGAAAATCAGTATACCTATTGCTTGTTTTGGGGAATTTTTCCCTAAAGAACGAGTTGATTAAAGTAAAATAATGCATGCATGGGTTAAAATTTTTTGAATTAAAATTCATTGCCAGGGAAATAGGAGATTTTTCCATAAAGGGTGGTTATGATTATTAGCAGTGAAAATACTAATACAACATTACCATAAAACAGAACTAAATCTATGAAAATTCTCTATTTTTTCTCAACTAATGGAAGTGAAAACAACACAAAGTAAAAATATATTTATAACAAGTTTCAGATTAAGTTTATAGACATGTAGATGAAGTATGAAAGAAACTACAGAAAAATGTAAATAATTATTAACAGTTGTGGAATTGTAAGGTCATTTTCTTCTTTTGTTTTTAACTAATTTTACTGAAGTATAATTAAATACAATAAAATTCACAGGTGTTAAGTATATACAGTTTAATGAGTTTTAGCAAATGTGTACATCCATAAAACCACCAGACAACTGAGGTATTTCCATTAAATAATTGTTCAAGTATCTTACCTACTTACATACTATTTTTTTCTTTTTGTTATCAGGATATAGAGGTTTCTTATATAGTTTGAACGTTAAATTCTTTGTTAGATGTACTTATTGTGCATGTTTCCTCTAGTCTTTGGTTTGTTTTGTTTTTTTTTTTTTTCAAATTTATTTAATATTGTCTTTTGAATAGTAGTTTTTAATTTTGATGAGGTCCAATTTATCATATTTTTTTAATGTTTAGTATTGTGTCCTAAGAAATCTTTTCCTACCTCATGGTTTCAAAGATGATTTCTTTTCTTATGTTTTGTCCTGGAATCTTTAGCTTTAATACTTATGTTTATGATCCATTCTCCATTAATATTTTTATAAGGTGTGAGGTAAGGTCAAGGATTGCTCCTTACAAACCCAAACAAATATCAAGTTGTACATCACTATTTGTTGAAAAGACTATCCTTTCCCTATTGGATAATTTTTAATTTTTGTTAAAAATTAATTATAAATGTTGATTATTTTGAGGGTTTCTTTATTCAATACATTTGATATATTTATTACTCCTTATCTCAATACCACATTATCTTCAGCTTCATAGTAATTCTTGAAATCAAGTTGTGCAAATCCTTCAATTTTGTTGTTTTAAAAATTGAACTTTCTAGATGCTTTTTTTCCTGTATTAATTTTAAAATTTCTTTCAATTTCTAAAATAAGCAACCAAACAAACAAACAAAAAAAACTTTGGGGGCTTTGATTGACATTGTACTTAACCTATAAGTAAATTTGAGAATAATTGTTATTGTAACAAGATTGAGTATCATAATTCATAAACATAGTGTATCTCTTCATTTATGTAGGATTCCCTTATTTTCCTTCTGTAATGTTTTGTATTTTTCTGTTAAACTAATTACTAAATATTTTATGTTCAATACTAATTTAAATGGTAATTTAAAATTTTTTCTTTTCATATTGTTTATTGCTAGCATATAGAAATTCAATTTATTTTTGAATATTGACCTTTCATCTTCCAGATTAATAAATTCGCATAATTCTATTAATTTAAAAAATAGTTTTCTTAAGTTTTTGTATTGAAATGATTTTTCCACCTGCATATAGAGACAGTTTTAATTTTTTTTCTCTTTTTGAGATTTCTTTCTTTCTTTCAATTCTTCCTTAAATTATTATATCAGCTAGAGACTCCAATACAATGTTAAAATGAATGTGGGGAGAGTAGGCATTCTGACTTTTTTCCTGATCTTAAGAAGAAAGCATTTAATTTTTTACAATTAAATGAGGCTGAATATAAAGTAAAAATATGGGCCCCATGTTCAAAAATTATTTCAAGACAGCAATAACATTAAACGGTTCTGTAATTTCCTTTTTTTATTAAAATATAATTAATATAAAATTTATGTTGGTTTCAGGAATACAACATAGTTATTCAACATTTATATATCTAAGTGATCATCACCATAATTCTAGTAACTATCTGACACTGAACAAGCTTTTTATAATATCATTGAATATATTTTCTATGCTATACATTACATTTCCATGACTTATTTTATAACTGGAAATTTGTATCTCATTTCTCTTCACCTTTTTTGTCCTTTTCCACACTTTCTTTCCCTCTAACAACAATAAGTTTGTTTTGTATATCTAAGTCTATTTCTGTTTTGTTTTATATGTCTTTTAAATTCCATATATAAGTACACTATTGGCAGCATTGCAAATTGTTGCAGGCACTATGGAAAACAGTATAGAGGTTCCTCAAAAAATTAAAAATACAACTACCATATAGTCCAGCAATTCTACTTCCCTGTATCGTACTGGAGAAAAAAAAAAACACTGATTAAAAAAGTTAGATGTGCTCCCCTATGTTTTTTGCAGCATTACTTATAATAGCAAAGATATGGAAGATACCTAAGTGTCCTTTAACAGATGAATGGATAAAGAATATGTAGATGTATATACACACACATAATGGAACATTACTCAGTTATATAAAAGAATGAAATCTTGCTACTTGCAACTACATGGATGCTATGTGAAATAAGTCAGACAGAGAAGGACAAAAACCATATGATTTCACTTATATTATTTTTATGTCATTTCTTTTTTTATGATGACTGTGTAATTTTGGTATCATAAAATGAGATGAGTTTCCTCTATTTTCTGAAAGAGTTCGCATAAAGTTAGTGTAATTTATACATAAAAATTTAATAGAATTCATCTGGCAATTTCTTTGTGGAACTTCACAAAATTAATATCGCTACAAATTTAATTTTTAAAGCAGATATAGCACTACTCAGTTTTTCTATTTTATTTTTTATTTTTCCAAACTGGTAAATTGTGTTTTTCAAGGAATTTGCACTACTCAGTCAAGGGGGCAACTGTTCTCCCAGAAGGGCTTTGACATTTTAACTCTGAAATTCTAAGATTTCTGTTTCTGAGCTCAAATCCCCAAATTCCACTCAGCCAAAGGGCTGGTATCATTGATATTATCAGAAGCTAACTTAGCTGGAGATTTGATTAGAGCTTCCATAATTCAGTTCACTTTTGACTTCATATGCTTTGAAGGTGAATTTAGAGTTTCTGTCCTTCCAAATGAGCCCTTAGACCAAGTACCTCAGGTTGTCTGGGTCCCAAAACTACAAGAAACGAAGTCCACTAAGCCTCATACTGTCTGCCAAATATACAGACATTCCAAAACTGGGAGTCCTCACTGCTTTTTAGCTTTGCCTCAGCCTCTGTTTACTATGTCAAATTCTCACGGAAAATAATTACTCATCAGAGAAATTCATCTCTGCCCTTTCTTTTTCTTTCTTTCTTTCTTTCTTTCTTTCTTTCTTTCTTTCTTTCTTTCTTTCTTTCTTTCTTTCTTTCTTTCATCTTTTTCTTTATTTTTTTATAATTTGAGATTTAATAGCCATTTTCAAAATAAAATCATGTATTTATAAATATTTCACAATTTTTCCCTCATCTACCTTACCACCCCCCCACCCGCCCTGATAACCGATAGTCCATTGTCCATGTCCATGAGTCTCTCTTCATTTGTTCTGTTCATTTTGTGCTTTTAGATTTATATCCCACATATAAGTAATATCATATGATTTTGAGATTCTTCTGTCTGGCTTATTTCACTTAGTATGATAATTTCGAGATCCATCCTTGTTGTTGCAAATGGCAGTATTTCATCTCTTCATGTGGCTGAGTAATATTTCATTGCATATATGTACTATAGCTTCTTTAGCCAATCATCTCTACCTTTTAAATTCTTCCAGTTTCACACTAGCCCACAGGTGTGTTAAGCAATTAGCTCTTTTCTCCTCATCTGAGAGACCATCCTCTCATGGCTTATTCTGTTTACATCTGCTCCTAACCTCAGCAACTACTCGCAAATATGAAAATGTCCCCAAGGTTTAGCTCTGGAGAAAGGACTCATACCTCTAGAGTTTAGTTCTTTTAGTTTTCTTTGAGTCTACATCTTGTCACTGGCTTTATGACAAAGAATGATTTTTTTGGTTTATCTAGTGGCTTACTTCAGCTGGAGTGATAATCTTTCATGTCATTCTATATCTTAATCAAAAGTGGAACTGCCTCCCTTCATACTATTGATATCTCTTTTTCATTGTGGTGATGTTTTTGCTGCAATTAACTTTTTAAAAAAAGTTTGGATATGTCATAATATAGAAGCAGTTCTGGAAGATCTATAAGGAGATGATTAAAAAATAATGGAAGATCTTTTTTCCCCCTGATAATATAAAGAAATCTTAATCACATTCATGTCAGAAGCACATTCAATATAAATAGTAGTTACTTTATTGGCAAACTATTACTTGTTAAATAATTTCAGAAATCTTTATTGTGAAATCACTAAACATAAAGACGTTCACAAGAACACATTTAAATAGTTTAAAATATAAAAATGTCCTACTTAAGAAAGCCATATTCATCATGTAATTGTATATTTCTCTAATATTTTGACATCATTATATTTGTGCTTCCAGAAATTATTTTAGACTAATTGGTAAGAATGACCCTATATATTCCCTCTGTTGTAATAGAATACATATCATCAACTTTTAATATGCAGCTGTGGCAGCTGATGATTCCTAAATCTTCGTGATGTACAAATTTTAATTCCTCTTTCATATTTTATTCTACATCTTTCTTTCTTTATTATGAGTAGTAAGGTATTTATTTAATTTTACACATTCTTATTTTATTTATTAAGATGGTTTATGTGATACTAAAACTAGAGTTTTCTGTTTCCTATTCTTTATTGAATTTGTAATTCTTCATAAGCAAGGTTTCTGTTATATATCTGGAATAAAAATAATGCTTGTTTTTTTTTATTGTCTTTCCACTTGCTTTCTGTCTCTATTATATGCAGGTTTTGTAAATCCACGGAGACTGAAATAACTAGGCATTCTGGACAGCTGCAATACTAAACTTTTCATAAACTGTTAGTAAAAGGATTGCTTCAAAACACTTCTTTTATTTTCTGTATAATTTACCTTACAGCTTTCTGTAAATCCCTCTATAAATCACATGGGTTCTACAATTCTTTAGCCCTTGCCATTTTCCTCATTGTTTAGTAAAACTGCCAACTACAGTATTTCTTAAAATATAGTGAATAGTAGAAGCTATTCCAGGTATGAATACAAAACAATCTGAGTTCTCAGAGCTCCCAATGACTGGGTAGAACCTAAGGGAGCTCTGATAAGTTGTCCTACAGAGTGGGACCTCTTATCACCACTGTGTGAGGGGAAAGCAGCAGATGGTTTATTTACTTAATGTTCCATGTGTTGCAGTTTTCAACCAGGCTCTGGAAACATCACAGTAAGGTGATGTAAATTACCATTGGTCAAATAATCTTGAATGTTTTATTTATAAGAATGTTTATAGGCAACTATAGTATTTATTCCATCATAAAATAATATTTAAGTTGAATATTGAAAAAATATTAAGTTAGATTACTATAAACTGCTGACTTCAAAGACATACGCATTTTATAATAAAGCTAAGAAGTAGAAGAAAAGATTCTTTTCAAATTTCTGGAGTTTTATCAGATTAGTAGGACAATATAGTAGTACAGAAAGCAGTGGTCAGCAGTGAGAAGAGGATAAGGGATTTGATGGCAAGGATAGGGTGAGGAAAAGATTTAGTGATTGAGTTCTACTCTGAATATTTAAATTTTATTTCCAGATTGGTATTTCTAGCTTCTTCCATGAGCCCTAGTTTGGGGTTGGGGTTAAAGACAAATAATGCATGGCACCTGTTTTTTTTTTTTTTTTTTTTTATGATATGTTATATTACACATGGTGTACCCCTCTTCTCAGCTATTCTTATCATTATAGTCACTGAAGGGTTGTTGATTATAATGTTTCAAATCATGAGGTGATATATAGCAACCTAGCAATAATTTAGTTTATAACTGGTAGTGCCAGTTTCTACAATAACAATTTAGATTCCTGAATGGTTAATATGTGTTAACTTGACTGAGCCTTGAGATGTGCAGATATTTGGTTAAACATTATTCTGGGTGTGAGTGTGAAGGTGTTTCTGGATGATATTAACATTTGAATCAGTAAGCTGTGTTAACCTAAAAATATTGAGGCTGTAATAAAGAATAAAAACATTTATTTGAACAAAAGAGAGATTGCAACTTATGAAGCACATTGTCAAATAGCAACCTCAATTGTGTTCATAAGAGAACAAAGAAAGACAGAGTTTATAAAGGCAAAAATCACAGGAACTGTTTTCATTTAGGTCCTCTATGTAAATGAAGGCTATTGGCTAGGTCAGTTGGGATTAGTTAAACCCATTATATAAATGGAGAATGCTAGTTATTGAAATGGATTAGATCCTTTCAAGATGAAGAATGCAAATGCTCTAGTTGCCATGGTAAGGAGGAAGTGAAGTCCATATACGTCCATGCAGCAGTTTTTGATCCAGGATGTTTGTGCTTTGGCTTTGAACTGAGTTTAGTTACATCATCATTTCTCCTGGGCCTATAGCCTTCTGACTGCAGGTTTTGGGACTTCTCAGCTTCCATAAGTGCATCATCCAATTCCTTATAATAAGTATATATTCTCTCATATAGAAATATAGATATATCGCTAACTTAAAAATAAAAGGCCTTTTAAAGTGAAAGACAACAAGCTTTTATTGAGGTCAATAAGGACAGCTATTTGGAAATCATTGATTCAGGTAGAAGCCCAAATGATATCCTGATTAAGAGACAAATGCAGTGGGTATTTATGAGAAGGGGAAGGGGAACAATTACACAAATAGAAAGAAGGCATTTCTATTGGTGCAGATAATATAACATAGTGATTGTTAATTCTAAACAAAGTTTAAATTTTTAGTCTAGTAGTCATAATAATTACTTTCTTATTATCTTTGCAAACAGTTCTTTGGTAAACAGGATTGCTTAGGTCCAGTCCAAGGGTTATTTTGGCCTGATTTAACATTCCAAAGATTTGAGGCATAAGAGGTTCAAGGCAGTTCCTCTGGTGTGGCAGCTCTGGCTCCATTTTAAAGTGGCTCCATTTATATTATATGTATATAATCTTCTGTGGTTCTATTTCTCTGGAGAACCCTGAGTGAACTAGAGACAACTCACCTAAAAAACCATTTCTTACTGTGGTGCACTCAACATTAGCCTCCCAGAAGATATCCATGACTTAACTCCTGAAAACTATACCATATATCACATAAAACGTGATTAAGTAAAAGTTCTAGGATGGGGAGATTATCCCGGATTATCTGAGTGGTCCTAAATGCAATCACAGATATCTTTAAAAGAAGAAGTCAGAGGGAGACATGACAAGCAGAAGAGGAGCAGGAAAGTGACCACAGAGACAGATATTTGACTGATGTGGTTATGAGCTAATGGATGCTGACAGTCATCAAAAACTGGAAAATGCAAGGAACAGATTCTCCCTTAGAGTATCTGAGGGTGCACATCTCTGCCACTACTTTCGTTTCTACTCAGTGAGACTAATTTCAGATTTCTGTCCTCCAGAACTGTGAGAGAATACATTTTTGTTGTTTTAAGCCATAAAGTTTATGATAATTGATTACAGCAATACTGGAAAACAACTACTATTCCTAGTATCAGTATGAATCTCCCCTTTTTCTGATTTCTCCTTTTGATTGTTCAAATAGGCAGAAAGGGTGAGAAAGAGGAAGGATATTACAATTTGTTGGCTATAATCCTATGCCTGGTACAATGCAAGGCATTCAAAAGACATCATCTCATTCCTTCACCTTCCCAGAATAAAGTGTTAAATGACAAAGCAGTGATCATGGAAATTCATACCTCTTCAGATCATCATGCTAGCATGGCGACATCATTAACATTCTTCAGTGGCTATCTAGAGCCCCATGCAAGGAATACAATCTGTTGTCCTTTGAGCAAATCTGGCCAAAGGAGAATTCTGTTGGTTAGTGCCGTGTTTTAAACTCATCTGAACTAGGAGAAATTTTGGCAAGCAATGAACTAAGTTTACAGTCTTTCATAGTTTCTGCTACTGAATACTGATTACTACTGCTTACTTCACAGAATCAGATTTCTACTCTGGTCTCCAAAGACATTGCAGTGTGTGACTCTGGCTTGAATAATTCATCCCAGTCTCCTAAAGATGCCATGCCACCTCTTTCATGACTGTTCCTAATTACCAACCATATCATGGTTTCTCTTCTTACACTTCTTTCTTTTTTCTTTTTTTCTCTTTTAAGTAGTTTAGATTTTGTCTTTTCAGTTTTATTGAGGTATGATTGACAAATTAAAATGTTATTTATTTAAGGCGTACAAGCGATGTTTTGATTTATGTTTAATTGTGAAATCATTACCATAATCAAGCTAATTAACATATCATCATCTCACATATTTACTTTTTTCAAGGCAAAATTTTAAGAACAACCCTTCATAAATTTCAAAGATAACAATAAATTATTAACTATATTCACCATGCTAGGTCTCCAGAACTTATTAATCTTATAATTGAAAGTTTGTACATTTTAATCAAAGTTTTCTCAGTTCCTCCACCCTAATTCCCTAGTAATCACCATTCTACTCTCTGTTTCCACAAGTCCATATTTTAAATTGGGGTGAGGAGGTTATCCTGGATTATCTGAGTGGGTCCTAAATGCAATCACAGATATCTTTATATAAATATAAATATAAATCTTTATATCACATATAAATGAGATAATACAGTATTTCCCTTACTGTGTCTGGCTAATTTCACTAGCATAATATCTGATAGGTTTATCCATGTTGTAGCAAATGGCAGGATTTTCTTTTTTTTATGGATTAATAAAAATACATATCAATGTTATATTTTTCTTATTCATTTATCTGTTGAAAGACAGTTATGTTGTTTCCATATATTGGCTATTATAAATAATGCCACAATAAATAAGCTATCTCTTCAAAATATTGATTTGATTTCCTTTGATTATATACCCAGAAGTGAGATTGCTGGATTATATGGTAATGTTGGTTTTAATTATTTGAGGAACTACTGAATTGTTTTCCAGAAATATTGTACCAATTTATATTCCCAACAATATTGTACAAGAGTTACCTTTTCTCCACACCCTTACCAACACTTATCTTTTCACTTTTTTTTTTAAATAATAGCCTCCTAACATATTTAAGGTGATATTTCATTGTGATTTTGATTTGTATTTCCCAATGATTAATGTTAAGCATCTTTTCATATACCCGTTGGCCATTTGTATGTTTTTATTGAAAAAAAAAAAAATCTCTTCAGGGACATTTCCCATTTTTAATTAGGTTACTTATTTTTATTATATTGAATTGTAGGTTTCTTATATATTTTGAATATTAAGCCCTTATCAGATATATGTTTGGAAATATTTTCTCCCACTCAGTAGGTTGCCTTTTAATCCTGTTGATTGTTTCCTTTGTTGTGCATAAACTTTTAATTTAATATAGTCCTACTTACTCATTTTTACTTTCGTTGCCTGTACTTTTGGTATCACATCCAAGAGATCATTACTATGACTGATGTCAAAGAAATTTTTTATGTTTTCTTCTTGGACTTTTATAGTTTCAGGTCTTAAGTATTTAGTTCACTTTGAGTTGATTTTTGTGTATGGAGTAAGATAAGGGTTTAATGTCATTCTTTTGCATGTGATATCTAGTTTTTCTAGCACCATTTATTGTGAAGATTATTTATTCCCCATTTTGTATTCTTGGTGCCTTTGTCAAAGATTAATTGACTATATATGCATAGGTTTATTTCTGGGTTCTCTATTCAATTCTGCTGATCTACATGCCAGTTTTTATGTCAGTATCATACTGTCTTAAGTACTATAGCTTTGTAATATAAACAAAATTAAGAAGTTTTATGTATTTATCTTTGTTCTTCTTGCTAAAAATTGTTTTAGCTGTTTAGGTTGTTTGTGGTTCCATGCAAAATTTTAAATTATTATTTTTTTTTGTTTCTCTGAGAAATGCCTCTAGAATTTTGATAAAAATTGCATTTAAAATGTGGATTGCCTCGGATACTGTGAATATATAACAAAATTAGATCTTTCAATCTATGAATATGAAGTATCTTTCCATTTATCCATGGCTTTTACAATTTTAAAGGAATATTTTGTGCTTTTTAGTGTACAGATATTTTGCCTCCTTGATTAAGTTTACTCCTAAGTATTTTATTCTATCAGATGCTACTATAAATGGAATTGTTCACTTAATTTCTTTTATGTTTATTTCATTGTCTGTGTATAGAAATGCAACTGATTGATATATGTTGATTTTGTATTTTTTAGAGCTTTGCTGAAATTGTTTATTAGTTCTAACAGTTTTTTTTTTTAGTAGAGTCTTAGAATTTTCTCTGTATAACCTATGTCATCTACAGAGACAATTTTAGTTCTTTCTGATTTGAATGTCTTATTTTTCTTTTTCTTGCCTAATTGCTCTAGCTAGTACTTCTAATATTGTGTTGAATAGAAAAGATTAGTGTGAGCACCCTTGTCTTCTTTCTGATCTTACAGGGAAACCTTCTAGCTTTTCTCCATTGAATATGGTGTTAGTTGTGGACTTGTCACATATGGCCTTCATTATTACGAGGTACATTTCTTTTGTTCCTAATTTGTTAAGAATTTTTATCATGAAAAGATGCTGAATTTTGTTAAGTGCTTTTTCTGCATCTGTTAAAATAATTATATCATTTTTTATCCTGCATTCTGTTAAAGTGGTATATTATATTTATTTATTTGCATATGCTAAAATATCACTGTATCCCAGGCATAAATCCTAATTGATCATGGTGAGTGATCCTTTTAATATGCTGTTCAATTTGGGTTGCTATTATTTTATTGAGGATTTTTGTATTTATGTTCATCAAGTATATTGACCTGTAATTTTCTTTTTTAGTAGTGTTCTTGTCTGACACTGGTATCAGGGTAATGCTGTTCTTGAAATATGGATTTGGAATTGCTTCTTTCTCTTTAAATTTCTGTAAGTGCTTGAGAAGACTTGGATTGCTATTATTTTTTTAAAGTTTGATAGAGTTCATCGATGAAGTCATCTGGTTCTGAGCTTTTCTTTGTTGAGAGAATTTTTGAGTACTGATGAAATCTTACTAGTTCTTGGTCTGTTGAGGTTTTCTGTTTATTCACAATTCACTCTTAGAAGGTTATATGATTCTAGGTATTTACCATTTCTTCTAGGTTATCCAAATTTTTGGTGTATATTTGTTCATAGTAGTCTCTTATGACCTCTTGTGTTTCTGGGCTATCACTTGTAATGCCTCCTTTTTCATTTCTAATTTTATTTGACTCTTCTTTTTTTCCCTCCCCCCCTTAGTCTAGCTGAAAGTATGTCAACTTTTTCTCTTCAAAAAACTAATTCTCAGTTTTTAAAAAAACTTTTTATTCTTTTCTGGCCTCTAATTCATTTATTTTTGTTTTGATATTAGTTATTTTCTTCCTTCTGCTAAATTTGAGTGTAGTGTATTCCTTTTTTATTTCCTTGAGGCATAATTTAGGTTGTTTAATTGAGATCTTTCTGTTTTCTTAATGTAGACATTTATTACTACAAACTTTCCTTTATCTGCTTTTTCTGCATTCCATAAGTTTTCATATGCCCTTTCCATTTTGCTTGTCTCAAGATACTTTCTGATTTTCATTTGATATTTCCTTTGACTCGCTGGTTCAGTGGTGTGTTGCTCAATTTTCATAAATTGTAAAATTTCCACCTATTATTGATTTTTAGTTTAATATCACTTCATAGGGGCACCTTCTGGAATCTAGTTTTGGGAGAGGAAATAGGTGAGGGATGTGGTATGTTTGGAAGCACCTATGTGTCATTTGAGAGAGCCTGCAGGTGTGAGATCCCTTGTGGCTTGTATATGAAAGTCTCGATGGAGTCCATGAAACTGTTAATAAGATCTATGGCCCTTTGTTAAGTTAGGAGCTCTGGTTGCTGTAAGTCCCCACTTCTCTTTCATGGTCCCAGTTTCTCCCAACCACTTAGCTTAAAATCCATATGAGGTAGATATGATGTTCCTTTTATACATGGGAAAGTTTCTATTTGAGACATGCCAGTACATTGACTTCAGTAAGTCTCATTCATTTTTTAGCCATAGTGATTAATTTTTTATTTTCAATGGTTAATTGTGTATTTTGTGTGGAAATATATCTAAGCAGTTATCATGGAAGTTCTTGCTTCTCCAGATCTTCAATGAAGTTGCAATTGGAACATTCTAACTTCAAAACATATTTCTGGGTTTTTAAGTGCCCTCAGGATAAAATAGTGAACTAAACTATATCCTCCAAGTAGTTGACATAGGATCTCTGAATATGGAGAATGGGAGGAGGAGAGGAGTACTCTGATAATATTTGGAATAAAGATTTAGACAGATAAAAGGAAAACCATAAAACAAAGACTTTAAACTGTACTCTGCACAAGTTAAATATAAACCCAGCTATTCATTCCACCCTTTACTCTCTATAACCAATAATTTTTCATAGAAACTAAAAAAAAAAAAATTTAGACCAAAACAAGTATATAATAGAACTGAATATCGTTGCATAATCCTCATAATAAAATGTTCATGAGCTTGCAAAATTACTTATTTAATTTAAGTAATAGTCTACAGGACTAGGTTACTGTATATAAAATAAGCAATACCTGTATCTGGAAATTGAATAAGTGTACATTATTAGGGCAAAATTTTTGAATATAATTATTAAAATAGAATAAAAGTAAAGCTAGCTGGAAGGGATCCGAGCTGTCTATGAGCCAATATATATAAAGAAATTAGAGGATACTTTACCAGAAATGCAAAAAGTAGCCTCAAATTTAGAGTGGCAAAGATTTAGATGACTAAGCAAGCTATGCTTGGATGCAGAATATTTACAAAGTCCCAACTTACTGCAGAAGCTGGGTTGAGTAAATTTGAAAGCACTGCTGTAATTGGCTTCCAGGGGCAGCTAGCTATCATACCATTCAAAGAAGGGTTTTTGTGTTACTGTGAAAGTTGGACTTTTCACCACTAAGTTGGTAAGAAGATGTTTTATAGAGTAATGAAGTTCCTATTGCACCACTTACTCTTTCAATGTTCTTATTCCACTGCATAGTGCAAATGGATTATATTCTAGATCAGGAGTTGACAAGCTTTTTCTGTAAGGACCTATATAGTAACTATTTTCAACTTTGTGGACCATACAGCCCAGTGTCTATTCCAAATATACAACTCTGCTATTGTAGTGCAAAAGTAACCATAGATATTACACAAATAAATGGGGATGTTTGTGTTCCAATAAAACTACTTGCAAGAATGAGTGGTAAACAATTTTGACCTGCTTATAGGCCATACTTCATCGATTTATGATTTAGAGAAATAAAATCACAGAATATACCAACTTTTCTTCTTGTTTCTGTCTGGTACTAAATGTTTTAAACATGGATCTGCAATATCTATAAACTAAAACTGTCTCAAATTCAAATCTTGAAAAAAAAATTAAATTAAAAAAATGCATAAATAGCCAAGCAAAACAAGATCTTGCTGTTCAAAGACAGATATCAAATAGAAAAAAACACTGAGAAATCAAAGTAAATGTTATCCAGTTAAATAATGTCATTACAAGAAATAAGCAATAATATATTATTCTATTTTAAGCAAGATTGATTAGAAAAATTCCACAACTAGATGTCATTATCAAATTTCTCATGTTTACTGAAAATGAGCAGGAAAAAATATGTTATCATATAATCAGAAAAAAGAGATAAAGTTACTTACAATAGTAAACAAAATTAAATTAATGTTCAAATTTCCTACAACATTGTCATAAAATATTGGAAAAATATTTACAATGTTTTATAGAAACAAATTTATGAATAAATTTAAAAATATAAAGTCATTTCATAATTTTTGTATGATAATTGTATGTATCTAAAATTATGAGATGAGCCAAAGCCAAAGTAGTAGGCAAAGGTAATTTATAAAAATAAGATTTGTTAATATTCACCTAAAAACATGGTGAAATAATTATTCAAATGATCCAATAAAGCTAAAGTAAAAAAATATTAAAGATGGATGAATTAGTTATTAGAAAAAATGTAGAAAGTAAATATGAGATCTGATTCTCTTATTGATAACAGAATAATAGAAATCTTTCAAAAGACTAAGCAAGAAAAATGAGACAACATTAATCTTAGAACACAACATATGGGACATTTTTCCCTCTTCCTGTATCAACTGCAAGGATGCTTCCTCTCCTCCCAAATTTATAATGTGATAGATTAAAGTATATGTCTGAAAAACTAAAATGAAATATCCCTGGAGTATAAAATTTCCCTGCAATGAATCACTCATAGTGTAAAATGACTAATTCATTATGTGTCTTCTCAACTGTTAGGCTCATAATTTAAATTTATTACATGATTAACTGTATTTCATCTTCATATGTTTTCTCAATTTTTTATTGTGTTATTTATATTTTTTCTTATTGATTTGTAGGAGTAATATATATTTAAGATACGGATTCTTTGCTTATTTTTTTTTATATAGAAAATGTCTTTGCCTAGATTGATAGTCCTCATTTATACCTTTTATATCCAGAAGTTCTTATTAAAATATCTTAGCATTTTCTTCGATGATTTTTGCTTTTGATGACTTTAAGAAATTTTTCTTTACTCAAAGGAAAAGATATTCATCTATACAGACTTTAGAAATAATCAGTTTTGCTTTATACATTTAAGTATTTATTCCATTGAAAACTGACAAAAAATTTTTTTACAACAAAGCACACCATTACGAAATGTCAGAATAACAATGAAGAGAAGGCTTAAACATATTTAGATAATAGTTGGGGAAAAAAAAAAAAGACAACCATGTTACATAAAGGAAACTGCACTCAAAATAGCATCAGGCTCCTCAATATCAATTCAGGATACAAAAAGACTGTGGATCAATGCTTCAAAATTACTAGGAGAAATAATTTTCAATTAAGTATTTTTTTCCTCATCTAAACTATCAAATATGTGGTTATAATAAGGGAACTTTTAGATATGCAAGGACTAAAAAAGTGTATTGATCACATAGTTTTTTTAGCATTCTGCTGGAGCATGTGCTTTAGCAGGAGGAAAGACTAAATTAAGAAAAAAGGAGAAATAGGATCCAAGGAACATATTATTCAATACAAAGAAATGCTAAAAAGTCTGAAGATCATCACCATCCACCAATCTTAGAAAGCAACCAAAGGAGGTAAATGAATGGCTGTGAGAGTATGATTTATATCAAAATCCAAAAACAGAAATTGTATATTACATTCTTAACATTTAGAAAACATATATCCAAGATTTTGTTAGATTGATTAAAATATTTTGGTGTAATTACAAGTAAATATATAGAATGCTAAACAAATTTCATTCTAAAAAATAGGAATAATAAACTTATTTGCCAATGTCAATAAGACATTGAAGAAGTCACAAATAAATAAAAAAGGATTAGAAGAGTTGATATTGTTGAAATGTTTATACTACCCAAAGCAATCTATAGATTTATTGCAATCTCTATTAAAATTATAATGGCATTTTTCACAAAAATAGAATAATCTAAAAAATTGTATAAACCAAAGCAATCTTGGAAAAGAACAAAGCTTCCTAATTTTAAATTATTTTACAAAAAAATAGTAATCAAAATAGTATAGTATTGTTATAAAAACTGACATATAGATCAATGAAATAGACTGGAGATTATAGGAATAAATCCATGTATATATGATCAATTAATTTATGACAAAGTACTCTAGAATATTAAATGGGGAAAAGATACTAGTGCTGGGAAAATTAGACAGCCACATGCAAAACAATGAAAATGGACCACTCTCTTACATTATACACAAAAATAAGGTCAAAATGGATTAAAGACTTGTACATAAGACCTGACACTATAAAATTTATAGAGTAAAACAAAGCAGGTAAGCTCCTTGACATTGGTCTTAGCAATTTTTTTTTAAGTTGACACAAAAGCACAGGCAACAAACTCAAAAATAAAACAGCAGGACTACATCAAATAGAAAAGGTATGTACAACAAAGGAAACTATCAACAAAATGAAAAGGCAATCTGTGGGATGTGAAAAAATTTTGCGAATTATATATATGATAGAGTTAATATCCAAAATACATAAAGAGCACATACAATTTAATAGTAAAAAATATTTGCAACAACATGAATGGCCCTCAAGGGCATTATGCTAAGTAAGACAGAGAAAGACAAATACTGTATGTTCTCACTAATATATGTGGGAATAAAACACAAACTCACAAGTACAGTGAACAGATTGGTGATTGTCATAGGTGGGGTTGGTCAAAGTAACAAACTTTCAGTTTTGAGATAAATAAGTCCTGAGGATATAATTAATGTAGAGCATGGTGACTATAGTTAACAATACTGTATGTATATTTGAAAGTTGCTAAGAGAGTAGATCTTAATAGTTCTCAGAAAAATTACAGAAAACAAATTGTAATTATGTGTAATAATGATAAATCTAAACTATTGTGGTAATCATTTTGTAATAGATACATATATCAAATTATTGTGTTCTATATCTAAAACTAATACAATGTTATTTGCCTATTATATCTTAATTTAAAAGGAAAAGAAATACTCGAGTAAGCAAATTTAATGCCCACTCTACTCAACAAACAGCAGTGGTCTAGGGTTACATCAGACAATCATACTTACTAAACATGATTAGGTTTATTGCCTATAAGAAAGGATTTAAGATGGACAACAACAGAATGTAAGGCAATAGCATGCCTATTCTTAGGCACACCTATCAAGTATGCCAAAGCGAGTTCATCTTTGGGAGGCATGTGGTCATGAGAGCCAGAGTGGAGTGTGAGAGGACTCCATCATCTCTGGGGAACCAGTAATTGTGGGGTCCCATTAACATTTTTCTTTTCTTGTCTTTTTTTTTTTTTTTTGACTGGACTCATTCTAATATGTGGAATCAAGACTGTTTGTGGCTTAAGTCAACTATAAGATGATGTATTAATTAAGACTGAACAGAAAATTCTTAAATACGCTTAGATTTGCACCGAGAATTAGATTTCTCCCTGTTAAATACAATGTTTCATTTATTTGTTTTCTCAACAGTTTTATTTATTATGATTGACATATAACAAAATGCACATTTTAAGGAAAAATTTAGTGTTTTGACATCTGTATATACCAGTGAAGAGATTATAAGCCCCATAGAGAAAGTAAGCTCAATTGTGAATAACAAACTCAAAGATTTCTCATGTCTCTTTGGAATCCCTAGAAAACCATTGATATGCTTTTTGTCATGGTAGATTCTTTTGCATATTCAAAATTTTATATGCATGGAGTCATACAGAATGCATTTTTTGTCTGGTTTCTTTCTTTTAACATAATATTTTGAGATTCATCTATGTCATTACAAGTATTAATAGTTCATTTTTATATTGCTGAGGAGAAATTTATTGTATGAATATATCATTAGTTTGTCCATTCTCCTGTTAATGAACATTTGAGTCTCCAGTTTTTGACTATTTTAAATAGAGCTGCTGTGAACATTTGTATACAAATCTTTGTACAGAAAATTGCTTTTATTTATTTGATAAAATATGTAGGTGTGGAATGGCTGGGTCATATGGTAGGAGAATAGATAACTTTTCAGAAAACAGCATATGGAACGTCTGTATATTCTACATTCCTGCCACCATTGGGTGTGGTTAGTCTTTAATTTTAGACATTTTATTAATTATCTAATAGAATCTAGTTGTGGTTTTAACTAATATTTCCTAATGGAAAATGACATTGAATATCCTTTCATGTGCTTATTTTCCATCCTGCATCTTCTCTGATAAAGTATCTGTTCAATTTTTGGGGGGTCTAATTTTAAATGGCTTTTGTTTGTTTTCTTATTGAGATCTAAATGTTATTTGTATGTTCTAGATGTAAATGTTTTTATCAAATACATGATTTGCAAATATTTTCTCCCAGTCTGAGGCTTGTTTGTCATTCTACTAATAGTGTCTTTTGAAGAACAAAATTTCTTATTTTGAAGAAGTCCAGTTTATCAAATTGTTCTTTTGTGGATTGAGCTTTTGGTACTACATCTAAGAAATCTTTACTTAATCCAAGTTTACAACAATTTTCTATATTTTCTTCAACGAGTTTATAGTTTTAGGTTTTATATTTGCATCTCTGATCCATTTTGAATTACTTTTGTATATCATTTGAAGTGTAAATGGAAGCTCATTTTTTGTCTATGAATATCATTGTTCCAGCATCATTTATTGAAAAGATGTTTCATTCCCTACTGAATTGCCTCTGAATCTTTATTTCAAACTAATTAATCATGTCTGTGTTTATCTATTTCTGCTCTACCAACTATTTTTATAAGCTGGGATTTAATACCACAGGATCTTGTTTAATGTAACATTTTAATTAATCTCGAAATGAGGTAATATAAATTAAAAAATTTACTCTTTTTTGAAGTTATTTGGCTAGTCTACATTTAAAAAATTCAATATGAATATTAGAATCAGCTTGTCAATTTCTACAAAATATTTTTTACATTAAAATTATAGATAAATTTGGGAACACTTAACATCTTAACAATAATGATTATTATACCTGTGAAACTTTGTGTGCTTTTATAATTCACATCACAAATCAAACAGCATAGGAAAGAGCAGTCACTAGTTTACTGAGTGACTCTGAAGAATAATGTAATCCTATTTTACAATATTAAATGCAACTCTTCTGGTAAGACATTTATCTCTGTGGTATACTTATGCTAATGAATTTCTTGGAATTTATGATAAAATGCATAAATATATACATTAGAGAAATTCTAACTATTTCATTATGCTTCAAGATAACCTTCTAAATAAAAATAAGGATGTAGGCTCTGTTTTCAGGCCATCGTGTTTGAAACTTGAGAACATTCCTTAAATTTTTTAGCATAATTCTCAGTGACTCAAAATGATTCCAAAGATCTATCCATTGATATTCTTAAATGAAATTTTAGCTGGTAGAAGCTTTTTAAGCTGGTAGAAGGTTTTAAATGCATTGAAATATTTTGAATGTGGGGAAATCACTGTTATTTGCCCAAGCTTTTACCCCGATTGCAATCATTTTGAAAGCACTGACAATCTGTAGCATGTAAAGTTATCAGGCTCTATTAGGTAGTAGTCTATCAAAAAGTTTTACCTGATGATAATTTTTCAGAACTCTTTTCAGTGGTAACTGAGATTTTGACTTGTGTGTCGCCTAAAAGAGGTTGCATACTAAATATAAATGATTAATTAAAATGTTTACTTTGGGAAAAGTTCTGTTTGAGATAACTAAGTAAAGACTTTTGGGAGAATCTCAGGGAATCTTTATTTTATCTAGCCTCCTTCAGTAGTAGAAACCCGGAACTGTGGGGGGCAGAGTCATTGAATGAAAGCAGACCTCTTGCAGCTAGAGGTCTGATACAGGATATCATTCAAGTTGTGTTGCAACAGATTTTATTCAGCTCCTGGCTTTTGGGAACATTACATATGTAACTCAAACACTTTCTGAGCCCCTAGTACATTTGACAGAGCTCTTAAAATTTTTTAGCTTTGGTCTGCATCTCCTATCTTTTAAGCCTAGCTTTTGTTTTCAATGGACTCTTTATTGAGGACTAATTTATTCCAGCTTTCCTAACTCAGCATTTCCATTGATTCCCTCCAGTTTCAAATTTAAACCTGTATTAATTTTCTCTGGCTGCTATAACAAAATACCACAAACAAGGTGGCTTAAACAACAGAATATCTCTTCTTCTTATAAAGCCACTAATCCCATCATGAGGAATTGTGGAATTATGAACTCATTTAACCCAAATTACTTTGGGCCCAATACCAGCACATTGGAGGTTAGAGCTTCCATAATTAATTTCAAGAAAAACCTTTGGGATATGATTTTTGTAATATATGAAGGCTGGATTTGCCTTGTCTCCTCACACACCTGACAGTGGCAGGCAGAGTGGCGCTTTAAGTGCTCTCCATCTGTTCCAGAAATACCAGGCACCTATTTTCTTCTACTTAGAAAAGAAGATACATTCAAATGGTATACGATAAGTCTACCACCATGCTACCCTGAACAAGCTCGATCACATCTGATCTCAGAAGCTAAGCAGGGTAGGGGCTGGTTAGTACTTGGATGGGAGACCACCTAGGAAGACCAGGTGCCGTAGGCATAAAAAATAATAAAAAAAATAAGGGATTGTAAACTGACAAAACCCTTGCAATCTGTGATGTCAACCAAGGGTTGTCTCACCTGAAAAAAAAAAATTTGAAAAAAAAAAAGAACAACGGTATACCATGAGTGTCACTGCAGTGCATCTGAGAGAACATCTGTATGTCCCAAATGCCGTATCACAAATAATTAAACAAAAAACATTCTAGATTTAGTAGTAGCAAATTGATCCAGTTCCTTTAAAATTAAGAACTTATTTAACACTGTTTATTTGCCCACTTGATTGTTACCATTACATAATTTAGTTGCAAAAGACATAAAGAACCATTTCTAATAAAGAGTACCATGAGAAATTTTCATTAGTATCAAAGAATGTTATTTCTCATTACTCCCAGGATTGGGAATAATTTCTTATCCAAAAAGCAGACATTTTTATTCAGAGCTATGAAATGCTTCATGTCCTCAAGCACTAAGAATTGCATGATTCAAGTAGAAATTCCTCTATGATGGGGTGGGAACTTTTCTGGTTTTCATTTCTTACTGGGCTTTATAATTTTACAAATTCTAGTTATACATTTCTACCCTTCTGTTTTTCAGATTGATAATTTCCTTTGCATGTAACCCAATGGACCTCGTTTCTCTCTGATCTACTTTGTTCTCTTTAGTTAGACAATGTAGCATAGTGGTTAGGAGCACAGACTCAGAATGTCTGAGTGTGAGCCAGCCGTCACCACCTAACCAGTGTCTAGTTTAACTTACCTGTTGAAATAGGAATATTAAAAAGTACCTCATGGCACTGTTGTAAAGATTAAATGAGCTATAACATGTAAAGTGCTTAGAATAGTTCTTGCTATGAAGTGAAAAATTTATAAACATTAGCTATTATTTTAACTGATAACATTACTTCTTGGCTTTCTACAGGTGAGAAAAATACTGTTATTACACCTTGCTGCTGAAAGTTTTATTACTTTTCCTGAAAAGTCACAAATAAGAACTCTCCCCAAGAATTGACTTTAAATAATTGTTTATATATTGCATATATGTGTTTTGGTAAATTTTACAAGTAGGATCAGGAGACAAATATTTTATCCCTTAACATCGCTGTGGAAGAGCAAGCTGAAATCTCAGTCATGGGACTGGTATTTCATAAACATTAGTTTATTTAACCCTCAAAGCATATCTCCGGATTAATATCACTGTGCACATTTCACATATGAATGAATTAAGATAACCTTTAGTTTATGCAAATTACTGTGAAACAATAACCAAAGCTTTTTTTTTCTGAATTGTTCTACCATAAAAATTGTGTACTAAGATGATTGATGGCATAAATACATTTGATTAACTATTTGATTAATAAATAATGAATTAATCAAATGCATTTTTTGAGGAAGGAACCATATACTTTTTTTTCTACTTTTGATTTAACATTTTTTCAAAATTTTAAATTATTTTTCCAACTTTATTGAGGTATAATTGACATATTTGTCATTGTGTTCTCTCTAGTGCTAGGATACAATTTTCAGAAATTTATTTTCATCAATTTTTTAGTTAATGCTTAATATCTGAGCAGAAAGTTGAAAGCAAATGAAATATTATCCTCAATTTCAAGGAATTTAAAATATTGTATAAATTAAGTGTATCAAATGATAGAAGGAATTAAAACTTGTAAAAAAATGCATAATTATAGTAAAAAACAGCCAGAACTTATTTAGGGCCTAGCATATGTCAACAACTATAATATGAATCTAAAATTTTTAAAAAATTCCCATCTATTATGATATAGGCATTACTGTATGCACTTTATTGAAGAAATCTGAAAAAAAAAAAAAAAAAGAGGTTAAAGCATAGACCAGGTCATATACCAAAAATAATGAATCCAAAATTCAAGCATACATTTGTCCACGAACTTTCACAGTTCATTTTCCTCTGCTTATTGTGTGTGCCATAGAATAGAAAATATTTCAAATATAAAATATTTATTGAAATGCTGAATTCACAGAAACAGTTATCATAATTCTCTCACTAGTTTCATAGATTCTCTAGTTATGAAGTTAACTCCTCAAAAATAAATGTCAAAAATGCATTGAGCAGTCACTATTGATTTGATGATGATATTTTATTCTTTCTTTCAGGCATGATAGGTTATTTTCTGTTTTCAGTTGCTTAAATCTTTGAATACAAGAGTTTAGATTTTACAGGCAATTTCAGAGAGCCTAGAATGCATCTACAGCAGTGGATAAATAATTTTAGGTATACAGAAGGAATGTAAAATGAGTTTTTTTGCAAGGAATTGAATAATTTGTTAGAGACATAAGACTTCAAATTACAAAAACAGAATACATGAAGAGACAGAAGGTATCCAGTGAAACACTTTAATTTTCCAAGTGGGAAAATTTAGGCTCAAATATATCGATTATCTCAGATTACAAAGTCATGAGTGATTAAGTGTGGACTGCTGAATTGTAGTGAAGTTTCCCTTCCACTACCTATTTTTGAAATAGAGGTTAATTAAAAAAAAATAGTCTGGTATAACAGTTTTACATATGTCAATTATCAGAGAATTTTTTCAACTCTAAATCATACCATATCATTTTTGTGGATGGCTTTCTCTTCACTGCTTTTTATGTATTTACAATATAAGGCTGCTAAAATGACATTCTTCACTTAATGATTTATTCTTTATGGCTATTCCAATTTTCACTTAAAAGTCTTTTTTTGTGGTTCATGATAAGTTTTATTTCAGATTGTAAACCATAATATACAATGAAATTTAATTAAGTTCCTGAGTGGAAGTTATATTTGAATTGAAACACATTGTTCCATCTTGCTACCTAAACTAAAACAGGAATTTAAAGAAAAGCTCATGAAGGAGCTCTTCCTGTACAGATACCACTACACTGTTGCAGATTGAGCCTCTTGCAAATACTTAGTCCTATTGTTTTGCACAATTACAAATAGTTTTTTTTTCCTGGTAATGTAAGTTAAATTTGCCAACATGATTGTTAAGATTCTTAAGTTTCTCCAAATAATTCTTCATCACATATGTAAATTTCAGAAGCTGTGAAATGAATATAAATGAGGACATCTGAAGAGAATGAATTATGTAGAACAATTCGTTAAATGCATTAACAAAATTGCTACTTTCGTTAGGATTTAAAAAAAGATGAGGGCATTTCCTATAGCACCCATCTATCACACTAGTTAGTTTATATTCTTTTAGGGAGTTGGAGTCACTGTTTTCTGTTGCAAAGCCAGATATGGGTTATTATAATTACTGGCATCACAGATTTATTTTTAATTATTCATGAAAATGATCTAAACAATGGAATCCCCAAGTGAAAACACAGTACTGTTTCAGAAGCCATCTGTGACTGTTTTAAGCACCAATGAGATGCCAGTTTTGTTTTTCAAGTCAATTCAGGAAAATATCAAATTAATGGGCTATATATTTTTGAAAATATATTTTTTTCAGTAGAGAGATTTAACATCTAATGTATAAGAAATAAAAATATCAATGATGTTGTGATGCTTTACGGAAAACAAACATAATAGAGACTCAGAAGTGCATAAATATGAGCTTCTTTGATATAATTAGGCAATAATTATCCTCCACTCCAGTGTTAACACTGGAGAAATGTACAAAAAGGGTGACTAACAGTCTAAATAACCAACTGAAAACAAGTTATTAGTAAGCATTTCACTTTATCTATTGGCAAAGAATTTCAAATAGGTCAGGTAGTTATCATAAGCCATTATCAGTCAATGGGGTAATATTGAGAGTCTGGCATAGATTTTAGAGCATGCTAATCAATAATATAGTGAATATGATAAAATCTGCTTTTACATTGCATTTCTATTTTTTTCATATTACAGTACTAATCCTGGTTTTTAAAATAAGAACAACAACAACAAAAAAAACAGAAAAGTACACAGAAAAAAATAAAAATAATCAACAATAATGATCCCATCACTAAGTTAACTAATAATAGTTTGATTATTTTTTTCAAGGATTTTTAGTGCAAACTATACATATATTTTTGAATACATTATTTTTACAGAAGTTAAATTATTTTATGATGTACTTGATATAAACTTCATAGTGAAGAAATATCCATGTTATCAAATACTCTCTGTCTTAAATTATTGAATGGTTTTCCCATGAGAGATGCATCACAATTCATTAATAATATTTCTCTTATAGGAAATTTTCTGCATTTTAATACATGAAAAATTTCTTCTTTAATGAATATCCCTTAATACAAATCATTTTTTATATTATTAAGATTTCTTTGGAAAAGTTTTTGCATAAGTTTGTTGGGATCAAAATGTTTTGATATCTATATATATATAAATATATGAATAGACTAGATATAAATATAGATATAGATAGAGGCTTTGTTTTATATTGGTAAATTTTCTTAAAGAAAGTTTATATCTATTTACAGTTCAAGTAAATTTGTATGAGAGTTCTTTTTTATGAGTACTCTCTGCTCATCTTATATATAAAATGTGCATTTGTTTATTTCATTAATTGAATTTACTTTTACATATGAAGTTAAATGAGCTTGATGCCACATGGGAGAACATAAACTAGAAAAACTAGGACACCTAAGCACTGGTAGAGGAGTTGAGCTTCTTATAGGAAATGGGTTTGCAGTAGATAATTCTGAAGGATGTATGGTCTGATCTATTTGGATACTGTAAAAAATAGGGGATGTCTAATGATAGGATACTTTAATACATTTTATCTAGGATATAGGAGCATAAGGTCCACCGGAGTTTTCATTGGTAATGAGATAGCAACCAGTCACATTAGTTATGAGAGGAATTTTAATTTTTTTCTTTTGTCTTTGTCTAATGGCCTTGTCTCTTTATTGTTCCAAACATGGTTGCAGTGTGTTTTTGTGTGAGCATTGTTTAGGAATAGTATAGTTTGGCTGTCAGCAATGTTATTGTTTACATTCTTAGTAGATAGTATCATTTGCTGATTGCCTCATCTGTATAACTAAGGATTTCATATAATGTTGTAATTATAACTATAATCACTGGAACACAAAATATAAACCTTCTTAAATATCAGAAGAATCACACAAAAATAACAAAGCAAATAGATGATAGAATGTAACTTAAAAATCTGTAGGGATTCTGGGCTAAGATGGTGGAGTAGATAAACGCTGTGCATGCCTTCTCCCATGACCACCTCAAAATGATAATTAAACTACAGAACAACCATCATTGAGAATTGCCTGAAGTCTAGCTTAACAGAAGTCCTGTAACTAAGGACACACTGAAGAAGCCACCTCAAGACTTGTAGGGGGGTGGTGAAGATGAAAAAATGATCCCACACCCACATGTGGTGGTTGAGAATTGAGAGAGACATCTCAGCTGTGGAAGTTCCCCCTAATGAGCAAGGGGTCCCAGCCCCACATTGGGCTCGTTAGCTCAGGATTCCAGTTCTAGGGAGAGAGGTCCTCACAACTTCTGGCTATGAAAATCAGTGAAGATTGTGGCTGAGTGAGATAGAGGGCAGCTGGAGCCCCAGCTGTTCCTCTTAAAGGGCTCACACAAAGATTTTCTTGCTGATGGACTCACTTGTTCTCTGCTCCAGTGCTGGGGCAGCAGCTCAAAAGGTGTCAATGACAGATGGTGAGGAATTGAGTTATCTGGCTTCAGGATGAAAGCTGGAGTGATAGCTTTCTTCCAGAAAGAAGTGCTGGCAGATGCCATTGTTCCTTTGTTGAGTCCTCCCCACCTCCCAGTGTGCAGACTTAGGCAAGAGCCATCTGAGTCTCCATCAATCTGGCTAACACCATTAGGCCTTCCCTGGTGATTAACCTGAGACTCTGCCCACCCAATGTCCTCACCCAACATATGGGCCCACCAAGCCATGTCCAGTGGCTTTTCCATACAAATAGTCTGTCTTGGCTCATTCTGTGACTCTCCTAAAATCTCTCAAAGATTCACAAAACCCAAACAAGCAACATCTGGCCTTCATATGAACCACACTTCTTGCTGAGCAGCCCAACCCCAGCACTGCTGGCAGCCAACCTCAGTATGAAGCTTAGCCTTTCCCAGGCACCGTCAGGCCCAGCACAAGTGGCAACTATCTGCAGATCACACTGTACTTTATAGTAGTTGCCTTGGGCAGAGCACAGGCAACAGCTGAGCTTGGCCTGCATCAGAGCTCTTCCCAAGAGGCTGCAGAACCAACACAGCCACTGGTCAACTACAGACCACAACAGAGCACCACCCTACCACCTCCACCAACAATACACCTGAAAGACAGCCTGGACAGGCACCAGAGCCCTGCTATAATGAATCCTGATCTGTAGTGATGGACAATCCTCAAAACCAATCAGCCTAAGGATTAATCTCTTCCATTGACACTCTTGGAACAGCTAGCTCAGGAGATCAGGGAAACTGTGCCTCTGGGCCCCATAGAACACCTATCTAAGGCCACTCTAGTAAGACCAGGAAACATAGTAGCTCTACCTAATAAATAGACACAAACACAGGAGGTAGCTAAAATGGGGAGACAAATAAGCATTTTTCCAAATTAAAAAAAAAAGAGAGAGAAAGAACAAAGCTTCAGAAGAACTAAACAAAATGGAGACAAACAATCTACTGGATACAGAGTTCAAACACTGGTTATAAGGGTGCTCAAGAATCTCAATGAGAACTTCAACAAAGAGTTAGGAAATATAAAAAAGGAGATAGAAAATGTAAAAAAGCACTAGTGAGAAATGAAGAATACAATAACTGAAATAAAAAATACATTAGAGGGAATCAACAGTATATTAGATACAGCTGAGGATGGAATTAGTTATTTGGAAGATAACTCTGTTGCAAACTCTGAGACTCCAAACTCAGCCATCTCCAGAGAGGTTGGCACCTAGTTCTCACCAGCTACGAGCAGGTAAGGCAATGTTTTTCTTGAAGACAAAAATCATGTCAAACTCCATTTCTGTTTGTGAGATTTATGTTAGGATGGATGAAACCAAAATTAAAAGTTTTTTTTGCTAAATATGGTTCATTAAAAAAAGTGAAGGTAATCATGGATCAAACTGGTCTATCCAAAGGCTATGAATTTGTTTCCTTTTATAATGACCTGAATGTGCAGAAAATAGTAGAATCACAGATAAATTTCCCTGGCTGAAATTAAGCCCTACAACCAGGAAACAGAATTGATGTTTTTATTATGTGCAGCCATGTCCTTTAGTTTATAATCCTCCTTATCCACCATAGTTTTAGAGTGTCTAGAGTAAACCAAACACTAAAACTTATATGCAGCTTCTAATCATTAAAACTGTGTTTCACTAAAGGATTATTGAGAAACTGGTTCTGTGTTGATTATATAGTTAAAAATGAAAAATAATTGATACTGAAAGGAATAACTTAACAAAGAAGTCACCCAATGAAGAGACAGGAAAACCTTTGAAGAATTCCACATTAGCTAACTGGCATGATATATCTATAACATAAAGAATTTTTAAATTTATACTAGTTTTAAATTAAAATGTTGAGACTGTTGAAAAATCTAAAATTTGTGGGCATAAGTTTTGATGTTTACTACTTGTTTTGATGGAGAAAAACCCTTTTAGTTTGCTTAAAAGTAATTACATTTGTCAATTATATTTGCACAGAATTAACAGCCATGACATACAGTAGATGTGTAAAAAATTTGTCAATTATATTTGCACAGAATTAACAGCCATGACATACAGTAGATGTGTAAAAAATCTACTTAGAAAATGATAAACTGCTTTTTCAGAATTATGGTCATGTCATATTTTCAAGTAGTGTATATATGTTAATGTATAATTAATAGTAGAAAAAAACTAACATTTAAAAAACTACTTGTATAAACCTATTCTCCAAATACTGTGGTTTTTGTGTATAGTTTTTAAAAACTTTAGCTTAAATTGTGGTAAAATATACATAACATAAAATTTACCATCATAACCAGCTGTTGATGTATAGTTCTCCATTCCTCCCTTCCTACCAGCCTCTGGCAACCACCATTCTACTTTCCTCCTCTCTTGATTTTACTACTCTAGGCCTGTCATGTAAGCAGAATTATACAATATTTGTCCTTTTCTGTCTGGATTCCTTAACCAAACATAATATCCTCAAAGGCCATTCATGTTGTAGCATGTGACAGGATTTCCCTTTTTTTTTACAGCTGAATAATATTCTATTGTACATATTGTTTATGCAATTATCTGTCGATAGATCCTTGGGTTGCTTCCATCTTTTGTCTTTTGCAAATAACACTGCTGCAATTTAGCCACTATTGAGCACCTGTCTGATCTTAACAAATCACCGAACTTTTGCATCTCAGTTTCCAGTACTTTATTGTTTTCTTTTTTAATATGTAGAAGTGATATTTTATCTAGTATAAAATTCATTAACTTCTACAAAACTCATGAGTGAAAAGACAACACTGTGAATATACTTAACAACAATGAACCATACACTAACAATAATGTTAAGTTGGTGAATTTTTATGTTATTTGTATTTTGCCACAATTAAAACAAATTTAAAAGATCAACACAAAACTAGAAATTATAATATAAACGATAAAATTAATACCAAATAGTTACCATACCAGCATGTGTCATTAAAATTATTCTCTTTAAAAGAAGATATTTCTCTAAAATATAGCATACTTATTGAAAATAAAAGGATGGACAAAGTTATGCTGATAAAAATAAAATTAAAAAAATGGTCAGATCTTAATATTAAACAAAAAGAATTCTAGTCAACATTTACCACGCCCCAGCAGCAGTACCCTGCCCCACAAAAAACAGAGGGTATGTCTGGAATTGAGTGGCACAATCATGGCAACCTAATTTTCTACGGCCTCTTTGCTACCCTTCCTCCTGCCAAACAGGGGTTCAGTCACTCCTGTCAATTGATAATTACTCCATTTTATCTATCTTGGTGGAGGCCGAGGAGGAAGAGGGGAAGCTGGGCAGTAGCTTTGGGTGGGGGAAGACACCTGTGGTTGTTTTTAATGGGAAATATCTTTCAGAGGTACTCATACAGGCTCCCTAGGGCCCCATCCCTGTGCTAGACTGGTTTCCTTGGAGATAGGGCAGTGAGGCTTCCTGTGAGTCTGGAACTGATGACACCTCAGGGTTCTCCAGCCATCATCCAGTTCTCCCTACCACACCCCCTGGGTTAGCAGCAGCACTGCTGAAATGCTTTATTTCAACTCAGTTCTGGAAATATTGGCATGTCTGGCAGCATCATGAATCATTAATGATAAACATGTTAAAAAGAATTCTAGTCAAGTTTTAAATAAAAAATATTTTCTAATGCAAAAGAGTATTATTCATAATGAACATGGCAATGATGATTTTTTAAGAACATTCATAAAAATAAGATTGGGGAAAAAAGGGGAGAAGTACACTTATAGCAAAACAGTATAAATCTTTTGTTCAAAAAAACATCAAATGGAGAATTTAAAAAGACTATATATTGTTAAAATGTTCACACTAACAAAGCAATCTATATAATCAATAAGATCCCTATCAAAATTCCAATGACATTTTTTTACAGAAATATAAAAAAAAATTCACATGGAGATACAATGGGCTTTTGATAGCCAAGACAATCTTGAGAAAGAAAGACAAAGTAGGGCACATCATGCTTCTTGATTTCAAAAATGTTACAGAGCTATGGTAATTAAAACCATTGGCTCCTGGCATAAAGACAGGCATATAGAACAATACAATAGAATAGAGAACTCAGAAATACACCCCAAGAATGTACAATGGAAAAAAGATAGTGTGGGGCTAAAAATAATTAATGTTTCTCTCCTACCTCCTGGCTGGGCCAATAACCAGATTAACATAGACAGATGAACAGGAGAAAAAAAATTTAATACATGCACATGGGGAATTCACATAGTCATGAAAATTCCCAAGGTAGTGAGTCAACTTTGGGTATAAATGACTATTTTAGACAAAGGTGAAAAAGGGAGAACAGAGTATTCGATTTCAGAAGTGAGAATGGGAGATATACAGGTAATTGAGGAAGAATGGAACATATATGGTAAGAAAATTCTTGCTAGGCAACTCAGAAACAATGAGATACAGGGGGCATCTAGCTATCAGGTTTAGTGTGTTCCTGACTATGCTAGGATGAAGATTCTTAAGGTGAATAAATCCAGGCTCCTTTCCTAATGAAGGTTTTTCTATCTGAATTTCTTGTGCAGAAAAAGGGAGAGGGTCAAAGGTTTCTTTCTTTCTTTCTTTTTCTTTCTTTCTTTCTTTCTTTCTTTCTTTCTTTCTTTCTTTCTTTCTTTCTTTCTTTCTTTCTTTCTTTCTTTCTCTTTCTTTCTTT
>CM053515.1:57089716-57206726 GCA_028627145.1 Eidolon dupreanum
TATTTATTTATTCTCAGTTAATCTTAATAGAAATCTACTATTATTGATCAAGGAAGTAAATTTCAAGTTCTTTGACTTTTTTCTATTATTTTTTCTTCTTATGATCTTAGTAATTTCTGTTCTTATCTTTATTATTTTATTCTGCTACATTGGTTTTAATTTGTCCTTTTCCCTCCCTAGTTTCATAAGGTAGAATTTTTTTTTTTTTTTTATACCTACAGCATCTGTTCTTCCTAGGTGTTCTTCCATCCAAGTACTAACCAGGCCTGATCCTGCTTAGCTTCTGAGATCAGACGGGTTCGGTCGTATTCAGGGTGGCATGACCATAGACAATAAGGTAGGATTTTAGATTGAATTTTTTTCTGGTTGTCTTACATAAGCATTTAAAACAATAAATTTTTTCTAAACATTATTTTCTGTCTCACAAATTATAATATGTTGTGTGTGTGTGTGAAGAGGTAGATAGAAAAACACACACAAAGGGAGAGAAGAGAAGAGAGACTCCTGAATATTTGAAAATTGAATTACCAGCTCTTTGTACTACTTCAGGTGCTATAGTATCTCTTTTATATTCATTATGTGTTTAATTCTCACAACAAAACTATGATGTTGATACTACTAATACTCATGTTATGCAAATGAGTAAATGTAGGCTTACAGAACTGTAGTAACTTGCTTAATGTCTTATAACTAGTGACTAGTAGAACAAGCAGTTCAATCTGTTCAGTCCTATGCAAAGTCAATTCTTTTAGTTACTACAGAAGAGAACCTCTCTCTAACATTTATTTCCAGCATTTTCATCAGCTTATGTCTATTTATGATCTTTGCTCAATATTCCTCTCTGACATTGGTATACCCTTACAATAAGAAATTAAAATATTACCCCAGAAAAAAAATCTTTGATTATATCTTAAATCTATACTTTCTGAAAATCATAATTGTTTGATCTTTTAATTATTTCTTATATATTTTAATAAATATTTCTATTTATTTTTACTATTGAACTAAATTTAAACAGAAATCCTCAAGTTACTTTCTAGTTAACACACTAAGATTTCAGAAGTATTCATTTTTATTTTGGAATTTTTTTAGAAAGAAAGAGGTGAGTTCTTTTATATGCTTCAGTATAACTGGGTAAATTAGGAAGAGAGATTATTGTAGCAACAGATTAACACGAAGATCATGAGTAAAAAGGTCTAGAGAAGAAATAATAGAAGTTGATTATTTGATTTCCATTGAAATATCTAATGATGGGCACATGGAAATACAAAAGTGTATTAAATGAATGTGATCGGCTCCAATGGGAGGACATTTGCTTGAATCTAGTGTCATGAACTCAATTTTAAATTATTAAAATCTGATTTTAAAATTGCTGCCACATTGTCTTTGCTCAATATTTTCTATTCTTTTTTTTTAATTTTAATAATTTTATTTTTTAAATTATAATCGACATAAAATATTATATTAGTTTTAGGAGTATAACACAGCATTAGACATGTATATAACTTAAGTGATCACCCTGATAAATCCAGTACTTACCTGACACCATACATAGTAATTACAATACTACTGACTATATCCCCCATGCTGTACTCTACATCCCATGACTATTTTGTATCTACTAAATTGTACCTCTTAATTTCCTCTTCCCTTCACCTATTCTCCCACCCCCCAATTTGACAACCATCAAAATACTCTCCATATTTTTGTGTTTTTGTATCTATGAGCTTCTTTCTATTATTTATTTATCCTGTTCTCTAGATACCATATGACACTTGTCTTTCTCTGTCTGACTTACTCCACTCAGCACAATACAATACCCTCTAAGTCCATCCATATTATTACAGATGGCAAGATTTTATTATTTTTTATGGCTGAGTAATATTCCATTGTGTATATGTATATATGTACGGACACACACACACACACATATATGTGTGTACATATATGTGTGTGTGTGTGTGTGTGCACTTATATGTGTGTGTGTGTATCATTCATCCATTGATAGACAACAAAGATGCCTCCATATCTTGGCTATTGTAAATAATGTTGCAATGAACATATGGACTCACATGTCCCTTCAATGTAGTGTTTTGGGTTTCAAATAAATACCCAGAAGTGGTATAACTGGGTCTTTCTTTTTCTCTTGTTTCAGCCTATGTTTTAAAGTCTGTTTTGTCTGGTGTAAGTATTGCTACCCCAGCTTTCTTTCTTTTTTTTTTTTTAATTTCTATTTTCATAAAATATTTTTTACCATTCTTTTACTTTCAGTCTGTTCATTCAATTTGAAATGGGTCTCTTTTAGGCAGCTTATGTAAGGATCTTGTTTTCTTGTACATTCAGCCACTTTATCTTTTAATTGGAGCTTTAATCCATTTACATTTAAAGTAATTGTTTCTAAATGTGTAGTTATAGCCATTTTATTACTCTTATTTTTTATCTTTCTCCTCCTCCCCTCCTTTTCTTCCTCCTCCTCCTCTCCTTCTCCTCTTCCCCCTCCTCCTCCTTCTAGTCCCTCTAACATTTCCTGCAATACTGGCTTGGTGGCGATGAATTCCCTTAGCTTTTTCTTGTCTGGAAAGCTCTTCATCTGTCCTTCAATGATAGCTTTGCTGGGTAGAGTAACCTTGGTTATAGATCCTTGCTTTTCAACACTTTGAATAATTCATACCAATCCCTTCTGGCCTGCAAAATTTCTTTTGAGCAATCAGCTGACATTCTTATAAGAGTTTCCTTGTAGATAACTAACTGCATTTCTCTTGCTGCCTTTAAGATTCTCTCTTTTTCTTTAACCCTTGGCATTTTACTTATGATGTGTCTTGGTGTTGGCCACTTTAGGTTCATCTTATTTGGGACTCTCTGTGCTTCCTCGACTTGTATAACTATTTCTTTTGTCAAGTTAGAGAAGTTTTCAGTCATTGTTTCTATAAGTACGTTTTCAATTCCTTGCTCTCTCTCTTCTCCTTTCGATATCCCTATGATGCGAATGTTGCTACACTTGATGTTGTCTCAGAGGCCCCTTAAATTATCTTCATTTTTTTTGGATTCTTTTTTCTTGTTGCTGTTCCTATTGGGTATTTTCTGCTACCTTATCTTCTAAATCTCTAATTTGATCCTCTGCTTCATCTAATCTACTGTTAATTCTTCCTACAGTATTCTTCATTTCAGTTATAGTAGTCTTTATTTCTGATTGGTTCTTTTTTTTATGTGTTCTATCTCCACTTTTATGTTTTCTATCTCTTTGTTAAAATTCTCACTGAATCCATCTACTCTTCCTTAAGTTCACTGAGTATCCTAATAACATATGTTTTGAACTCTGTATCTGGTAGATTGCTTGTCTCTGTTTTGTTTAATTCTTTTTCTGCAGCTTTGTTCTGTTCTTTCACCTGGTGCATGTTTCTTTGTCTTCTCATTTTGGCTGCTTGCTTGATGTGTGTGTGTGTGTGTGTGTGTGTGTGTGTGTGTGTGTGTTATATTAAGTAGGGCTATGTTTCCTGGTCCTAGTAGAGTAGTCTTATGTGGTAGTGTGCTATGGGTCTCAGTGGCACAGTCTTCCCTAGTCACCTGAGCCAGGTGCTCCAGGTATGTCCTTTGTATGAGTTGTGTGTGTCCTCCTTTGTAGTTGAAGCTTAGTTGCTGTTTGCTCATCAATGGGAAGTATTGATCCTTGGGTTGATTGGTTGTGATAACTGACTATGACCAGTGGAGGAGCTGTTGTGTATAGGTTGACACTACAGAGCAATATCTACTTTAGCAGGGCTCTAGTGCCTGTCCTGTCTGCTCTTTGGGTGTATCATCCTCAGATATGAACACAGATGGTGCTCTGGCTCAGACCAAAACTGGCCACTGGGCATATAGACTGGGGCCTCCTGGGAGGGGCTCTGTCACAGGCCGAGTTTGGCTGCAGCTTATGCCCTGCCTAGGACCACCTGGCATGAGCCATGAAGCAATCTGCAGATGGCTGCTGCCACATTGGGTTTGGAATTGCCTTGAGAGACCTAGCCACAAACTCAGTCTGGTAACCACTGGTGCTGGGCTTGGGGCTGCTCAGCAAGAGGTATAGGGCACACCAAGTCCAGAATCTTCTTGTTTAAGTTTTGCAAACTTTTGAGAAATTTTAGGAAAGTCTATAACATAAGGCAAGACAAGCTGTTTGTATGGAAAATCCACTAGAAGCGACTTGTGTGGGCCTACATGTTGGGAGAGGCAGAGTCTCAGAGAATAACCAGGGTAGGGTGACCAGTGTTAGCTAAGTTGATGTAGACTCAGATATGGCACTTGCCTGAGTCTGCAAGCTGGGTCGGGGAAGGTTCAACTAAGGAACAATGCCTTCTGCCAGTACTTCTGTGTGGGAGAAAGCTGCTCTTCTAGCCCTAGCCCTGAAGCCATACAATTCAGTTCCTCCCTGTATGTCCCTGACACTTTTCAAGCTGCTGTCTCAGGGCTATTGCTCAGAGTAAGTGAGTACATTAGGGAGTAAGCCGATGTATGAGGCCCCTTAAGAGGACAGTCTATGACACCCGCAGCCCTCCATCTCATTTAGCCACAATCTCTGCTGGTTTTCACAGTCAGAGTTGTGGGGACTTCTCTTCCTATCACTGGGACTTTGGGCTGGGGAGCCAGATATGTGGCTGGGACCACTTGCTCCTCTGGGAGTCCTCTGCAGCCACAATATTTTTCCTAATTCTCAACCACCATATGTGAGTGTGAGACCAGCCTATTTTGCTTCTCTGCTCCGCCTTCCAGTCTCAAGGTGGCATCTTCTGTGTGTTCCCAGTTATAGGACTTCTGTCAACTAGATTTCAGGTGACTCCCAATGCTAGCTATTCTGTAGTTTAGTTATAATTTTTATGTGATTATGAGAGGAGGCAAGCACGGGGTTTACCTATTCCACCCTCTTGATCTGAACTCAGTATTCTCTATTCTTTGTCTCTTCATTGTTTTTTAATTTCTCCTTCTTTAGAGAAGTCTGTTTTTTTTTTTTTTAATCAATATGTGCTCCTCCTTGAATAATGGAAAAAGTTCTCTCATATATTCTCCATGATTTTTTTCTATCTGCTCATATTGTTCTGACTTTGGCAGTTTTCTTAAAGCATTGTCTCAGAAGATGAGGAACAAGAACATATTTGTGCATATTTTTTCTAAAAACATTTTTCCACTTCTTTTGAAAAAAGTAAAAATAATTCTAATTTTTTTGGTGAAAAATGTAGAGTGAATCAAAGATAGTTTTGTACTAGTCAGTAAGACATGAACACATAGACATTTTGAATTTTATTATTAGTAAAAATATATTTTTTTCTAATTAAGAAAACATACTTGTGTTCTGACCTCTCTAGGGTGAAAAGTAGACTCTGCCCCCATCCTTCTTAGGTTTAGTTTAGGTATATGCAAGTAACTCTATGGAAGGCTAAAAATAATTTGGGAAATTAAAAATATCAATTATCTTATTTGTATTTCTTCAGCTTGCCCTAAGTTCACAAGTCCTCATTTTAAGAAATGGGAGAATGCTCTTATTAAAGAGAAATTTTGCTTTTCTGAAATTAAGATATTCACCCTCTGTCTTTATTCAACCAATTCAAGTTAATTCATAACATCATTATCAAAGTATATTTATGGACATTTTTGTTCCATTTGTATTCTCATTCTTTACTCATTTCATGTGGGAAATATTAAATATTTTAAAATAATTTTAATGTTTATTGAGAGATTTTTATTAGTACTTGCACTGTGACTTTTTCATTCCAGAAATTACACCTGTCTTCAGAGATATTACCAATTAACACTACTTTTTTCTTATTCTTGTATCAATGTAGATGCTATAACACTACCAATTAAATGAAAAATAACAATATTAGTATCAAACAAATATAACAGTCATCATTACAACCACTTTGTTTATAAAATCTAGATTTTTGCCATTCCTTTATAGCAGTCTTTCAAATCATTTTAATCTATTTTATTTAGATTATATATGTGTATGTATAAATTACTTGTCATTTGTACTTTTCTATAGTAGGTGTTTAGGAAATGTACACTAAGCACTCCTTAAAGCTTGAGATTGTTTATTGATGGATTGTTTATTGATGGATTGACCATAAAGGGAATAAGCCTTTTATAGTCTGTCTGTGTCTGATAGTTCCATATTTGATCTTAACATATCTATTCATATTGAGTGAAGTGTAGGATATAAACTAAGTCTGCAAGCAAATTCGGCAGAGACCTTTTTCTGTGCAATGTTTTCCTTTGTTCCTCAAAGCCACTGAGTCAGATTTCCATATCTTTTTTTCTTCTTCTGTATTTGGTCTGGATTTTATATTGAACTTTATTTTTTATTATTAAACTTATAGCCTTGTTCTATTTGATATTTCTAGATTTGTCCTTGGGTTTTCCATTGCTATCGATTTTTGAGCAGTGACAAAAGATCCCAAATGAGAAATCTCCATTTATCCAATGGCTTACCCTGACCTCTGAAATTAAAGATTGTAATGGAGCACTACCATAGTCTCCTCAATTGATTTCGTACCACACAGGAACAGTGTATCACAGTTAGAAACTTGGAATCATTCTAATATCTTCTTCCACTTGGTATCACTGAATCTAAGTCTAAGAGAAACTATTTAAGGCAGATTGTGTATGTAGAATCATACTTTAATTTTTAAAACTTACTCTGAGAGCTTATCCATTTAAAAATATTCCTTTGTCTCTATCAATCACTATTAGGGGAAGAGAGAATTTAAATGCTTGCCTTTAAGTTGTCATTTTTCCTAGAAGATTAATTTATCTTGTTTTGATGTCAAGTCATGAAACACAAACATCTATTATTGGTCTGTGCCACATTAATACAGTGACAGTCCCAGGAGCTATTGAGGTTTATGGGACTATTTTATCTTCCTATAAATTGTCTCAGAGCAGTGTGCTTTTCCCTGCTTCTAGGCTGTCACTTAGTACTCTCAGTGTCTCCAGATACCATTCAATCTCCTTCTACTATTTTTCTGATTATAATATGCTGAGGGATTAGATAATAGATATTAAATTTGTCCTTCTGAGAGTGAGTTTTACAAAGACTTTTCTAGAATAAAGAACATTTTCTTTAACATATAAACTATTATGTCTATTTCTGGTGGTTTTTATAAAGATTTTTTTGGGAAAGGCTGTTTTTTCTTTGTTTTTAATCACATAAAGTTTTGATCAAGAACTCAAACTTAGTTTGGGGAAGTATTATTCTACAGTTCTTAATTATAGTCCATGATGAGCAAACGATAAAGGATATCTGAATGCCATCTGTGATAAGCACTAAATAGGGAAACAGAAATATTGAAAAAGTTGTTTCAATACTAACATTTCCAAATGAATGTTCAACTCTATGGTAATTATAGTAATCAGTAAAAGATCTTTTACACATAAACAATCTCATTTAATTTAATAAATTTTTATAATTATTTATTATGCCTTGTTATCAGGCCACATTTTGCTAAATAATGGGGACAAAAAGATAAAAAATATGTCCAGGTTAGCTCAACTGCTAATAGGGTTGTCTGGAGAAACAGAACCACAAAACATATATATTTATATATATTTATAAATTGCCCACATTGAAAAGGGCAATCTATGGTATCCATGGATTTAATACTAACCTCAGCTAAAAATGCCATCAAAGACAGACTCAGAAACAATGTTCAATCTGGGTATCCTGTGGGAAGTTAGGTTGACACATGAAATTAACCACTACAGACATCTAGCATTTAGGTACAAAATGCAAGGAAATAAGCATCACAAATGGCTTATTAAGAAATAGATTAAAAGAAATTAAATCATGAGGAAGACAGGGAAACATTTGTTTTTGAACTTAGCAGATGACTAAAATTTTGATGAGTTGAATAAAAAAAGATTCAGAACAATTCAGAGCTTATGGAAGGCAGAGAATTCTGAGCAGGATGGGAAAATAGTTGGGTAAAGAATTGGACCCATGAATTGAGGCCAACTGAATGCTGGTGACTTTGAAGATTTTAAGAAAGATAATTCTGTGCATTAAGTATTGAAGGTGAATTATGTTGCTAAAATAGTATGGTAAAGAAGAACCTACCAAGACTAAATTATGAAGAAATGGAAAATCTGAACCAAACAATAATAAATAAGAAGACTGAATCAGTAATCTAGTACTGATTAGAAGATTATAGGGAGGTTTCAGCAAGTAAAACATATTTGATATTAAGCAGGGAAAAATCTCAGAGGACAGTAGATGTACATGTATATATAAATGTATATATTTCTAAATAGTAGAGCATGTGAATGGATTTATTTTTTTTAATTATTTAATAATTTTATTTAATTATTTAATTATTTAATATATTTTGGCAAATATATTTGATCATCATTATGCAAATTTTAAAGGGCTAGCTTCTGCAGTTTCTTGTAGGTATTTTGTAGAAATAATGAATAAAAATTATTAAGTCATATTGTCTAGTATTTAATTTTGAATGATCTTTATTTCCATTATATTCATTTGATATGTTTAATGATTTATTTATAAAGCCATGTTAATCTTCTTAACAGTATAGTAAAATAATTCTGTAGGAAACCAAAAGTAAAGCAATAACATAAAAGTTCAAATCCTGAATCAAAACTAATTCTTTGTCTAATAGCTATTGTTACTGTCAGATATTTTATTAAAATATTCTGACCTATAAGTATCCATGATTTTGAGTGGCTTAATAATCAGAACCTGAAATTTCATTATAATTGTTATCCATTTTTAAATCTATTTAAGAGCTACCAACTATTATTCAGTAAAAAATAGATTAACATGATAAAAATTCATTGTAAAAACTTATGAAAAAAACCTCCACAATGTTTCTGTCCTGAGGAATTAGAAAAATGAATCAAGCAAACTGACCACTGGAGATAAGGGATGCATATCAGAAAATAAATCAGGGAATGGGGTCACCCAATTTCTGCCTATTCCCATTTGACTGTCCTTGAAATCACATTACAGAAAAGACTCAAAGAATACCTTAGCTAAAGGTCTGAAGATGAAAGATTTGAACTGAGACTATAAGTGCCACACAAGAAAGTTGAATTTATAACTCAAGTCAAACCAAAATAGTTGACTACTAAAATAAACAATCTCTTCAGATAAAAATAGCACAATCTCAGATTAAAATTCAAAATTATCAGACATATGAAAGGCAGTGGAATATACTCTCCAGAGAAGAGGTAATATGTTGAGAAAAAGAGAGAGAGAGAGAAAGAGAGAGAGAGAGAGAGAGAGAGAGAGAGAGAGAGAGAGAGAGAGAGAGAGAGAGAGAGAGAACCAAACAATAGTCCAGGATATGAAAAATACAATATCAGAAACAAATTCGCTGTATATAGTTAACACATAAATGGAACGTATAAACGAAAGAGTTAATGAACTTGAGGATAGATCAGTAGAAGTTATCTAATGTTAAGAACAGAAAGAACAAAAAATTAAATAAAAACAAAACTTTGGGTCTATATTAGTCAGCAGGGGATGCCATTAAAAAAAAAAAAATGCCGTAGAATGGGTGGCTTAAATAACAGATATTTGATTTGTATTTCTCACACTTCTAGAGGCTAGAAGTTCCAGATCAATGTCTGTTTTTCTCAGTTTCTGGTGAGAGCTCTCTCCCCGTCTTGTAGGCAGCTGCCTTCTCACTTTGTCCACACATAGCAGAGACAGAACCTGTGTTTTGTTTTCTTCTCATAAGGGCAACAGTTTGATCAGATTAGTGTACCATCTTTAAGAGTTTATTTAACTTTATCACTTCCTTGCAGTCCTATTTCCAAATACAGTCACATTGGGAATTAGAAGTTCAACATATGAATTTTGGGGGAACACAAATATTCAGAACATAATGAGGTGGCTGTTTGATAGTCTAAATACTTATGATTGGAGCTGTAGGAGATGAGAGAACTTGGGAAAGAAAAACATATTTGAAAAAAATGGCCCTAAATTCTCAAATTTTAAAAAATAAAGGCACTTAGAGATATAGTATGATTAATGAAAGCCAAGCAATATAAACAAATATGTCCAAGCACTTTATAGGAAAACTGATAAAATCCAAAGAAAAAGAGCAAATGGTAAAAGCAGCAAGAGAAAAAGTACCCTTTAAATATGGAAAACAATGAGATTTATTGAACATTTGTTTTCTCATCAGATAATATGGATGACAAAAGAGAGGTAAACAATATCTTTAAAATGTTCAAAGAAAAAAAATAACCTGTCAATTCAGAATCCTGTATCCAATGACATAGTTTCAAAAATGAAGGCAAAATAATTTTCAGATGTAAGAATACCAAGAGAATGGATTTCCAGAGACCTATACTATAAGAAATTTTAAATAAGGAGTTGACATCAGCAAGATGGAGGGCTAGGAGGTCCCAACACTTGTTTTTTCCCACAGAAACTAACTAACTAACTAACTAACTAACTACTAACTAACTAACTATGAACTAACATATACTGCTCCTGGAAAGCTCTGGACTACAATAAAGAGGTGGCATAAATGTCTCAAATATGGGAAAAAAATGGAGGAGTACAGTTTAGAAAAGAGTAGAAAGCATTTTACCTGTAGCAACCCAACCTTTAATCCAGAGTATCTCAGCCTCAAGGTGCCTCCTCTCAGAGGGGTTTCACCCACAGGCGAGGGAGATCTGGAGAAACCTCGTAAGCCTCCTGGCAGCATCTGCTACTGAAGACTCTCCTAGTCCCAACCCTGAACTTAGCTGACAGAGCTCCTGGATCCCCTGCCTCTGTGTCTCCTCTGAGGAGGGGCTAGGCCATTTGCTGTAGTGAAACCTGCCCCCGGGGGCTTTAGTCACTGTTGTGCCCTGCTATCTGGGAGATCAGGATGCCACAAAACCTTGATGCTTATGGGACTGACCTGCTGCTGCTCTGAGCCCTGCCCCTGGTTCCCAGGTCATGGCATTGACCAGACATGACCTGGACTGAGCTGCCCTTATCCTGCACATTGGCCTCTGGGTTTCAACATGTGGCTTTAACTGGCCATTGTGGGGGTTGTGCTGCTGCTTTTCTGTAACTGCACCCAGGGGCTAGAGTTGGGACTTTAACCCACCACACCAGCCCATGCTGCTACTGAACCCTGCCATCTGGACTGAAGCTACTCTCTGTATCCTGTCATCTCAGGGCTCATGCTGCTGCTACTGCATCCATTCACCCCTGCCTCACTTTCTAGTCACTGTGGTGAGCTTCAGAAACCTGGACCTTGGTCCAACAGGAGATGTGTATAGGGCTGTACCTGTGCCCATGCCACAGCAACTGCACCTGTAACCCAGGATCCAGGTTGTTGTGGTAATTCCATGTGTGCCTGATCCCAGGACCCATGCTCCACTGCTGCCCTGAGTACTAGTATGCCACACACATTGACAAGAGGGATCCCCGCTCTTTAAACTTCCTCCCATGGGCCAAAAAAGGAAGACCCTGGCAGCTTTCACCTCTGAGGAACTTAATAGCCCTAGCTGCCATTGTCCTACACAGGATCTCCATAGTCTTGGCCACAGATGCAATCTTTGTTAACATTGACCTTCGTTATGGAGCTGTGTGGAGACTATGCTGCTGTGCCCTCTCAGGAATTAGAGACCCAGCCAGTGTCCTCACAGTTACCTTTAGCTGAAAGTCTTTCCCCATTGAAGCTAGCAGAGATGATGCTCCCTCAAATATCCAGACATAAATGTGTCTATTTTTATGCCAATGTTATACTATTTTGGTTACTATGGCTTTGTAATATAGTTTGAAGTCAGGAAATATGAGGTCTCCAAATTTGTTCTTTCTCAGGTTTATTTTGGCTGTTCTTGGATTTTTATAGTTCTATATGTATTTTAGGGTTGTTTTCTTTATATCTAGGAAAAGTACTATTGGAATTTAAGAGAGATTTCATTAGCTCTATAGACAGCTTTTAATGGTATAAATATTTTAACAATAACAATTCTTTCAATCTATGAACATTGGGTATCTTTCCATATTCGTGTTTTCAATTTCTTTAATTAATGTCTTACATTTTTCGATGTACAGATTTTTCACTTCCTTGGTTAAATTTATTTTTAAGTATTTTGTTGTTTTTGATGCTATTGTAAATGGAATTATATTCTTTAATTCTTTTTCAGATATTTTGTTTTTAGTTGATAAAAACATTGATGATTTTTGTATGTTGATTTTGTGTCCTGCAACCTTACTGAAAGAATTTATTAGTTCCAACAGTTTTTTTTTTTTTTGATGAAACATTTAGGATTGTATTTATATAAGATGATATTATATACAAAAAAAAGAGGTAATTTCACTTTTTCCTTTTTATTTTGTATTTATTTATTTATTTATTTATTTAGCCTAATTACTGTGGTCAGGACTTCTAATGTTATGTTAAACAGAGTAGTGAGAGTAGACACCCTTGTCTTGTTCCTAAGCTTAGAGAAAACTTTTTCTATATTTCACCATTGAGTATAATGCTACCTGACAAATGAAAGCACACTATTGTAAGAGTGTTATGCTCTAAATGAAGTTGTATAATGTTACTAGAATGTAGACTGTGATTAGTTAAATAAATATTCAATAAATCATAAACACTATTAAAATAACAAGTCAAAGAGTATAGCTAATAGGCCAAGAAATGAGATCATTTGTAATAATAAATATACTCAATTCAAAAAAGTACAGAAATTAAAATAAAAGGTAGGGGGCAAAGGACAGTAGGCCAACTAGAAAACAAATAAGGAGATAAGAGACTTAAAAGTAATCATCTTAAGAAACATGTTAAATGTAAATCAAGGTCAGCCAAACTTTTCTGAAAAGAGACAGAAAATATTGTAGGTTTTGCAAGTCATGTGTCAAGAGCAAAACTCTACTGTTGTAGCACTAAAACAGCCATAGGTGATGTGGCTGGATTTGGCCAATAGGTCAGATTTGCCCCAATGGTAATAGGTTTCTGACTCTCACTCTAAACATCCCAATTAAGAAGTAGAGATTGTATCATTGGATAAACAAGAACTGCCTTATTCTGCCTACAAGAAATGTACTTTGATTATAAAAATACAAATAAATTTAAAATGTAATAATTTGAAAAAATAAAGTATGCTAATTTTAGTCAAAAGAAAGCTAAATTTCATTAGTCTATTTTGTGATATAGCTCCAATATAACCCTCAAATTTTGTTATTTTGCAACCAAAAAACTTGGAAATTGATTCTATTTTTCTTGGATGACTCTTGTCTTTCTTGGATCACTCTTGTCAAGGGCATGGTGTTTTGCAGGTAGGTGGAGGCATGTAGAGGCTTCATTTCTCTATCAAGAAAAAGCATTCCAAAGTGGGAGTGGTGGGCTGGGAAACAAAACACTTTGCTCTTCCATGTGGCTTTTTTCCAAAGCAACTTAATAAATCTTGACTCTAATATATTAAGGAGCTTAGAATATCTGAAAATATCAGGTCTAGGAGTAAAAACTGCTTTGGAGATATGTGGCTCTTTTAGATTAGCTTTTGGATAAAACAGCTCTTGAAATCATTTGCCGATTTTACTTTTTATCCTTGCTTTGTAATTATTTTCTGTTTGTCTTTACTATTTACTTTGTCCTATATTTTTATATTCATTGCCTTATTCTTTTAATTTTTTAAAAACTTGATTCCATGTATTGAAATTTATTAATTTCAGAATTAAAATACTTAAATTTTCATTGCATATATTTTGGTAACTTTTTAGTTTTGTTGTTTTCTACATAGTCTGTAATTGAAAATAATTTTTCTAATATTAACTATATATTTAGAAGTGTTTTTATTTAACTAGTAAATTTTTTTTTGCTGTGATTTTTCTGGGTTGCATTTGGAACTTTATTTATCATTGTTAATTAGTTTTATTGTGGTTACAAAATATAACATACATCAGATTTAAAAATTTAATGAGGTTTAATTTGTTCTATATGAAAAATTTTAAAATATCAGACATATTATAAAACAAATTTTTTTGGCAAAGTTGAATTTAATAGTGCCTAACACATGATAAATTTTCAAATATTTCCTAGCGCTGTACTAAGATGCCATTTATAGTCTCATGCTTTTAGATATTGTAATTAGTTTTAAAAATTAAAAATGGTCATTAATGGGAAATTGTATGTTATGTATATTTTATCACAATAAAAAATACAAATAAAAGATGTCTATGTATATTCCTGTTATATAAAAGAACTATGTAACATTTAAAATTGTGTATATGTATGCATGTGTGTGTGTGTGTGTGTGTGTGTGTGTGTGTGTGTATTATGATCACTCATCATAAATTTTGTGGTTCTTTATTAAGAGTTTTTTTCAGTTATGTAGCATATTATGTCTCATGGTTATATATTCATTTATTCACTATTCAATTAACATATATGAACTATCTGCTATAAACCAGGATTGTAGTAGACCATGGAGATAAAGTGGTGACCAGGATAGGCAATCTTTCAACTGTCACAAAACGTCCATCTAGTCAGGAAAATAAAAACGAACGGGTATACACATTTCATATGTACATGTGCATGCACATATATGTTTATATACAGATATACCTGTGTATACTTATATATGTGTGATATGTTTGTATGTGCATGTCTATACTTTTGATTAAACACACATATGCATATCTATGTATGTATATATTATAGATATAATTATTTGTTTATGAAATATCAGATACCACCAAGTACATAAATATTTGGAAAAATATAAGCTAAGGTAAAGCAATGGAGTAAAACAGACTCAAAGGCTATTTAGATGAAATGTCACCTATTCAGAGAAGGTGACATTTAAGCAGATTCTTTCATGGAGAAGAAGTCAATCTTGAGAAAATCAGGGCATGTGTGTTTCAGACAAAGGGAGCAGCAGATAGAAAAACCTGCAGGAAAGAATAAGCTTGCAGTACGAGAAGAATAGCAAGAAGGTCAGTATAACAATCAGATGAATGTTTTTAATAAGTCACTGTGAACATAACCAAAACTGAAAGAATAGTTCAAAAGCTATTGTGTTTGTCTGGGTGAGAGATGACATTTCCTTGGAATAGGTGGTAACAGTGGGGGTGATGAAGAGTGGCTAGATACTAGATACACTCTCAAGATAAAGCTGGATTCATTGCATAAATACTATAAGAGTAAATAGTAGAATTAAAGATTTTATTTGAGCAACTGTAGCAAAGGCAATTTCTTTTTTTTTTTCTTTGAAATGGGTAACAACAAAAGAGAAACACATATTTAGGCAGAGTTAACATTTCTGTCTTTTTGAGTTCTGTATGTTAAGTTTTAGATGCACTGTGTATGCCAGGTGGAGATGCCAAATCGGCAGTTGGACAGATAACTGAAGGTCAAGAGAGAGGTCAAGGCTTGGTGATGTAAGTTTGGGAATCTAGAAGGTTCAGATGAAATTTAAAGCCATAGGGCCTGATGAGAACACTAAGGGAGACAATATAGGTAGAGAGAAAAGAGGTCCAAGGACCAGGACTGGGCCTCTTTTTGGCAGAAGAGGAACAAGAAGAACCTAGAAAAAGAGGCTAGTGAGATAGAAAAAGTCCAGGAGAATACCATGGTCCAATTTCAGAATCACTTCAACAGGAGAGGAATTTACCAAGTATTGTGGAGAGTTTGAGTAAGTTGAAAACTGAGAATTGAGCATATATTTGGCAAAAGGGAGATCTTTATGGCCTTAATATGAGCAGTTTCAGTGGAAGGGTAGGAAGGAAAGTCTGTATGAAGAGAGTTTGAGAGGCATTGGAAAAGAAAGAAAGATAGAGAATGACAAAACCTCCTAGGATATAAATGGTGGCAAAGAAATATAGAGGTAGTAGTTCCAATTCTGGTTTTATGTATGACTAGTTTTAAGAAACTAAGATAAAAAATGTGCTAGCACACAATTCGTGAAACATAATTAGTATCTCAAAAGGTAGGAGAGTTCCCCAGGAGCCTACCCTTCCTCCCAGATATACATACACAACAATACAAATGTACAAATAAATAACAAATGCAAATAGGCCCAGGAGTCAGTCAGTGAGCCAAGAGATGGATTTTAGATGGCCAGGAAATAGAATAAGAGTGCCTAGGTGCCAGTTAGGTGCATAGGGAGCCAGGCTGACCACTGAAGTGATAAAATAGGTATGAAGATGAGAGCACAAAGAAACCAGATCACAAAGACTCAGCAAACACCACAGGCTGTAGTAAGGAGGGAGCGCTGGATAGCACTGCTGTGGGGATTCGAATTTTGGGGTAATGACATTGTAGGGAAAATAAATCTGAGATGTGTACACCAAGCCAAACCAGCAAGAAGGAGAAAAGGCCCTAGACTGGGAAACACAGATAGAAGTAAAAGAAAATTTTGTCTAAAGGGATACCTCCCAAAATTAGCATCACTGATCTCTCACAGATACATTTGTAAAAAAGATGGTTACAAGAAAAGGTAGGAGAATGCAAGTTAGTGTAATGAAAAAAAAAAAAAAGTACCACTTTTGAATATGTTGAGAATGAGATGACAATAATAAGTACAGCTATAAAGGAGGTAGATTATATTTATATATATAGAAAATTATTACACATATATGTATATATAAAATTATCTATAATAATTACATACATGTATATATGTGTATTTTATATATGTGTGTAATATGTATTTGGGAGAGAGAGAGGAAGAAAGAGAGAAGTAGAGAGGATAGTAAATAAAATCAGTTTACCTTCAAAATGTTTGCTTTATGTGTACTGCTACTTTTAACCTCCAATTTAGTAGAAATCGATGTCTATATATTACCATAAGCTTATGAACTTTGACTGATTTTTTGCTTCTGATTTGGTGATAAATGTGAATAAGTAATTGTTTGTGTTTTACTTTTAAAATAAATTAAGATCCATTATTAAATGGATTGATTCTAGGCTCTGATCCCATGTTGATTATTTCAAAATTTTAATCACCCATTAAGTCATTAAGGTGATTGTTTTGTCGATGGATGATGATGTAATTAATGATTTAAGTAGGCTTCATCAATCATATTCAGGAAGTCAATTCCTAATTTTCTCAAAACACAAATTGGATTCTCATTTCCTTTTATTGTCCTCTCTGGTGATGAAAAATAGTTTACTGTTCCCTTGGAGGTAGATTAGGATGCTTTTCTTTTCTCTCTCTCTCTTTTTTTTTAAACTGGTAAGTGATACCAGTGGGCACACAACTATTCTATGAAGAATGTTTGTAGTATTGAATGAAGTCATATCAATGAGCATGGTTCCTAGAATATTCCATGACGTGTTTCATGAGGAGAATCATATCACCATTTGTACAGCTTTGCAGGTAACTGACTTATAATTATAATGCTGTATTGTGTTATTTGTTGACATGTTATTCCTATGACAGATTAACATTTTAAATATTTTTATGAAAATCAAAGAAAACATATGTCAAGGATTTAGTACTCTCGATTTATTCTTTTATAGGTGTCCATAATCACAAGAATACCTCGGCTTATACCCTACTTTCAAAATTGTTGAGTTGACACATGGAGAGACATTGAAATGTAATTTTGGAATCTATCTTGATATTCTTCTCTTATCTCATGAAAACTTTGAGTTTGCAGTTTTTAGAGCTGTGGCACATCAGGACTCAATCCTCTAGTTCAATAATGAATATGACAGTTTTTCTTTAAAAGAGGATTTGTGATATCTTTTATTGGCCTTCTATGCTTTCTTTAGCTTGATCTTTTTCAAAATTGAGAATGTTTCACAGAATTTTAAAAATTTTAATAAGAAGACATTTAATTCTAAGGAAAGATAAAATAGAAACCAAGGGTTTACAGATAAGAAAGATTTCCAATGATAGAAAATAAAAGTGGTTAGAAGGTGCCCAAAAAGAAGAAAAAAAATCTAGATAAGAGATGTACAATTTAGTCAACCTTTTAGTGGTTTGAGAAAAAAAAAAATCATTAAAATACTTGTTAATTCTTTATTGAACCCTTACTATGTGCCAGTCACTACTCTAAGTGTTTTATATAAATTAATTTATTGAAGCCAGGATTTCTCAACCTCAGCACTATTGACATTTTGGGCCAGATAATTCTTCATTATGGAGGACTGTCATGTGCATCGTAGAATGTTCGGTGGTATCTTTAGACTCCATCCACCTGATGCCAATAACAATTTCCTTATCCCCAGATGTAACAAACACAAATATTTAACACATTGCCAAAAAACATGGAGGACAAAATTATTCCTCCCTTGAGATCCACTGACTAAGCCCTAAAACAACTTTATGATGTACCTACTATCATTCTTTCATTATAACCTTTAACGAAATGGAGATAGAGTTTGTTTATTGCCCAAGATTACTTAGACGGTAATCAGACATCTAGGAATTAAATCCAAGCACTTGAATGCCATAACCCATGTTCTTAGGCACTATACTATTTTTCACATTCTTCTCTAAAAGAATCAAGGGTTTATACAACTTAAAAAAATGAATGAAAGAAAGCTTTGATTTAACACCCATTTGTGACATTTCCTATGCATGCCTGACTTACTCTAAGAAGGAAGAAATTAGTGTGGATAATGACTCAGAAAGATTTGAGATGTCACTTGAACTGAACTTGGTTGGGATGGTTGAGCGGACACCCAGTAAAAGACATGGATTTGGAAAACCACATCTTGTTATATAGTAATTTTACATGTATTCATTCCCTAAATATTTATCAGTTGCATGTCCTTTCTTAGGTTTCATACAAATGAAAAATGAAACAAAAATAGCAACAAAAATACAATTAAAAAGGCTCAATGTCAAGAAAAGCAAGCCAGTCATATTTGGTTTACTATACAAATTATACTGCTTAGGTTTCTCATAATTCATACTTTATTCTGGGGTTCTGAAAATAATATAGGTGGTAGCATAAATTTCACTTGTTGATTTTATAACAGTTCTTTTTTGTTATGCTGATTTCAAAAGCTGTTGATACGCTTATGCTGACCAAAAGTTTTCCATTTAGAGTAGTTAAGAACTCTGGAGTATTGTTAATGACTTGAAGCACTAGCTTTTAGTTTTTAACTGACATGCATGGAAAAAAATAGGAATATTTATAGAGGATAGCAACACATCTCCTACAAAATATTTTAGGAAATTAATTAATAAGGAGCTACATTGTCAATCCATTTTGGAATGGGATGCTGCCAATTCTTGAGTGATTTGTGTTCTAAACATAAAAGGCTTCCTGCACTCACTTTCAATTTCAGGAATCTCTATCACTTGCTATAAGTTCTGACAGATTTCTGCCTGTAGTAAGTATGGAATGAGATTAGTGTCCAAGTTTACTTCTCTGATCTTCATGTCCTTGGCAATCATGCTTGCAGTTATGAATAGAGTAGAGATTATACACAACTGGAGCTAAAATCAGTCTACTTTAGCAAATAGCAAAGAGCTATGTTGCCTCCCCACCGCCCCCCTTTTTTTTTTTGCACTCTGGCAATCAGGAGATTTAGGTTCTAATCTCATTCCACAACTGTCTACCTGGGCCATCCTGAGGATAGACGTGACCTCACTGAAAAGCGATGTCCTCATCTGTTCCATAGGGGTTCAATTGTTGGATTTTATATTTCTAAAATGTAATATTTTATAGTTATTTTTTTTCAGTTTGAAGCTTTGCCTTGCCACAGTTTTATTTATGTATATTTATATATGTATATGTATACATATATATATATATTTGGAGAAAGAGATGAGATGAAGAGATGATAGTTAATATAGTAATATAAAATAGCTGAAGCTTTTAGTGAACATAACACTGAGACATCAGATATTGTTAAAGAACAATATCTAAAATTTTAATCTTACTTCTTGTTTCTTTTTGTTTCTAAGAAACTGAATTTCTATGAAATTTTTCTTGGACTCTAGAGCTGGGGTATGGATTTTGCTATTATATTGCTCTGTACTTTCATTAATTAAAAACCTGGGCCTTGAGAGAATAAGAACATTTCTAAGAGCCTATCAAACTCTCCCATAAATAGAATTCTCTGAAACCCTAACCCAAAACAACCTGGAATGAATTATGGATAAAAATTAGTATGGAACATGAGATAGAACCTGCCTTTGATACTAGGTATTTCTTACTGGTTTCTAAGTCAATTTCATATTGAGACTTAAAATTTCTGACTTTAGGGAGCACTATTAAAATAGGACCAGGGGTGAAGTGGAGAACAGCCCATACCCCTGGACCCTCCAGTGCCTGGGCTAGCTACTGAGTCTGGCCCAGCATGGCTACACCACTTTCTGGAGTACTCAGAGACATGGAGACTCTGAAATAGTATCCCGTGTGATCCTAAGGTGCCTCTCTGTGACTGTAGGGGGCCTCATTCCATTAGACCTTGATTTTGGAATAGAAAAATGATGAGACACCAGGCAGTGCTCATCACATGTTTTTTGGGAAGATTTACTGGTCATTTGTAGAAGACTTATAAAAAAGAAAAACTGCCCTCAACTTTCCTTCCAACTTTTTAAAAAGAAGCTTACGTTACCACATGTAGACCTTCTGTATGTAAAATGTTTAACGGGCATATTATAAAGTAGAATTAGAAAACCACACATCCTGTAAAGGCTCTTTTGTTTTAAAACTCATAGAAAAGAAATTCTCTTGGAAATAACTCTTAGAAACTGAATTGTTAGACCACTTCTAGAAGATGGAGTAGAAAGTGGAAAGGAGGGAGAGAAGCAAGATTCTGTGGCAGACTACTCATATTTAAAGGACATTCTCATATTGTAGTGATTGCTCTGTGTCTACATTTTCCCTCATAACTGTATATATAAGTGGAGAATTTTAAATACTAATATATATATATATATATATATATCTCTCTCTCTCTGATATTTTTAGATGTTCTGAAGTGCCTGATATATGTTAAAAGTAGATGTAGTAAAAACACATTTTGTCAATATTTTTTTTTTATTCAAATAAAATGTTTTTTGGATATGGATTTTCTCAGTGCTGACTTAGCACAAACGGGTGTGATACAAGTTTAGCTCCAGCTCGTGCACTCCCAAATGCTCCTACTGGGCTGGCTAAGCCTCTGTTAAGTGCCTTCTTTCTTGCTGCAGCAGACAGCCTCCTAAGCCCTGCAGGGAGAGGCAGCAGAAGCTGTCAATAATTTGGCAAACTAACGTCGTTTATGGATCTTTGACCTGACCTTCATGAGTGCGATGGTTTAATTTTACACCTCACTTTTATACTTTTTGAAAATCTTCTCCCTCCATTTGCTGCGAGGGTGCTATTGTCATTTCTCCGATTGTCAGAAGCAAAATTGAGCCCTGGTTCACACTGACCATACTGAAAAGTGTAGCGTTTGTTACCCTCTTCAAATGGCAACTATGAAATGTCTAAATAGAAAAGGCGGAGGAACACAGATGAATGTTGATACGGGCACAGAGAAAGAGAATTTCTCTTTTAGCCGCAATTGCAAAGTAAGAGAAAACAAAGCAAAAACAAATCACAAAATTTATGTATATTTGTGGTGAATTTGGAGAGTTGAGAAAGATTAAAGTGGTCAAAGCCATTCTTAAGCATTGCACAGCTTCCCCAACAGCCTTCAGCTTTGACAACAGTTTCCTGGAAATTTCCTGGAGATGGGAAATTTACATATATCATTCAAGGAAGAACTTTTTGGGAAACACATCATCCAATAATTTCTAGCATTAGAAAGAGAACATTTTCCTCAGGTTACAGTTCAACTTTTTAGAGCAGAAGGATAGACATGTTACAAGATGCTCCAGGAGAGTTTTTTGAGTGTCAAGGAGAGCGGAGAGAATGACTCCCACTGGAAACACAGCTCTTCTAGCTCATCAGCCAGTCACAGAATAAAGGTGAGCAGTAAGCTCAGAAAAATATATTTCTGAGAATTTGAGGGGAATGATATACAAATAATATGCTGTCTTTCTGTAATTTACAGTGTGAAGAATAACATGGTTGGATGGAGACTTTTTCATTCACAATCTTTTTTTTTTTTCTCTTAGAATTTTATAGCTGTGCTCCAGACTGATTCTTTTGCTTCGAGTTTGCCATTAACCATTTTGCTCAGTTGTTCCTTTGTTTTCCTTTTATTGTTTATTCTTGGCACTGGTATGATTTATTTCCTTAATCTTGGAATTGAAAGAATTCAGTAAGAAATGTTTCACAGGAGACTCTCCTAGTAAATTTGTTTTATATAAATGACCTATTCAGATAAGGATCTTGTTCCCCAATTATTGCTTTAAATATTGCCCCTTGCCTGTTCTTTCCTCCTGTCTCAAAATCATAACATCCATATATTAAATTTCTTGTCTCTTTACTCTATTTCTATTTTATATTTCATATGTAACTTTATTCTCTGAGTTTAATTTTGTTTCTATAGTAAACTATACACCATTCATTATCTCAATTTTATTTTTAAATGTTGTATTTATGTTTTCACAATATTTATGATTTCTGAGTCATCACATTTTGTAGCTATAATGATCTTCAGTCCTTGTTGAGAAATATCCTTTAAAATAAAAAGATGGCTTACATTTTCTTGTTTCTATCTTTATGTTCCTTTTACAATAGGGGATCTTGATCTGATACCTTCAATTGTTTCTCTCTTTTTTTTGGAACTAATAAGTATTTTCATGAGCCTGGCATTCCCCCCCCCCCACCCCGCTCTTCTTTCATCCAAATTAACTATACCCAAAGGATACTACATTAAGAAAAATCTATTTAAGATTTGAAAATAACTGAAAGACCTTTTCAGATGCAAAGGGTCTCAACAAATATACTGTTTAAGGAGCCATTTTGAAAAAACTATATTTGTCTATGTTACATATTAGAAGAACCATTAGTAAAAACTCAAGAATAAGAACTTGAAAATATAAAAACATATTATTATATTGTTTTGTCAAGGTAACAATATGTTTAAGACATAGAAAAGGTAAGAGGCGATAAAACGTGAGTTTTCTAGACAATTTGCCTGTAGTTTAAAGAGAACACAGTTATTGCCTGGTTTGCCAATTTCCTATTTGTTTTTACTTAAGCGCTCATTTTATTGTTTTAATATACACATGCTGAAATTTGAGATAAGAATGAATTGCAGTATATTATTTGTTACCTACAAGTTAGAAGTACCTAAAACAATTAGAATTAAATAAAAAAGAGAAACAATATTCTGGTATTTTAAACAATGTGAAGCCATCTCTTGTTTTCTTAGCTGTTTCTGATATTTCTTTAGGGGATATAGTTTATTATTATTATTATTATTATTATTATTATTTTTTAATAAGAGTATAAATTGAAAGGGCTTTGGAGTCATATCATTCCTATATTACAGGTCCTTATTTTAAGAGTGATGTTGATTGCTGGAGAGAAACAAAAATTATAAAGGTGTATACAACCTATATCTCTAGAGAAAATAAAATAGGAATATTAGAGTAGTTGTCATTAAATATTTGAAAGTAATATTAAAATTATTCTATTGTGCTCCAAATAGCAGAAGTAAAATTAAAGAGTGAAATCACAGTGAGAATATTTTGTTTAATAAAAGAAAGATATTTGCAACAGTTAGAACCCTTTGTTGCTGGAGTTGAAATAGACTGTATTGAATATGGGAAAAATTTTATGGTGCCGAGAGGGAAGCTTTTTCCAGGATCACTACAGGTCTTTCCCCTCTGAGAGCCTGTGGTGATTCCACTAAATATCATGTTTAATTTCACCAGAATTTGAAGGTTAGAGAACATTTGTTCTATCTCATTCAAATAAACCTTTATAATTAAAGGAGTGTTTGAATTGTGAAATCTGCAAAGTTAAGTTTCATTGCATTTCGTTTAGTAAAATTAAAATGCCTGGCAACATCCTGGTTAGAGCATTAGCCGTATTTAGACTGGTAATTAATGTCTAATTGGACACTAGTACTCAATTTAGTAGTAATGAAATAATGGCTAAAAATACCAACCGGCATTTAAAAAGATATGAGATAGATATCCTGAAGCAATTTTCTTAAATGCCAATTATAATTTGACATTTAGAAACTTAGCGATGTGATTGCTGATGAAAGTTGTAATGTGATCCTATGGCATATGGCTATGCATTCTTATTTAATGGATATAAAAATATTTTTTATAATTTATAGGTATTTTAAAAATAAATATTTTCCTTCTGAGAAAATTCACTTTCAAATTACATATATTTGTATGTCAAAGAAACCAAAAAAAATAAATTACTTTTTATAAAATGATTTCTAATATTTTATAAAGAACATTAAGATAAATTTACCTTTTCCTGAAGCTGAGCACATTTGGAAGTCTTCTGTGTCATGTAACTAGCTAACGCATGAAGAAGTAACCCATTTTGTATAATTATGTATCTTATTTATACAAGGAGTTTGATTTGGAGTTAGATTTCTAGTACCAATTATAAAACACTTTTATATTGTCAGTTAAACACAGACACATACTTTAATTGAAAATTGAGAAAAAAATATTATCTTTGTATATTTTATTAATAAAGCCAGATTGTGTTTTAGAAAGAAACTTACAATACTGTCTCCCGTAGTTGAGCTGAGGAGTAATAGAGTATATATCTCTATCTCCTATCTATCTATTATCTATCTATCTATCTATCTATCTATCTATCTATCTATCTATCTATCGATCTATCTATCTATCTATCTAATCATCTATCTATCTATCTATTATCATCTATCTATCTATTATCTATCATCTATCTATCTATCCATCTATCTATCTATCATCTATCTATCTATTATCTATCACCTATCTATCTATTATCTATCATCTGAGAGATTATTTATTATGAGGAATTGCCTAGTGCAGTTATGGAGGCTGAGTCCTATGATCTGCAGGGCGAGTTGGCAGGCTGGAGATCCATGATTGTTGACAGAGTTCTTTCAGTATGAAGGCCACAGGCTCGAGAACAAGGAAAAGCTAATTTTCAGTTTGGGTCAGAAGGCAGGAAAAAAATGATGTTCCAATTCAAAGGAAGTCTGGCAAGAATTTTCTCTTAAAGGATGGTCAACCTTTTTGTTCTACTCAAACTTTCAACTGATTTGATGAGGCCCAACAACATTAGGGTGGGCAATTTTCTTTATTCTGTCTACTGATTTAAATGCTAATTTTATCTTAAAACACCCTCACAGAAACATCCGGAATAACGTTTGACCAAATATTTGGGTACTTCATGGCCCAGTCAAATAGGCATAAAACTATGACTGGTGCTTTTTGCAGTGAAGGCCAAATATATTCTTGGAAAACACTTGAATTGATGCTAACAAGACTCTATATGTCATTAAATCCTCAACACATATTGTTACAATTACATTGCCTGAAAACTTTTGGACAAATTAGTACCATATGTTATCACAACCATTTAAAAGTCAAAACCAACAAGCCAAATGAGCAACAACAATAACACAACAAGGACGACAACAACAACAATAACAAACCCTAAGTAAAACCTACAAGGTGGCCTGGCTTTAAATAATGCCCAAGGTAAGAAAAAAAAAATTAAAGTACAAAATAAGATCATCATTTCCCTATCATTGTCATCATCATCATCATTGTCATCATCATTATCTTCATTATTTTGATGTAGTTCATTATATCTAAAAAACCATTGTAACATTGTTTTCATGATAAAATCCATATTCATATCAGAGCACTATTGCTCCCAGAATACTTCTATGATCAAAATAAAAATTGTGATTGTATGAACTATCATGAAATGGGCATATAAGATCACAAAGAGTACTGTATTAGGCAAAGATTTTATAAAACTATTTTATTAATTCTTAGCATATACTTTAAAAAATTATTATTTTAGAAGATGAAAGCTTATTTCCCAAAAAGCAGATAGTATGTTTCAAGATTAAAATAACTTTGTAGATGAATTCTTTCCCAATGGATTTATCAGGTAATAGCAGAGGAACATGACAATTAATATTCAAAATAGAGGTATAAAATAATGTCACCACATCATTTAGAATTTAAATATATGCTATTTATTTTTTCTGTTGTTTCACATGTATTTATTTTGAGTAGTCAGGCTTTATGTACTTTAAAGAGTTTGGGTGGGTCATACTAAGTGCTATCTTAACACATAATAGGAGATCTATTAATATTGACTATTTGTTAAGGCTGTGGACATGTGCCTATGACATATTTGTAGGGGAGTGAATTTTTTTTTTTTAAATTCAAGTAGTTGTGCACAGACAATAAATTGTGAGATCAACAGACAGTAACATAAATGGCTATGATTTAGACAATTAAGTGACCTCTAGAAGACATTTCTTATTGCCTAAAGCTGGATGTATCTAAAATTAAAATCATGGGTATTATACTAGAGAAAACTCTTCAAACATCACAGTAAGGTTGGATGCCAGAAAAGACAATGCATATAAGTCAGAATTGAGCACAAGGAATATGGGATGAATTCATTCAACAGTCATATTAGAGAGAAATTGGGGTAATTATTAATCAGAATTGTGAGTGAAATCAAAGTTAGGGCTAGAAAAGTGTAGATTGAATTATAAGATGTTCTATCAAGAAGAGTAAATTATCCATTTCAATTAATTCTGGAAACTTAATGATATGAAGTCCCTCTTAAAAGATGTATTGCAAGCTAAATTTCTACACATCCTGGAGAAATTATCTGATTCTTGACAAAAATTATCAAAAAAAAAAAAAAAAAGCAGGAGTAACTGTGATCTTTTTTATTATATTAGGAGAGAACACTGCCTTACACCATTAGTAAAAAAGGAGGATGTGCATGGACTTCTTATTCACCTCTCAGCTGATTGGACAGGAAAAGTTGGTGCTTATACCTGAAGTAAAAATGAGTTTTGACAGCTCTCCAGAAAATTTGGTTTTTGTTACACGATAAATCAAATTGTTAATTTTTTTTTTCTTAAACTATTCTCATCTATATTTAAAGGCTGTGTATTGTAAAAGAAATGCCTTAAAGTGAAGTCTAGGGGACTAAAAGTGAGAGGGAAAGGTGAGGCAGGACAACAGGGAAAGTAAATGTAACATGAAGTGTTACTGAACTAGTCACAACCTTATGATGGTCATTCGATAGACTAAGTGCATCATCTTCAACAGATCAAGTGTTACCTCTCAATCACTGGATCACTTTGTCTGGAGAAAGAAAGGATATATGTTTGTCTGCTATCCCCCTTCCATCTCTTGGCTCTCACTGGTCAAATTTTGCCTCATGGTACATTAATTCCACTATGCTTTCAGGGTGAATTATTGACTTTCCTCATGAAGCTGCTGGAGAAGCTAGATCTTATGATCATCATAGGGCAATCTTTCATCTGAGACTGTCCATGAAGAGAGAAGCCAGATCCTTCCATTCTAGAAGGTTAGGGTGTGAATTCTTATGCTAATGTATCTCCTGTAGCAGTGGACACAGTCAGAGCCCAACTGTCTCCTGAGGGAGGCCATAAGTACAAGAGATGTTGGGTAACAGAATTGTGATAGGGCCAGCCTGGATAGAGAACAGAAAATTGAGTAAGGGTTCAAGGTCAAAAGAATTAGGTGAGTCCAAGTAAACTGGGTTTGTAACTAGAACTAAAACACATACTTTAAGATAAAATGGCTTAACCATTCTAAAAGTTTTTGAATTTTTATTCCTTTGAAGAATGTCTAAGAAATTACATCAACTGTGTCTCTGGGATTAGCTGGCATCATATGAATTGTAGTATTTGGGGAGAAAAAATTTTCCTGTCTCTTTTACAGTACTCTGAAATTTTAAGACTTTAGGTGGTTCTGATAGAACTCATATGTTAGCAAAGCTGTTAAAATTGTCCTAATTTTTTCAAGTAAGAAAAATGAAGTAAGTGAGGATTCTGGCAGCAATGTGGCATCAAGTGACAATTCGCCATTTGTGAAATGCACAGGGATGCATCTGTTTCATTTATTAAAGATCATTTCTGGCTCTGGATTGGGTGTCTTTTAACAATTTTTTTGGATGGGATGGGAAAAAAATGTTTATCATAAACATGGATATTAAGTTGGATAGATACACCTTCTAATGAATATTATCCTCTCATTTGGGTCAGAGAGTTTATTCTCCCGGGACCCAACTGAGGTAAAAAGACTGTCTAAATGACTCACTCACCTGACAAGAATGCACATCTCTTCAAATTTATCAATAATAGAAAAAAGTAAATCTTTACATGAATAATTTTTAATTGATAATAGGGATTCTATTGAGAAAATAGGAGCAATGAGGCAATCTCAGAAAAGAACGGGCAGAGAAAAAGTGTCATGCTCTGATCATATTTGCTCCCTCCCTTACTTCCTTACTCCCTCTCTTCCTTCCTTCCTTCCTTCCTTCCTTCCTTTCTTCCTTCCTTCCTTCCTTCCTTCCTTCCTTCCTTCCTTCCTTCCTTCCTTCCTTCCTTCCATTAACTATCTTTCAAACCCCTTGAATGTAGACATCTACTTTGAGGGATAAGGGACTTCAGAAATCAGCCAGGCTGATAAACTCAGTTTCAACTCAAAGCTGTCTCTGAGTGATGCATCTAGTCAGAATGGAATCAGACATATTTCTGGGGTTAGAATGATGAAAAGTAAATTATATACTTTTCTTTTAATGATTTTATGCCCTTTTTTCTATATAAGGCAAGAAGGATAGTTATAAATGTTCTGAAAGAAATGTCTTCCCTACAAGTTGAAGTAACAAAAGGACATTTGTAGAATTATGAAACTGGGGGCTGAAAAACACTCCGGGAAGAGGACTCAAAGCTGGAAATAAATTAGGTTGAATTCTTCAAAAGTTTTCAATTGCAACTGTATGAGAGAAAGTTTTTCCTCTTCTAAGCAACGGTCAAAGATTATCATGCAAAGACTATTATGTCCTGGGAAGCAGGGATATTGCTGCGAATCCACTAAGGTTTGGTGAATCAGTACTTAACACAGTCTATTTGCTTGAGAAGCTGATGCCTTTCTTATATAATTAAAGTGTTTATTTTTGGAAAATAGTCATAAAACTTTTAACAGTGTTAATATTTGTGAGTCAATATGTTTGAATATATGTGTGTGTGTACGTGTGTTAAAATAAGTCTTGTAGTAGGTGTTGTAATGGAAACATTTAACATGCTGATGAGAATTATCTTGCTTTCCTTAGTATAATGTAATTAAAGTTAATTTGAAGTTGCTAAAAAACTTGAGGACATTTTTTGTTATGTGTTGGTTTTGTTTTCTTTTTTTCTGTTTTAATTCTGGAGGATGGTGATTCTGTGCATTACAGAACCAAATTAAACAATTATGGATATTATATTAATACATGTTTTATAAGTTGAATTTTATGGTATAGTACCAATTTTGAACTTTAAGTTTAACTATACATTTCCTCATTTTATTTCTTTACACATAAGTAGAAAATTATCTCACAATAACAAGAAAAGGTATGTTATGTTTTGAATTGTGTCCTCCACGAAAAAATATATGTTGAAGTCCTCTAATAGCACAGAAGGTGACCTTATTTAGAGATAGGCAAGGCCTTTGCATAGATAATTACATTAAAATTTGATCATTAGTGTTGGCTCTAATTGATTATGACTGGCATCCTTACAAAAAGGGCAATTTTGGACACAGAGGCATGTAGAGATGGAAGATGATGTGACTACATAGGGAGAACCATATATAAGCCAAGGAATGCTTGAGGTTACCAGATGGTAAGAAAAGCATGTAATAAACATTCCCTCAAAGCCAGAAGGAACCAACACAGCTGACATTTTGATTATAGACTCCTGGCCTCCAGAACTGTGTGGTAATACAATTTTGTTGTTTAAGCCCACCTAGTATGTGGCACTTAGTTATAGTAGTCCTGGAAGTTAATACAAAGTATTGTCCAAAATTATTCTCAAGATGATGTATTTGAGTTCTGGGTGCTCCATAGATCATCTTGAGCTTGATCAATGTCATTGTTACTGAGAAGCTTAAAGGAGAATGATTAATTTGGTAGTTTCTTATCACATAAGAATGTTCTTCCTTGGAGTAAATATAAAAAAAAAATTTACTTTCTCTCTGTTGAAAGTATTCTGTTGAGAAAAAAATCCAATATATAAGAAAAAACAAAAGTGATGGGAGGAAACAAACAAGATTATAAATATACTGTAAAGCCTAGGGTAATCACTAAACTGAATTTTTAAAAGTGAAAAAAAATAAGCCAATTATGGAAAAAAAAAGAAGCATAATAATAATTATTCCCCCAAAAAAGCAGAAAACAAATTGGAACAGATCATATAAAAATTTTTGCAATTAAGTAGATTTTAATCAAACATATAAATAATTCCATTAAAGTATGCAGTTTAAATACACCAATAAAAGATGGCGATTTTCAAATTTAATGAAAAAGAAAGATCTAACTGTATGCTGTCTTCAAGAAATCCATTTTAAATATAAATATATAGATAAGTTAAACTAAAATGATGAAAAATATATCATTCTCACACTAATATTTCAAAAAGCTGAAATATTTATGTTAATATGAGAAAAAATAAACTTCAGAACAAAAATATTGCTAGAACTAAAGGTCATTACCAAATGATAAAGGATTTAATTTCTATGAGGCATAGCAACTATAGTTAATAATACTGTATTGCATATTTGAAAGCTACTAAATGAGTAGGTCTGAAAAGTTTTCATGACAAGAAAAAAAATTCCGTTACTGTGTATGGCTATAAATGTTAACTAGATTTATTGTGGTGATCATTTCTCAATATATACAAATATTGAATCATTATGTTTTATACCTGAAATGCATATAATTTTGCATATCAATTATATATCGATAGAAAACAAGCACTCTTGTGTTACAATGGGAAAATTGAGGTCCAGAGAAATAAAGTAACTTTCTCAGGTTCACCCAGCAAGTAAGTAGTAGAACTAGAATTGAAACCCAGGTTTATCTCTGACTCAATGCCCACATTCTGAACCTTACATGATATTGCCTCTGGAAAAAAAGAAAAGAATCAATTTCCTATGAAGACATAACAACCCCCAAAATAAAAGCAATTAACAACAGCATTTCAAAATACATAATGCAAAAGTATTCAAATTCCAAGGAGAAATAGTCAATTCATAATTATATTTGCAGTCATATTTCAGTAATTAATAAAACTAGTACATAAAAATCAGTATGAATATAGAACTCCTGAGCAATTCTATTAACCAGTGAGGTAACATAAATAGAACACTCCACTCACAACAACTAAATACACATATTTTTTATAAGATCACCTAAAACATTGACTAACAGACTGCTTTCTGGATCATAAAAAATAAACAAAACAAAAACAAAAACAAAAAAAAACCCTTAGCAAATAAAAAAATTAAATTATACAAAAGGTTTTTTCCTCAAATTAAAACAGATTAAATTAAAAATCAATACCAGAAAAATATTTGAAAAATTCCAAATACTCGAAATTAAACAACACATCTTTAAACACCTCTTGGTTCACAGAATAAATTGAAAATACTTCAAGTTGAATGAAAATGAAGATGAATGAAAATGAAGACAACATATCTTTATTTTGTGTAATTTTCATTATTGAAAAGTTATACTATTAGAGGAACAGGAAAACAAGTCTCAATTCATTGATCTAAGCTTCTACATTAAAAAACTAGAAAAATAGAAGCAAATTAAACTCAAGACAAGAATAAGGAAAAAAATCAATAGACATAAGAGCAGATCTACTGAAATTGAGGATAGAAAACAATAAAGAACATTAATTATCCAAAGCTGACTTTGAAAATAATTAATGAAATTGATAAAACTCTTATATTGACCAAGAAAAAAAGAGGAAACAGAAATTATAATTATTAGAAATGAAATTGAGCTTGTCACTACCATACAGAGAGTAAAAGAAGAATTAAGGAATACTACAAACAACTCTGTCCATAAATTTGATGATTTTAATGAAATAGATAATTCTCAAAAGCCAGAGTGCTAAATTTCAAATTAAAAAATAGATATGTGATAGCATAAATTAAATAAATCATTTATATTTAAATGCATGTCAACAAAAGAAATTCTGGTTTTGATAGAAAATTCTGCTTAATCTAACTACACAAATTAAAAAAAAAAAGAAATAAAACCTATTATACAAAAGCTCAGAATACAGTTGAGGAGGAAACAATTTCTAACTGACTTTTATGAGGCCACAATTTCTCTGATAATAAAACCACACAAGAAAATAAAAATATATATCTGTCATGAATACAGATACATATATCTTAAATGAATTATTAAAATTTCAAAACAAACATTAAAACCAAGTACAGTTTATCTAGGGACTACTACATTTATTTATTTTATTTAAATTTAAAATTTTCCCCAAAATTGAAATTTTGCTTGGTATTCTTTAAATATTTATTTTGAATACATTTACATATATATGTATTTCATATATAATATATATAATTGACATGTAAGTGACAAATATATACAATGTCAATCATTTAATATTGCCCTAAAGATCTCTGAGTTTCTGCTTATAAATTTTAATCCTTAAATCTCTATTCTCCAAATAGGATAATTTCTGTTATTCTGTCTTCAGGTTAACTGAGTCTTTCATTACCATTCTGCTATAAAGCACATTACATGAGTATTTTTATCTCAAATATCATGTGTCAATTCTAAACTTAAATTTGATTACATATTTATACATTTGATCAATCTGCTGATATACTCTATCCTTATTAATTGCAATATTTCCAATCATATTTTCTAGACCTCATTGACCATAGTCATATTAAATTCTTTAATGTCTTTTTGTGATAATTATAACATCTAGGTCATCTCCAGTTTGGAATTTATTGATTTTTATTTTCCTTGAGAATAGGTCACATTTCCCTAGGTCTTCACTTGTCAAGTAATTTTGCAGTGTATCCTGGACTTTATGATAATTATGTTGTGGAAACTAAGGATTCTGTTATATACCTCTAGAGTACTGTGTTTGTTTAGTAGGAATTTAACTTGTTTGGTCTCTGAGATTTCAGTCTGTACTGTCAGCAGTCTACCTTAAGTATGCAAGACTCCAGGGTTGGTTAGCTCTTAGGCCAGAACTTAACCACCAAGTTTGAGGTTTTCACTTTATGGATGTCTTTTTTGGGGGTTTATTTATAAACTTTCATTGAGTGTAGTTGATCCAGACTCCTTTCTCTGTTTCCCATGGATAGAAAATAGACACTTTTTTTTGAAAAAAAAAAAAAAAATCAAGTTTAGCTGTTTTGCATTCCTACCATAATTGCCAGTGCCCTAGAGGCAAAGTCACATATGGAAGAACTCCCTCCATGCCAGTTTTATCTTCTGTTTTGATGACTCTCTAAATTCTGCCTATTTTTCAGTTTGAAGTCATCAAACAGTATTCTTCTTATTATTCAAGAATTTATAATTAATATATGTAGAAGGGTGAGTAGTTTAAAATTTTATACCTTCAGTACATGAAGAATGAGATTTGCATGATTTTTATCAAAGGTATGGTGGACTGCCTTTTTGGAAATTGATATTTTGGACTTTATATTTCTGCAAAGATGAAGAGTTTTCATGTCATTTAATTTTCATATTACATTGCTTATGTTGTTTTGTCTACACATTGGGAACAGTTTTTTGTTACTATCACCAAGTGAAAAAAAAAAAGACATAATCACCCCTAATGTCCACACAATTGCAATATATCATATGGCATGCTTATTAAATCTTTTCCCATAGTGAATTACTTTATTTTTATTCAAGGTACTAACTGGCCTAGTGAGACTAGTGACATTAGATAATGTCATGCGCTATAAATTTAAGCGGATGTTGTAGTATGTAGGGGGGAAAAGCAAAGCTTTTTTAGAATCAAAGAACATGAGACAATTTGAGTTAAAATAAAAAAAATTAGAAGTATTTAAACAAAATTTTGCTGAGAGCCTATAACCTGCATGTGACTAAAACATCGGCATTAACATCTCTTTTTGTGTCTTTCTTTGGATAAAGTTGTTACAGTGTTAATCTGCCTCCCTTTACCATCCTACATTCTCTTTTATCTTAGATAATTTTATATATTTTTTCTAATTAGGTTTTCATAGCTCAAATTTGTCATAAGCCTGATATTTTGTGTTTTTTCAGGAGGCCTTATTTGTTAATGCTAGATTAAAATGTGTAATTCATATATATGAGCAATATATTTGGTCTAAGAACACAAAGATATTCTTCACTTAAGCGTTTTCAAGTACTGATTGGACAGATCAGGGCAAGGGCCTTTGAGTATACTGGGAGAAGATCCTCAGGGCCAACTCCATCTTGTGGGCAAGCATCTTGATTGGGAATTTGTGGCAGTAATGAGTTCTTTCTTGGGCTCCTTTGTAAAAGCATGTTCTTTGATTGCTGCAGTTTTATGTTCAGTGATGACGCGTGATATACGAAGGAGGTCTAGAAAATTTTCTTTTGTTAATAAGTAGATATATGTGTATTATTTGCAAATTTACTGGAGTTTGAGGTATTGTTTTATCTGTTATACTGTTGGCAGGCATCATGAGCTCAGTAAAGTTTCCAAGATTCTGTGATCAAATTATTTTCCAACTTTCTTAAATTGATCTATCATCCCTAGGAAGCAATGGTTAATAAAATGGCACTAATAATGTACACAATTCATATGAGCATTTTCTGATAATCATTGACTATTCTAAGTAATAACTGATGCCTGTCTAGTTTTATAAAATTAGCTCCAACAGAAATGCCTTTCTTCCCATTTCTTATTCATGATGTCAGCTACTTTTATAACAGTTGTATTTGGAATATATTCATCTTGTCACATAAAGCAAATCTACCATCTATTGCTGAATATAAGATTGCAAGAAGGTTTGATGGTATTCATAGACCAAATCACGCTCCTTTGAGATATCTTTGCCATCAGAAAATAATGTGACTAGTTTGAAAAAGTTCACTGACAAACCTCTAGCTTGTTTCTGAAATCTGGTTTACCTTTGTGCTCATACTGATTTTCATAAAGAGAGCTGAAATTTGAAATATAATTAATATTTGGATTTTGTACTTCTTTAAGAACTAGAAGTGTTACTCTTAAAAATTTTCAAAGATTAATTGACATATTCTGAAAATGTATTATTATCATGCATTTTAACTTTGGGTTTGAAAATAATTCAGGGGAATTGTATCTTAAATTTGAATTTACTATGTGTTGCATTTTTACACATAAAATAGTTTCAGTCTTTTACTTATCTAAAAGGTGGTTTTTCATCCATTAAAATAATAGATAAGGGGAAAAGTTTTAGAATTAATGTTTTAGATGTATTTCCAGAAATATGATAATTATGCAAAATTAACATTGTATTTATATTGTTTCTTTTATTCAACAGATTCATAAATAAAAACATAAATCTGTAAATCTTTAACTAAAATAAGATATTGGTCAACATATGACTATGAATATAAAAGTCTTTCAAAATAATGTAGATTTTTTTTTTTTGCCTTGTGCATACTCTAGGGAGTGAAAAACTTGCATCTTATCAGATTCTTTTTGCCAATGATACAGCATCATTTTACAAAAATTGAATTAACTATAAAAGTGATTTTATTTTTTATAAAGCTCAAAATATCAATAGATCTAACCTCTTCTATTCAGGGTTACAATAATTTATTATGTACCCATTAAAATATATTACATTGTTAATCAATGTAAATGACTTAAAGAAAAATGAAAAGAATAATTTAAAATTCTTATTATCTGTCACAAGTCAAGACAAATCTTACCTTTTGAAGGTTTTTTTTTTTAAAAAAAGAAAATAATGGTTATGTCAAATGGGAAGTAATTTTATAGAAATTCTAAAGATAAGGGTAATATTATGAATATTTTAAAGTTTCTATACAATTTTATATGTTAAAATATTTGTAACCACAAATGGCTGGTAAAGATCCAAAGAAACCATCAAGGAAAAATAATTCCAAGACTGCAGTGTGAAGGAAATAAACAAGGCTGTTTATTACTGTCAAATTCTAAGTCATTACAGCTTGGGCAGATTGGTGCTTTGCCATCTTTGTTCTTTGTTGCCATAGCCTTCAGGAATCAGGTGATTTTCCTAAATCTTTTAAGAGGTTACTAATAAGTTTATAAGGTTTTCAAGTTTTACACTCAATTTCTTCTGTCTTTTCTCTCTTCCAAAATAGTTTAATAAGCATCATCTAAAAGGCATAAAATCATTAAAACTTAACCTTCCTGAACTTTGTTTGTCAAAGGTGATATTTATTATCATTAGAAAATGTTTAGGTGCTGTTGCAATCCGTTTAATTTAGACTACAGTAAGAAATGGATTTTCTTTAAAAACATTTTTTTATGAATCCATTTGACTCTATATTAGTCATCCCCAACAAATGAGATGCCATCGACTTTGCATTTATCTAATGAAATAGCTGTCTAAATGGTTTCCCTACTTCTACATAATATTTAAGCACCTTTTTGGATCATTAATCCTTTTATAGAAAAAGATTTCTGAGAAACACCTCAATATACAGCTTTTTATTCATTATTTAAAAAGTATTCAAAAATAAACATTAAAAAAATTAGACTACCTAAATACTAGCTCTAATTTTTCTTTCTTCCTAATGTTATCAGCTTGTATTCCTCACTCTGTAGACCTTATTTTTAGTAGTCCACTGCCACGAGGTGGACTTCATTGGAAGAGTTCTTTGTTTAGAAAACAATTATACATTTTTTTAACTTAGTTGAAGTATTTCAATACTATCCTACTACTCTTATAATAAAGACTTAAGTCCTTAACATGGCTACAAAGCCCTGCAATATTTGATCTGGTTCAAACTCCTGTTGATTCTCTTTTATCATTCTATATCTATCAGTGCATTCTACCAGTGGTTTCTATTAGTTTCTTGACCCTCTCATGTTCCCATCTACCACAAGGTCTTCATTCACTCTCCATAGAAAAATCACATCCTTTTGCAGACTGTAGAATGGATTAAGAAGAGGATTCAGTAGAGACTGGTTAGGAGATGTTGTCATACTTTTGGAGAGATATGATGTTGTCCTGAACTGTAACAGGTGATGGGAATGAAGAGGTGCTAGATTTGGGAAATATTCAGGGTATAGTGGTGTCAGAAGCTGGTAGCTGGCTGAATATGGGTAGTGAAATCAGTGCTGATTTAAGAATGACTTTCTACATTTGAGCTTGCAGCCTTTTACTTAGGAAACATGGGAGGATAAACAAATTTGGTGAGAGAGAATTACGATTAATTTTAGACATGCTGATTTTAAGATTTTTATGACAATCAGTTGTGTATGAAAGATGGAAGAGATGCTGATCTAGATATTTGGATTTCTTTTTTTAAATAAATTTTTTAAAAACTAATTATTTTTTATGGTGACATTGGTTAATAGCATACAATAAATTTTAGCTGTACACTTTAACAGTAAGTCATATATATGTTTACACTGTGTATTCACTTCCCATAGTTAGATTTCATTCTGTCACCACATATTTGACCCCCTTTACCCCATCTACCTCCCCCCTACCCCCACTCCCTACCCTCTGGTAACAACTAGTGTATAGTCCATGTCCATGAGTCTCTATTTGTTCCCTTCATTTTTGCCTTTAGGTTTATATCCTACATATAAGTGATATCATGTGATTTTCAACTTTTTCTGTCTGAGTTACTTCGCTTAGCATGATTATCTCGAGATCTATCCATGTTGTCACAAATGGCAATATTTCATCTCTTCTTATGACTAATATTCCATTGAAATATATGTACCACAGCTTCTTTATCCAATCATCTATTGCAGGACACTTTGGTTGCTTCCATGTCCTTGCCACTGTGAAGAATGCTGCTATGAACATTGGTGTGCATAGATATTTGGATTTCTTAAAATCAGTAGATGTTAATTGGAATTATAAGAATAAATGTGATTTTTCCATTTGAATATTTCAAATGATGAACAAAGGAAAGAACATGAACATTTGATAGATAAAAAAATGAAGAGCTCATAAATGTGACAATCTAATAGAATTTTGTGGTGACTATGGTAGGACTATGGACAATATAATTATGGCAAGGCCTCCTGTAACCTGGTATGAGCTTGTATATGTGTTTTATATGTATAATTTTTATTTAAACATAATTAAATAGGTAAAAATTAGAGAAATCAAAATAAATATAGATCAATAAGAAGATAAATCTGGGGTAAACATAGTTTATAAAAATTTTTGCATTCTTTTTTTGATGACATGAGTTAGTTACAAATTTGATTCTAAACTTCCAAAAAGCAAAAAAAAAAAAAAAAAAAAGACCACCAAATATGATGAGGCATAAGATTTAATGAGTTCATGAATTGAAAACATAAAACTAGCTCAAAGGAATTACATGTAAATTAATTATATATTCCATTAATTATAGATAATTTAAAATATACATTTATATCTTATATATTTATACATTATGCATAATGAAATACATTTTAATTTAATTTTATTTATTTTAATTAATTTAATTTTGGTCCAGAGACTTGATGTGTTACAGCATGCTGAACAACAACAAAAATATTCCTTTTCCTTACAATATTCTTCACTGCTAAACACGAACTTAAAAAACAGTTTTATAACAGTGGGACCAGATATTTTAGTATAGGTTTGCATCGTTCTTTACCTGACTTTTCTTAAAGGTTAAATTTGAAATATAAAGATAAATGAGTGTACTTCTTATATTGTGAGCAATCTTCTTTGACATTTTCTGTCTCTCTTGAGACTTTTCACAAGAGGTGGGTAGCTGAGATTGCAGATTATAGTCTATGGCAAGAATCTGGAGTGCAGTTATATAAAGTTTCTGATTAGAGATAGATTCATACAAATTAGTGGTAAATAGAAAGGGTAGAGAGACAGGTGTATTCTTATGCAAATTTAGGTGCCTAACCAGTTATAAATGATGACTCTGACTCTGCATATAATTGGATCCAAAGATCATTTCTTGACAAAGTAGTCTTCAGAAATAATTAAGGATGATTGAGATCCCAATAATCTATGTCATAGAATTTGCACATACTAACTATAGTCCAGAGTTCTTTCATAGCAGATGTTATCAATCGCTCACCAAAGATACCCAAACAATGCAATTTCTTATTAAAGGTGAGAGGATAAATTTTTTTAAAAAAATACTTATTTAAGTAAGTCAATGATTTGAGCTGCTTCAGAATTACAGCATTAAGTCAACAACTTTCAAGGTAATATTTGTCTAAAGTGTTGATACTATCATTGAGTCATCTATTTGGGGATCTTTCACTATTTAACCAATAACCCAATGAAATTGTTCTTGTATGTAACAATGAAATTATTGTTATAGCTTGGAGAAATTGTTTATTCTTAATAATAGGCAGACATGCATACAGTTCATCCAAAATAGTATTTGACTAATCAAAGAAAATTAAACATCCTTCATACTAGTTACCATTATCTGAATTGTCCTTCAGATATAATCCTTCATACTAGTTACCATTATCTGAATTGTCTGAACACTACACCTACAGATACTGACATTCTTGTGATATTAAAATTCAAGTCTTAGAAAAATATTCCTAATGAGCATCATAAAAATGATCCATAGACTTTAGATACAACCAGTTCTCTTTCATGTTGTTGTAATGGGTAAAATTCAATAAAATTTTCAAAATCTTATATTTTTCATGACATATGTCTTTAGTAGATAGATAAAGGCAAAAGTAATAGGGTTTAATAATGAAATATCTATGCTAAACCCCTGCTGACATCTCACGGAAAACATTGGCTTCAGATTTTAAATTATACTTATTGAACAGCCATATGTTTTAAGCATCTGGAACAGATTTCGAAATTATTCGAAATCCCATGTAATTATATTACTATTTTCAACAAGCAACTCATGCAGACAAGACAATGCTTTCATTAATTCATCGATTAATTAATTAATTAATTAATTCCATGACTAGCTATTGAATTTCTCCTTTGTGTCAGAGTCTGGGTGAAGTCTAGGAATACAGCAATTAAAAATTTTTTTCTTTGCTTTAATGGAGCAGATATCTAATAAATAATTGATTTTGAGTAATTTCTATGACCAGGCATTGTGTTAAAAGTTTCACATAAGTTTCATTATAATTCTCTTAGTAAATCTTTGAGTGGATATTATGTTTTATGCATGTTTTCTTGTTCACATTGAGGTTCAGAGATTTGAGTAAAATCTGCCCAAATTCACTTACTAACAAATGTCAGGGCTGGGATTTAAACCTGAGTAGAGAGACTAGAGTGTTCATGTTTTATCAACTGCCATGTCATGATTTGAGAGCAAACCAAATAGAGCTTGCAACTCTGAAATAGTCCCCCAAAACTATACTGAGAAAAAATGTTTTGACAATATAGTCTAGAATTTGAGAAAGTTAATTTGAGGTTGTGCCTCTGGATATGGCAATTTTTAGCAATGCAACTTTAAGGATGTTTTTTAATCCTCTTAAGCTTTAATACTGTTTCTTATTAAAATTTGATCATAAAATGTCTAAAGTAGGATTTTGGTAGGTATGTGATGAAATTATGTGGCATTGGGTTCCAAATGAATCAAATTCAATTATAATTCAATATCTCAAGAGAAACTGGGTTCTAATATGTATCTCCTTTGGAAAAAGCCATATTGAAAAGGGGTCTGCAGAGTTTTGAAAATTTAAATGAAAAAAAAAAAAAAAAAAAAGCACTCAAGAAGATTGGAAGCTACCTAAAACAAACATCTGACTTCTTATTTTGTTTAAGGGTAGACCTGCAAGTGATGGTTAAATTGGGCAACTGTTTTGTTACAGATATCTACAACATTCATGTTTTAATTGAATTACTCAGCAGTCTAACTTGGGTCTGACTTTGGAGTTTATTCCTGGGGTATATTCTATTTTTATTTTTAATGCTTGGAGTGGATTTCTTGTTAGGATGATGTAATATCAGTTTTCTATGAAGTTCAGACATCTATAACATAGCTCAAAGCATTTTTCACCCTGCATGACCAAATTAAAGATGAAAGGGGATGAAGGGAGAATTGCTCGTTGAAATATAAATATTTCATCTTTATTAATTCTTAAAGTAGGAACAATAAATTAAAAAAGAAAAGATAAATTGCGTTATGTAAAATGTTGGTATTTTTGATATGAATGCTTTATTTCCCTATGGTTGGTGACTAATGAAGTTTTTAAAAAAAGTCTATGAAGGAAAATCTGTCATTTATGTTCTGAATCTTAACTGAGATGAATCAGTTTGGGATATCTTTAAATTAGTTTAATGCAGTTAGGATTATCTCAGATTGAAAAGCTTGTTTTGGAAAGTGTCTTTGAACAATTTACTTCGTAGAAACATACTGAAAATGTTTACAGAAAACAATAAAACACTAATATACATTTCCAGTGCTCTTTTCCTTTATCTTTCTACAATTGCTTATTCTCTCTTTTTATTACTAAAATTCTATTGAAGACCTGACAATAACCATAAGAAAACACAAATGCTCACAACGCTAAACTATAAAACTGATAATCAGCATAATTTGAGAAATCAGAATGATGCTCTAATAAAGGCACCTGGGTTAAAAAGAGGGAAAAAAAAAAAACAAATTTGTGTTTTATCTCAGAAGTTGCCCAAAAATTTCCTCTTGAAACTATTCTCATCCTGAAATGATATTGTAAATCACATTTTCTATTGCAGACTACAGAACTTGGTTCTGTAGCCCTAGAAAATGGAACAGGCATTCGTTTGTGAGCCAGGTGAAGGGCTGGTGATCTCTCTTCCTCCTGCTACCATCTGCTAATAGATAATCAATTCTCAGGGGAGAAAAAAAAACTTGGCAGGACACAAAGACCAAGTATGGGTTGAGTTTAAAGTTTTCCTTTGGAGTCGTAGCTTCTACAAATAATAGGCTTTACCACAGGCAAGAGAGAGCAATCCATATCATTTTATGTGTAGAAATGTAGTTTTCCAGGTAGTGCAAATATGTTTAGAACACTCTTTTCTAACTATTTGATCATCTCATTATTACAAAGTGACTACACATCTTTATTATATGCATACATATTTATAAATCTTGTAGGTACAACTTTATTATAAAGCATTATTTACATTATGAAGCATAAGCAAAATGTTAGTTCTGGATCTAAATAAAGTTTTAAAAATATCTGTTATATTGTCTAATGACATAAACTCTTCAGTAATTTTAGTGAGAAAAATTTGATTAAATTTTTGTAATTTGAAAGTATTTTTTGAATGCTTTGTGATATGATGGTTCCATTATCTGGCTCTAAGTTAACTTTATTTCTCTTCATGGTTTTATTATCTGTCATAATCAAAAATGATTGTCAATAAAGGGGCACAGATTTAAATGGAAATAATACTTCAGTAATGCTACTTGATAAATTAGGTTATTTTTATTCCTTTCTACTTATTATGAAAAGTTTTCTGTAAAAATCTGTTTGGAAAACTTCTGTAATGATGTCAAGAATGTTTTCTTACAAAGTTAATGACACATATTGCATTTTTGTTTTTTTAAGAAGTAATTTTGAAAACTATTGTGAAACTATACTGGAAGGATCTTCACTGGATGATTTTGAATAGATTAGAATCTTTTGCTTGTTCAGTGTACTGATGTGACTTTTTGTATATGATATGGTTGCTTAGATTTTGATACTAAGTAATTTAAAGTGGAAAGATTATCAAGCATGTGTAAACTCTTTATAGATTGGTTTTCTTTAAAAAAAAAAAAAAAAACAGTTACTTTCTTATTTGGAGTAAAAATATCACTTTTAACTTAAAAGATCAGATTTGATGCGTGTTTTTACTTGCAAATATATCTTCTAGAAATTAAGAAGTGGTAGAAAAAATAGGGCATGTCAAAAGGACACCATCGCCAATCTAAATGTGTTAAACGAGCTGAATGTTTCAAAGCTGGAACAATTTGAGCAACAAATTAAATAATGATAATATTGAATTGTAACCCACAAATAAATATCTATGAGTTCATGCTAATATAATTAACTAATTGAGTAAATAACCAAACAAATAATAGAGAAGGGACCAGTCTTCCTTACAGAATTCCAATTAATAATATAAAAGGAATGAGAAAAATGTTGTAGGCTGATGAATGCCATAGTCAGTAAGCAAAAATGGGAGGAGAAAAAACATATGTGCACAGTCTAAAGTAAATAAATAAAGTAATATTTACTTATTACAAAGGGAAAAATTCTAACGTTGTAGTGGAGAAACTTGGCAGATATCATCTTAAGTAGGCTGTCAAAGTAAACATCACCTGTAATAAGTCACATTGACCTTATGTGCTCCTGATATACTGCCCTGAAAAAAAAGATCACTTTTGTTGTATTTTTTGATAAAAATTCATACTATCTTTTTAATCACAAGAAAACATAAGGCTAAATCAAACTAACTAATATTTATTTAAAATGTCAAGGCCATGAAGAGCAAGTAAAAACTGAAGAAATATCAGAAATTAGAGAAGTTTAAGTTAGACACCTAACAACCAAATGCAATGCGAAATCCTGGATTGGGTGCTGGAACAGAAAAGTAATAAAATAGGAAAAAAGATGAAATTCAAATAAAGTCTGTCGTTTAGTTAACATTGCTGTACCAATGTTTATTTCAATGTTTTGATAATTATATTATGGTTATGTAAAAAGTTAACATTGTGGGAAGCAGAGTGAAGGGTATATATAAACTCTCTGTTCTGGGTTTTCATCTTTTGTGTGAGTCTAAAATTATTTCCAAATGAATATTTAAAAAATTCTCTAAGTAGAATATAGGTAGGTTCTCGTCAACACAGAAAAAGAAGACAAATTTGGAGCATGAGTCTTTGTTAAGGAAAAAAAGCACAACTTTTTTTCTTCTAAGAGTGTTTTATGAACTTTGCCATGGCATATCAGTAAACTTAGTTCTGTACGAAAGATTTTCATGACCATTCCTACCTCATTTCACAGTACTATAGAGACTACTATAGTTAGAAAGTTTTAATTTTATAAATGTAACTATTTTCTGTGATAACCTCTAACTCTTTGGACCTTTCTGACTTCATATTTATTCTTGTAATGGCTTAACTACAATACATTTCACATATGTTACAATTATTTTATTGTTAGCCAAGAATAGTTATTAGTTTCTTCAATTCACTCAGTTTTTATCATAAAGTTTTTAAATCATTAATAAAATAACTAGTATCAAGAATACATTTCCACTGTTAATTTTCTCTTTAGTGCTTACAAAATGTAGTTCTTTGTGAAGTCTATTATTGAAATTTATGAGCTGAATACCTTAAGCAGAGCCATGTTATAAACCTCTGTGCTTTTATTCACCTGTAAGGCAAACCTCCCACAATTCACCATTTGTACTAACATTTGTTTCTTTTAGTCTTTAGCTGTTTTTTTTTCAATGATTCTTCTAATAGTATTTGCCAAAAAAGTAATACATCATCATTTGTCACCATACTGTTTTCTCTGTATTAGTTCAGCTACTATCGTAATGGCAGAAAGACCAAGAGTTTACCCAAATACATAAGCTTTTTTGTCTTTTATGATTATGTAAGATAATGCAAGAGAAGCTTCCTCATTTTTATTAAGTTGAGCATCATATGACTTAGAAACTAATGATTGAATTAGAGTGTGGCCTTTGTGAGCTGGATGGGTAGCAGATAGATCCCAACTTCTCCAACTGCTTCACACAGACATTAGCATCTACCTTTGGTACTGTTGTATGCTCAGGTAAAGAAAGGTCTGTCTTAATAATAATATTAATAACCTCTTCTGTACATAATATATTGTCATTGTTGTTTCCTAATAATGAGGCTGAGGTAGAACTCACACTGACAGTAGAAGTGTCAGCTTGGTCATTTTTCCTTCATTCTCTCTTGCTTGTAATATTTATCTTCACCTGGAAATTTCTTCCATCGCACTCTAGATGTGCTAACCTCTGTGATTTTCCCACATGTGGGAATCTTGGCTGCATTATTTGTGGTACTAGGAAACTGTGTTTGTGCTTTCCCTTGAAAAAAAAGTTTCTTTCATAGAATGTTTGCACACCGCCTCTCAATTTTGTGAGGTTTGATCTTAACAAAGAGATTATATATGCTGTCAATTCATTTGACCTTACGTTCTCCTCTGAGTCTCATTGTTAAACCACTCAGTGGTGGAAAATTTCCTTTCAGAATACCTATGTCTTTGCATCCCATGCCTGCTTGAGGTCCTCCTGATGCTCAGAAAACTTGCAGGCTGCAATGTCAAATCTCACATCAAATATTAATAAATCTTAATTATTTCTTTTCTACTTTTTGAACAGAAAGTAAATATAAATTTTAATATTGTCTTTAGTAGCTCCAATGCATTATTTTTTATACTTCCTCTAGTGAGTATACATACCCTACTTTGTAGAAAAATGGTTTAAAATATGAATAATCCAGGAAGAAAGGATATTATCTGATTTTACCTATTTGGCACTAGAAGGAGAACATTTAAATATGTCTAGAAGTAACTAAGAAATTGAATTGAAATCTTGATTTATTAACTAGAACTTCAGTAATATTCACGAGAATTGATAAACTTAGCTAGATCTCAGAGTGCTTACTCTGTGGCAGATGCTCTTCCAAACACATGATATTTATTAGTTCAGTCAATCCTCTTGTTTAAGATATGTATAATTTATTTAATTCTCTACACAACGAAGGGAGTAGGAAGATACTACAGATGAGGAAGTCATAGTGTAAGGTGTTGAGAAAATGCCTGAGTCCAGAGCTCCTGCTGGTAATACAACATTTAGATGCTTCTGGAACATTCATGGAGAGATAGAAAGCAATCATAATAAACTAAACTAAATTTGTACAGATTTTTTTTTTATTTGAGGAAAAACTTATAAAAATTTCATAATAGACCAAAATATAAAACAAATTAATGGCAACTACTTATGAAGAGAGGTCAATGACAGGGGAATGGGATGGGTTAGCATTTAATTTATTTATTACCTTCTGTTCAGTTTGATATTTTTAACTGAGGGGCCATAATAATGAGAAAATAATTTTGAGAGAAACAAATAAAATTAACCTCTAATGAAATATTTACTGTAATTTTTTTGTTATTTAACATAGTTTTGGAAGTGGTAGGTAGTGAAATAAAACATTCAAAACAACAAAAGTAAAATATTTAGGCAAATTTTCCTTATTTAGTTGTTAATACAATGGTTTATCTTGAACCAAACAAAAAATTAGAATTTAAAATTCACTAGCATAACAAATTAGTAAATAATTAGAAATATTTTTTCTAAATAATTATCTTTCCTATATGTTGATGACAATCAGTTAAAAATTGTGAAGGAAGACTTTCATTCACAATAGCCAAAAAAAAAAAAAAAAAAAAAAAAAAAACATTAGAAGTGGGAGAACGATTATGAATACACTTAGCAAAAAACTTGTGGGAAGTTTTGAAAAACAGAAACGACTTAGCTAGGGCCATATAACAAAGTTTAAAATATAAAAAAGTACCCAAGCCTAGGTTTTGACACTATTGAAATCAGTCTACATTTAGTATCATGCATTTCATACTTATTTTCCTGATGTTTTGTTTTCTGCTCTTCCATTGTTTCCTCTTGTGTGCCTTTTATGAATGTACATATTCAATTGCTTCTATTTAGTAAAGTTTTATCATTTTTATGCAAGAACAACTGACAGATGGTTTATAAGGATATTCATTTCACTGAATTATATTTTTCAAGACACCTAGGATATATGCTTATACTTGATTATATAATATATAATGATACATGCTATCATTACCACATTGTTAGAAACATTCTTTTGAAAAAAATAGTGATTTGACAAACTGACTGAAAAATCCTTGATGTTTTATAAATGAGACAAATGAGAAAAGGACACTCACATGAATAAAAAACATAAAAGCACTCCTATCACTCAGAAAATGCTGCCTATTTTATAGATGACTATTAGAAGTACACTTATAATAACACATAATTTAGAAATGCACCTAGCTGAACTAATCAAATGGTGCCCCAAAAAGTGGGAGGAGGGGTAGAACATCTGAACAGGTACAAAAAGATATCTAAAAAGGGTAAGAATTTCAGGTAAACTAGTAACTGTACAAAGCAGCAAATGAGTACTAGCTGTGTTTAGACATGTGTTAAAAGAGACCATGACTATAGAGCCCTTGAGTTAAACCTGGGTTTATCCCAGGCACCAATGCTCTATTCTATTTGTCATTGAATTCTCTGCTTTGTAAGCGTCCTTTTAGGTTAAAAGGGCTTAACAACTATTCCTGTTTGTTAAGGGCTTACATTCTAGTGTTCTGGGGACCAAGGTTAGTCCCCAATTTCTTTACCTCTGTTCTTTTATCCTAAAGATCTCTGCTCCTCAAGAAGCAGCAGCCATCTTAGAGGCTTTCTCAGATAGGATTAATATTGCAGGTGTAAGCAGTGGAAAGAAACTCTAAGAACATCCTGATTTTGCAAACGATGGAATCTTACATTGCAGAGTGAGCTTGAGGATATAGTTTAAATCTGTTATTTTAAATTATAAGTCCCTGAAAGGTTTATGGGACATACCTAAGTTGATGTGGGTGATTAATAACAGATTTCCTCTAATGACTGAATTATCAGATTTCACTGGACACTATTAACCTTTACCCCTCTAAACAGCAAATAAATTGCCTTTTGACTCCATTGCTATATCTATTATTCTCCACTTTTCTTTTCTTCTTCCTCACAGTATTTCACACTGTTTTCTTTTAGACAGCAATTTTTACAGCATGGCTCCTATTTCAGGAGGTCTGCGAGGTCAAAACTACTTTCCCAATAACACCAAGTTGTCTTTTTCACTCAATCTTTCATGAGTATGCAGGGAGTTATCCAGAGGCTGCATGGTGTGAGATATTGAAACAAAGTTAATGCAGAAGCAGATACTAGAATCCAGAGAATCCAGAAACTTGACGTTGAAGAAATTTACAAATATGTAAAACACTATCACTCTTCACGGTTATTGTTTTGAAACATATAGACATTTTTCACTAATATAGCTAATTTTTTTAGTCTATAATGAATCATACTGTTATTTTAAAATAAATTTCAATGTAAATAACTTTTAAAAAGTCTCAGTTTTAATTTCTTATGTGGTAAATATCAATATATGTAACTTGTATAAGCAAAAGTTCCTTGGAGTTCTCAATAAATTTAATAAATATAAATATAAAAGTCTCTCATACATGCATGAGAGATAATAAATGCTCAAAATGAAACTGGATGATGGTGATAGTAGGGGATATAAAGAAGGTACAGTGATTGATAGTAGTAGTACCAGTTATTGTTTTTGTTTTTAATTGAGATATAACATGCATAACTTAAAGCACACACATCTTGGATACAGAGTTCAAAGACTTTTTACATGTATATATTTACCCACCTTATCACCCAGATTAAGGAATGTTTTTGTTGTTTTCATGATTTATTTAATTGTAACATTTTGTGAGAGTATCAAAATCCAGAGATTCATTGTAAAATAAATTTCAGTGTTCAGTATGGAAAATTAATGCAATAAAAATGGTAAAAAATACATTATTCAATTCTATCAGATTTTAATTCAAAAGTTAGTTTCATGTTAAAAGTTAGTATAGGTCCTAGCCATCCTTCGTAAAGTTTTATTTCTCACTCATATTTTCTATCACCCTTACATTAATTTCATTGTTTTTCTCCTTCTGCACTTAAACTACCTAACATATTATGTAATTGATTTATCTGTCATGTTCATTGTGTGCCTTCTCCACCAGAATGAATTCAAGCTGGATGAGGACAGAATGGTTTATTTATGCTTTTATGCTCAGTACTTATAAGATGATGTGACATAGTAATTGCCCATTAAATACTTGCTAATTAAATTTTGAAAGAATGGTAAATTTTAAAACATGAATAATGCAACTGTGAAATTATAGCCATATTAAAATGGTAAGTTTTGAAATATGAATGATGTTGAAAAATAAAAGAAGTAAAAACAATTGTTTGGCAGTTTTCTTTTTATATATTTATTTGTTCTAGAGTTTTTAATGTTATTTATTCAGTAAATTGAAATCAGGGCAAAGCAATAATAAAAATATGAGAGGAAAGGCACACAACATGTTTTATTCCAATTGCTATATGACGTTAGAATGACTGGTGATAAAAGCCAGTTTGATAATTAAACTGTATGATTTGTCAGGTTCCAGCAGTATGGTAATATCTTAATCTCTCCATGCTTCGAATTCTAATATATTTCAACTGATCTTTTGGAATTCTTTTTCCAAAGTAAATATACAATGTAAAGATTCACAAGTAAATTTACAATGACAAAAACTTCCCAATTTATGCCCAGTACAAATAGAATTTTTGCTGAATTCTCTGATAAGCTATGTGAAAGTACAAAATGTACTATGTTAGGAATTTTAATAAATAAATACAGAGATCAGGTAGATAAATTAGTAAAATAGAACTGCTCTAAGATGATGAATGATGACTCATATGAGGCTTTAATATACAATGAGAATCTATTCAACAATACTGAATGAAGAAAATCATGGTGAGCAAGAACACGTGAGATTTATTTCAAAGGGACAGATGCTATTGTAAAACTCCACCTACTCATTTTCATGTGAGGATGCAGACCCACAGCCATCTTCTCCTACAGTTACCCCCATCCCTGCCATAGGTGACAAAAACCTATACATTGATGGGAAATCTTCAAATTTTGAAATTTTAATATTTAATTTAAATGTAAAGTCATGTGTGGTTAACAACTTGCAGAGGGAAGAAAACATGTCCTAAAGCTGAAATGTGGTCAGGGCTACCAGTTTTGACTTTTGGTACTATTTTTTATCAGTGTTACTAACTAAACTGGGTATATATTAAATATCAGGTGAGTACAGACTCAAAACACAGAGCACACATCATTCTCTACAGTTTATTAAGTTATTCAATAATATACTAATGGACTTCAATTACAATTTTAGGAGAGAATTTTTTTCCTTTGCTTTTAATTGTTCTTCACTTGAATAGGGCTCCCAAAATGTTAATTTTTACTGCCTCCAGTATCTTTGTCAAACAGTGAATAATATATTTGCTCTTGAAAGAAATTCTTTAAAAATAAAATGAAGAAAATTACCATTCTAATTTCTTTTCCTGATGTCCAGCTTTTATGTCACATTTTAAAAATTAGTGTATACTTAATTTTGAATCAATTTAATTCCATTTTACATTTCTCTCCCTTTATGGACTATCAAGAAAAAAGTACCCATATACCTTATACATACATGTAAATTTTACTTGAAAACATATTGCCATCACTCATATCTGATTCTTTCTCTTTTAATAAAAGAGCCAATTTCCTATCATCTTAATCATTTTCACTGCTTCTTCCTGGATAGACTCCAAATTATCTGCATTCTTGAACTTGTAGAGTTTATGAAGGAGCATAATCTATAGAGATCATTAAAGCAAGATTTAAGTATTACTAAGTTGTCTTTTGACAGTGATTGTGAAAGTCTGTATTTCATAAAATGATGTAAAATGCAGTAATTTTTCACTATTCTACACTTGCCCTTTACCTTTAGAGTGACTATTTTATTTAACTAATTTGATAATTTGGAATAGCAGGACTACAGGATATAGAATATGTGAGATGAAAATGATGAGCAAAGAGAAATGATTAAGGGATGTGTAGGGGGATCTCTTTGTCTCTAATAATCAGAGAATCAAGAAACAGAAGAAATCATCTCCAGCCACATGTCGTTGCTTTATCCTTGCTTCAACATTTTTTATATGTAATTACTCAGATTTTTACTATGCATCTTCAGTGATGGAAAACTTATTGTCTCTCAAAGCACTCCACTCCTCCTTACTTAAATGGAAGAATCAGAACGCTTTTTCCTAACTTGTGCACTAATCTTTCTTCTTGCAAGTAGCACCCAGTGAGTAAGGAGCAGAGTTATGACTTGAAACCAGGGTTTTACTCTAGAACCCAGTGTTCTTTACCACTGAGGGTATGTCATATTATACAAAAAGAGCACTATTCCTTAGACATATTTTCTACATTCCACAGCAGACATGACAGAAATGAAATAGCTCACATAATTTCAAGCAGAGTTTTTACATACTTGAGCTTATATAAATGTTGGGAAATCTTAGAATTTCTGGCCTAATCTTGCAACCATGTGGTATCAGAATGCCCATAAAAATCAAAGAACTAATTAGGAGGTCATAGGTTAGTAAGCTGAGACAATTAATTTACTAACATATTAAATATATCTAATTAAAAGAATACATTTTTTCTCATCCTTACCATAGATTGATCAATTGGATGGTTAATGAAAAAAAATAAATTAAATGCATGTTGATTTTTTGATGGTATGAGCTGCCTATTAATTTTGCAGCTTCTCTTCAAAATTATTTGATATAAGGAGACATAAAATAGATGTATAGTTGAAAGCATAATATTTAATTTACTTACATTTATTTCTATACTATATGCTATAGAAACAAAGTATTTTATTGATATAAATATTTTGTAGACAACCAATATATTTTTTTTCCTTTTTAAAAAATTAATTAATTATTTTATGGTGACATTGGTTAATGAAATCTGGTAAGTTTCAGTTGTACGCTTTAACAGTAAGGGGTGTGTGTGTGTGTGTGTGTGTGTGTGTGTGTGTGTGTGTGTATATATATATTTACATTGTGTATTCAACCCCCCATAGTTAGATTTCTTTCTGTCACCACATATTTGATCCTTTTTACTCCATCTACCTCCACCCACCCTCTGGTAACCACTAGTCTATTGTCCATGTCCATGAGTCTCTGTTTGTTTGTCCTGTTCATTTGTTGCCTTTAGATTTATATCCCACATATAAGTGATGTCATGTGATTTTCAACTTTTTCTGCTTGGCTTATTTCGCTTAGTATGATTATTTCAAGGTCCATCCATGTTGTTACAAATGACAGTATTTCATCTCTTATGGCTGAGTAATATTCCATTGTATATATGTACCACAGCTTCTTTATCCAATCATCTATCATAGGACATCAGTTGCTTTCATGTCCTGATCACTGTCATAATGCTGCCCAATATTTTTCTTAATCAGTGAAAACCTATAAAAAATATGTGTATAATAATTAACAAAATAAATTAATTACACCGTATGTAGCATTTTGTCTAAAAACCTAAAGTATATAACACATTAACTTTTATATTTAAATTATTAATTAAAAATTTAACTTCAGATGCTATTCAAGTAAATATGTTTGATTAGTTTTTTTAAAAAACTTATTTATCAATAAATTAATTTATTCCTGAAAGAAACAGTATAAAAAATGGTGCAATGTAACTCATTTTCTACTTTATAAACGTTTGAACTAGGCTTGTAGTAAAGTATTTCAGAAGAAGAAAATATTTGAACAGGGTTTGTGGTAAAGTATTTCAGGAGATAAAAAGTATATTATTTTCTGGAAAGAAAAAAATCTATAAAAAACAACTGAGATAGTAGAAAAAGAGGCATTCGGTCTTTGGGGCTTTTACTGTACAATGGTTGTCATGCTTGGGGACTCGGGTTTAGACCACTGTAAAAATGTGGTAGGATATTTTCACTTTTTAAATCGTATGCAACACTTCAGCTATCAAGAAAATTACCTATTTATAAAAATAATTGTAGTACATGTCTCCCTGTAACTATTGTAGAGCAATATCTTTTCTTGAAAGTATCTTTTTTGATGACTTTTTATCATATGGTATTTTATGAAGAAAAGAAAATAATAATTTAAGTCAATCGATAGAATAACAAAATATAATTCATAATTTTTTAGTATTGAATAAAATGACCCTATGTAAAGTGCTTGACTTTTCTCTCCCAGTTTATATAGGAAACAAAACTTATCCCTCTCTTGCTTGAACTTGATAGGTTTACTGTTGAGAAATCAATTACTGCAAGTTCCTGGAAGTCAGGGAGCAACTTTGGAAGCTAATTTGGTTGGTCCTTTCATAGCCCAGAGCTCTACAGCAGTCAACGATACAATCACAGACACTACACCAACGAGCTAGGCAGCTCGTATTTGAGGCAAAGAAAAATAAGCTGCCACAAATGCCTCACAACTTTATTATTGCAATTGATCACATTTATGAAGACCTCATAAAGTTGCAAACAGTTATAACAAAAAAAAAAGCAGTTATAACAATGCAAAGTGGTCTATCATCACCTCTTGATGACAACTTTATTACCGCTACAGACCAGTATTGTACAGGGGAATCTACTAGCTATAAGTTATTTTGATGTGAAGCAGCACAGCAGGCTGGAGTATTACTGCATAAATTTTTTTTTATGAGACACAATAATTATATCAAACTGTTACCAAAATGTCTGGGACTACAGAATCTATTAAGATACCACAACAGAGACGTCTCCTTTATGTTCATTGGGAATAGCGATCAGCATTACTATCTGGGTAGAGAGATGGGCTGTGCAACTCATCTTTGGATGAGTTACAAGTTACTGTCTCAGATGACTGACAAAGATGAACTTTAATAACATGCATTCTCATGCTTAACAGAGCATGAAACTTAAGGAGTTTTAGCCATGGAAGAGGGTTGGGATTCAGAAGTATCTAAATATGAGAGTTAGGAGGAAAGGGTTTAAAATCACCTGTGGACTATCACCTCTTAATTCTTTAACATTTATGGTTTCTTTTTTTATTATTAAAGTGGATAAAAAGCAAAAGAAACAACAATATAATCGATTTCTTTAGAAATTTTAACATATCTGTTTTATTGATCTTCAGGTTAAGTGGATAATCAGAATGTCACAATGTGAGTTTCATATATGTCTTTCCTTCACATCTATGTTCAGTACTTATTTTAGGAATTATCAAATTTATGAGATTGTCCTGAATTTAATTTGAATCTCTTCAGAACTCTAGCATCTTCTCCTAATCCTGGAGTCATTTACATTTTTATTACTCACTCAAAAATATGTAATAAATGCTCACTATGTATCAAGTATTGTTCTGGGTAGAAAGGGTACTTGGATTAGAATTTATTCCAGAAAAATATGGTCACAGGTTGATTTGCATTATAGATTTCCTAGAAAATATTCTGAATCTTCTGAATAGACCTAGTCATGGTGTAAAGAAAGCAATGTGTGACTTTTGTACAACTGTCATGGAAGCTGTCCATGTAAGCCTGAGGATTTTAATCATGTAACTGCTTGTCCACAAAAGGGAAGCTGTTTTTCAGGGAACTCTTTCTCCCATTTTGGGAGGAATATTTATTATTCCTTATTTTTTATCCCACTAAAAATTTATCATGTCTGTATCTTGACTGTTTGGTTCTGAAGTGGAACAGAATTTGCCACCATTAAATATGCCTCTTGGGGATTTGGGCTATTTTAAGAAACAAAAGACCCAGGGTAAACCTTTGACCTTCCCCTTAACTGCCTAAAATAATCTAGATAGAGGATCTACTCCAGCAGGTGGATATACTAAGAGATGACTACAGTTTAACATGAACTAGTGTGAGATAGACAGGAAGGAATCTAGCAAGGCCGTTTGATTAAAGCCCATTCTGTGTCCCATTGTTAAAAATAGCCAGGAAAACATTTACTTACCAAACATTCACTTTTTTATCTCCATGTAAATTAACTTCCTCTCTTTGAAGTCTCACCTGCACCACCACCTCCATCCCCCAAACACATACACACACATACCTCCTTAGCTTCAAAGTGCCAGTGTGTCCTTGGCACATTGTATACATATATACAGTAATATATTTTGGACAACTTATTAGGGAAAAAGAAGGTCTGATTAACAAGGCAAATTTATGGTTCTATTTAAGGCGAGAAGCAGGAATATAGAGAAATCTATTTAAATAATTCTCTTCTTTTGCCCACTTTTAACACTAAGAGAGATGATTTTTGTTTAATTGTTTTGATATCTGAGGTAAGGAATCACTCTTCGTTTTTGAGAAAACAATATATACTTTAAATGTGCAACTATTTCCTCTGACAAAAAACCTGGGGATTTCTGCAGTTGGGATGAAAGATATTGGTTAATTCCATTAATCCAGAGCTTCACTCCTCTCACTCTCTGGAGCCCAAGCATCAGTTCAGATCCTTTGCTTGTTCAAATTGGAAGAGAAAAAGTATGGTCCCTAATTTTTTTCAAAACTTTCATCACTCAGGCTTCTTGATATTTTAAAGCAGGAAGTGATTTTCTTGAAAGTGGATATTTAGAAAATGCTGGACATGAGTAAAGGGACAAGATCTAGAGTGGACTTCTAGGAATCACCTACAGAGTAATATTCACAATAGGGCTTCCTAAAGGATCTAGAGAACTCCTAGAACTATTGACTTCTAGAACATAATATCATAGCCATTGGAGCTGCTGCTTTTCTCACTGCTATCACCAATGCCATTAAAAATCGACTTTTTACTCCCACGAAGTTAGTAACTGGAATGCTGTTGCAGAAATGCCCAGTGTATCCACAACTCTGCTTTTCAAGAGCTGTAGCCAAAATAGCTACAGGTTTAAGATAATCACTGAAAATTTCTGCTTTATTAAAATTAAAATTTAATTTTATTGTAAAAATTTCAAACAAACAGAAAATACAATAACAAAGCCTATGCTGCTTCTTACACTTCATTGTTTAATCCTGGGTTCCCTTTTATTTTTATTAAAAAAAATGTAAAATATATAAATATAATTTCTATATAATTTACATATGTAATTCAGAATTTGAACTTGATTGCTTTTTCAAAATCAGTTTGATGATCTTATTCCACTACATTCTGGTCTCTCTTGCTATTGAAAGCCTGTGATCATTTTATTCATTTTTAGATAAAAATTCTTGACTTTTTTTGTCACTGTTAAGATTTTTCAATCTCATTTGGATTCCAGATATTCATGATGTAACATCTCAAATGTTTAGGTTTCATTTTTGTTGCTCAGAAAATAGTGCATATAGGATTTGAGGATTTATATTTATAAACAATTCTGGAAAATTTTCAACAATTGTGTCTTTTAAGGTTGCCTATCCCATTCTCTCTTATTCTTATGCCATTGTATCCACCATATCTCATACTCTGTTGTCAATTTTTATATTACAATTCCATTTTTTTTCAGTGACTACATGACTATATTTTTCTTTTCTAAACACATTATTGATTTCTTTTTAAAATATTTCCATTGTTTTTCTCTGCATGTGGTTATTTTTTTAAAGCCTATTAACTAACTTTCAAAGTTTAAAAAATTTTTTTTACATTCTTATCTTATGCTTTTTATCATTGCTACTTTATTATTTGAAGATCTTAGAGCTCTGATCCTGTAGTTCATTATGCTTGCTTCTCAATCATGCAAATTATTCTCTCATATATTTCTGATTTTTTACTGTGATCTCCTGTCTTGGTAAGTACTAGGGGAGGCTAGAATGCTTGTTGAACCGAGTTCCTGAAGCAAACGTATTTGTTAATGTTTGCTTCTTAAAAAGTACTCTGGTAATATCACCTACCTATAACTAGTCATTGTGTTAATTTCTCATCATTAAGGTTCTAGATCTCTGTGGGTATTGTAAAATCATTCTTAAACCTGATGGATGTACAAGCTGTGGAATTACATATTTTAGGAGAAACTTTCTTTTTCCCAGTGAGAGTCTCTTCAGTTACTCTTGTTGTTTTGCTTGTAATTTATATTTCTTAAGATCTTAGTTATATTTTTAAACATTTTATTATGTATTTTTTAACACTGTTCATATGACCTTAGTTTTCTATCATGCTAGGTTTCATTTTGAGACAGGTCATAACCTCAATATCTGGTTCTACTGTGGAATATCTTTAAGATTGCCCTTTCAAATTTTACTCAAGTAAATAACAGAGAGCCAGAACTACCTAATGAATTGACTATTCTTTTTTTAAAAAGGAATGTTTAACTAATTGAATGTTTTTAACTTTTTCCATAGACCTAATTTGGCTCAGTGTTACCAACATTTAAAATAGTCTCTCCTTTAAAAAGCTGAAGCACAAGTTGGAGTGGGCATAATTTATGACAAAACCAGCAAACATTTTTCTGTGCAGGTGAGACTCTAATTACAGCTTGGCTAACAACAGATGGCATTATTTTAACACAGAGAAATGCTGAGAGAGACACTGGTTCTCTCTCAAGTAGTGACAGTCTAAGATTCTTGGCTTAAACGAGACCCTGGTGATTGGAATTCATAAACCTGGACAGAGAGAGACTCATTTACTGCCAAGTTCATGAAATACCTTTAATTACAGTCACATTGCTAAAGGTTAAATAAGCCCCATGAAAGTAAAAATAAAAAAGAGTAAGACAAATATTTTATATTTAAAAATCTGTTTAATCATCAGCACCTTTTGTCTCGACAGTGAGAAAATCCTGGGGTGGGAGTTGGGGGTGAAGGAAACAGAAGTAATTGAGCATAAAAGTTGAGAAAAAATAAAAATAGATTTTAGATACATTTAATTCTTTTAGTAAGTGTTATTGGCTCTATCTTTAAAATGTGCCCAGAATCTGGCCTAGTCTTAATTCTCATTTCTTCCACTGATTCCATTCAAGACATGGCCTTTCTTACCATTACCATTGCAATAGCCTCTTACTTGTCTCATCAAAAGTGCTATTCTCTGGAGTCTATTTTCAACATACAATTCTTTTTTCCTTAAATTTTCAAACATGCACAAACTAGAGAGTAGAAAATAATAAACTGTCATGTATTCATCACCAGCCTTCAATAAACATCCACATTTTGCCAACCTTGTTTCATTGACCTCATTGTTTCTCATTTTCCAGTCCTCCAGTAATTCCTTTAAACGTGAAGCCAGATCAAGTTCTTCTTATGCTCACAACTTTCCCAAGGCTTCCAAACTCAGAGAAAGCAGAAGCCCTAACTCTTTCAATGGCTCACATTTCTTATGTAATCTTCCATCACCGTCTCCTCCACCATCTCACAACTGTCCTCCTTAGTCTTTTCCAGACACTGGCCCCTATGTTGCTGAAACAGCCTTTGTCTGCTCCCACATTAGAAATTTGCACTTGTCACTCACTCTGCCTAAAACCTCTTTTCCTCACTTCCTCCCTCTCTATAAACAAATACCTCCCTCAGCACTTTCAAGCCTTTGTTCAAATATTACTTTTAAGTGAAGAATTTTCTAGACATTCTGTTTAATATCACAGTCTACCTCAAGCTACCTGCTAGCACTCCACCTATCCCCTTTGTCTACTTTATTTTTCATCATAGCACTATTTTGTTTACTAATGAAGTCTATGCAGATAAACAACTGGTATCTGGTATATACGTGGTACTCCGTAAGTAGTTTTTGAAAATTAACATTGATTATATATTGCAAGTTTCGAGTGAAGTTGAAATGCTAAGCATGTTATAATCATTGACATACCGTGTTAGTTTTATATATATTTACAACCCGTTAAACATGCAACCATGTTGCAACCTAAGAGGCTTAAATGAAATCTGTGTTCCTGTCAGTGTCTGCTGTTGACAGCGCTATAGACACCCTATGATAAAGACTTCTTAGGAGTGTGGTATTTTGTTCTAGTTATTATTGCCAAGATCTATAGTAAGCAGGAAGCCTAATGTAATGGTAATGTTTAAAATCTAGCTCTTTGGGAGAAAATAAAAGACTGATAAGTAGCATAACTAATTTTAGTTTCAAAAGTATTTATACATACTGTAATTATGACCAGTATTTAGCTGCCAACATGAAGTCCCAAAACATGAATTTAAGAAGTGATGTACAGTAGTACACTGTTTTAGAAGTTTTCCATCATATGTGTATAATAGATTAAAAGAACCTCAAGAATCTAGATGAGTCAGCAAATGATGGTTGTGTCTTTTCTCATATTTTTGTAAATAAAGTTTATTGAACAGTGCCACATCCATTCATTCATGTATCATCTGTGACTGTTTACATTCTACGAAAGCAGAATTGAGTATTTGTGACAGATCGTATAGGCCATAAAGCCCAAAATATTTATTATCTGGCCCTTTACAAAAAAAAAAAAAAAAATTTGCTAGCCACTAGCTTATATGACAGTAAAATGTAGTAAAGCAATTAGATACTGGTGGATTTGATTATCTTTGTTTTTAACATAATTTGTTTAATTGTAAGTTTATGTAATTTAGTTTTTAATAATGGCTGTGTTTAGCTACTAGGACAGAAAATTGCTGAAATGTAATAATTGACTTTTACAGGTCAGTATGAGCCAGATCCAACACACCACTGGGGAAAAGAACTTCTTGAACCTATTTTCTTTAACTACTCAGATCTTCTGACCCAATAATACTTTTGATAAACTCATTACAATTAAAAAATTGCTTGGAATATACATGTCTATGAATGTATTAACTTGATTATGTTGCAATATATTTCTATTAAAATATCTCTAGATATCATTTAGCCAGGTAGTCATCGAATATTTTTGGACCCTATTAGGGAATTTAGCAATGAATAAAACAGGTAGAAGCTAAAGATGTGGCATTTAGACTGAGATTGACTGATGAGAGAAAGGAGACACAAGAAAATGTGGAAATAGAGTAGTTAGATCAAAAGTAATGGCAAGTACAAAGGACCTGAGATAGGAACCAGTTAAATGTATTTGAATGACAGAAGGAAAGCCATGATGACTGTAGTATGATGTGATAAGTAGATCAAAAAAAGAAAGAAATGAAGCCTGAAGATTAAGTGGGGTCCTTGCAGGTAATGAGTTTTAAAATTTTTCTTAGTATAATTGAAGACTGTTGAAAAGGTTTTAAACTGAGTTATAACCTAATCTAATTTGCATTTTCTTGGCTGTGTGGAAAGGGGCTGTGCAAGACAACAATGATGTCAAGAGGACTCCTTAAGACGCTGTTGACAAGATGAAAGTGACTTAGAGTAAATCTAAAGCTGTAGGTTAAATAGGAAAGAAATGCAGGATACATTTAGATACACTTTAAAAGTCCATTAAAAATCATTTTGTTCATTGTTTACCCTGCAAATTTGCTAAATGGTCATGTTATTGTAATTATTAAACAATACCTTATTTATATTCACTTCTCCAAATGCTCCACAGGTGCACAGAACAGACGAACATGCGTGGTTAGAATTAGGTCTTGTCATTGCTTTCCGTTCATGTCAGTCCAACCTCATCTGACCCTGCTTATACATTTGGCAAATTCTTTCTCCACAGTGTCCCTTCACAGACCAATTCTAGGCAAAACCTAACAATTGTTTGCGTGGAATTGTTTGTGTGGCATACAAATACGTAACTGAGATTACATTCCAGAGGAAAATCCCCAGCTGGCCTTTTGAGCTATGGAAAAGAACAGAGGAAAAGAAAGTGCTCTCTTTATTTATTTATGTTGATATAATTGTAAAGCTGATTTTTTGAGAGAAATCTAATTTGATGAAGGGGAAATCACAAGGTGAGTATTTAGCATACATATGTACCTTTCCCCTGTAAAGGATTCAGCTTATTATTATTCTTGTTTTGTGACCTTTTCTCAGGGAACTATAGAGAAAAAAGAGATCTGCCCTGGTTACAGACTCTTTGTTATTTCTTTAACACTGTGGTGCAAGCACAGGATCCTTTATAAATACCCAAAACCCAGTCTACTGTTGCTGAACTGCAACAACACAAAACCTTTATGTGGGCAGTGAACACTTTGCTCAGTTATGAGGGGAGTGAATTTCAGTGGTTATTGTTCAGGGCTTCAGCCGCTCTTGTATCTTCTCTTGTGTTCAATGTCCTGACACAGTGTTGTTCAAGAGTCTAGTTCAGCATGGTTAAGCATTGGAGAGAACTGGGTTTGACTTCCAGTTCTGCTGCTTTGCAGATGCTTAACCTTGCTCTGCTGCCATTTCCTTACATCCTACTTCACAGATTCACAATACATACTAAAAAAAAATAAAGTTCACACTTTCCAGGATAAATAATATTTTTACATTTGTTTTTAAGTAAAATATATAGCAAAATCAGAGATTTCATAGATCCTTTATAGAAAATACGAATAGGCTAAATATCTTCACAAAAATAAGAAATATACATCATTCTGATATAAAAGGAAATGAAAGAGCTAAAATAACATGTTTGGGGAGTGGGAAGGAGGAGTTTAGTTTTCTTTGTCATAACATCTCTTGACTGTAATTCCCATTTCAACTCTACTCTCCATGTATCCTTCTTTTCCATTTTTTTTTTCCTCAACATAACCCACCAAAGGAAATTCCCTATGGCTTTACTTAGTAGTGAACATATTGGGTTCTTTTAGTCATGTTCTGTCTAATCAGATAGCTACTAAATCACTGTGGCTACTGCAATGGGATCTGAATTTTTTAAAACAATTTTATTGAGGTATAATTGATATACAAAGAACTGCACATATTTAATGTGTAAAATTTACTGAGTTTGGATATATGTAAACTAAAGGTCTAAATTTTTAATTTTATTTAATTTTATTTTAAACCTAACTTTAAAAACTGATATTCAATTCAGTAATTGGAAAACTTTAAGCTTAGAATAACTTGGGTTACGTGAATCTTTTTAAACTGTAAATTGATCAAATCTAAATGTAGACATTTCTTGGCTTTTCTTCACTCTATTTAATTCTTTTTTTCTTATTACTCCCTTGACTAAATAATTTCAAATGATCTGTTTTCAGGTTCACTGATTCTTTTTTTTTTTTAATCTAAAGTAGTCACAGAAACAGGGAGTAGAATGTTGGTTGCCTTGGGCTGAAGAGAGGAGGAAGTGGGAAGATGCTGTTCAGTGGGTAGACATTTTCAGTTATGAAAAAGATAAATAAGATCTGAGATCTGTTGTACATCCCTCTGCCTGTAGTTAACAATACTGTATTCTGCATTTAAATATTTGTAAAAAGGGTAAAGCTCATGTTAAGTTCTTTTATTACAATAAAAAGAAATCTAAATGTGGATCAAGTATTTTAATTAAAATGTAATTAAATTGAGGTGTTCTCTAAATATAATTCACACCAAATATTGAAGACTCAGTATAAAAATCATTGTAAAATCACTCATTAATAGCTTTTATGTATTTATTATTTTTGAAAATAGTAGTTTAGAGACTTCGGGATAAATCAAATATTAGTAAAATTAATTTCATCTGTTCTTTTCACTCTTTTCCTAACGTAGCTGTTAGAAAATTTAACGTTATATTGTGGCTTGCATTATATTTCTATTGCTCTAGCTCTTCCTAGAGAGGATAAGTAAGAAATTTTATTCTTTATGTGTTTAAATGGGGTGGGTTTTTATGCTCTTTGTAATTGAACTAAGAAACTCAAGCTTCTAGTTCAAATTGGAACCAGAAGTTTTTCTACATGTGTTTCATTGAATCAAACAGTCTTCAGATTTGAAGGTAGAAATTATCCAACTCATTCTCTTATCTAATAAAGAAGTCTACAGCAATACCAACAATATTAACTCCACCTTTTTGCAACAAACCCACCAGGAGAAAAATGACAACCTCAAAAGGCAGCTCATTCGATTTTGTATCAGTGCTATTTTTGGGAAATGTCTCATTTATAATAAAATACTTAACTTTTACTTATTGTTCCTTCAAGCTGGACAAACTAAAAATTTATTTAATTGTTTTTTTTTTCAAGTAACACCCCTTAAATATAGCTCTTATCCTTCCCTGTTCTAAATCATGTAATCATATTACACTATCTATTACAAACAGCATTTCATTCTGACTCCAAGCATGGAGACTTCTCTCCAGACAAAACTTACATGGGCATTTTGATCCTTCCTTCATGTAAACTTTTTGCAAAGCTTTTATCATCTGTGTATCTTTTACCATTTCTGTGTATCATTTTTTATAGGTAAATAAAAGCCTTCCTGACCATAAACTTTTATGGTTCTTTTCCTAAATGGTTCTTTTTATAATCATTGCTCTATTTTGTCTTTGAGACATACTGATGATTTTTTCTGTCTGATCTTGTGGTCTTTAGCATGATTCCTATAATTCTTTTTCTGTCTTTTCCGTTGATATTCCCCAAAATGTTCTTAAGCATGCATCAATCATCTTGGCATAGCATTTTTCTTCTCTTTTTTTCCCTTTAATATGTATTTATTTTCTTTCTTTTCATCTTTCTCTTTATTTTTTCTTTCTCACTTCTTTCTGTTTTCCTAGTATTAATTTTTGGTACCCTTTAATAATTTTTAATATTTCATAATCATTATGGAAAATTATAAAATACAATTAAGAAAAAGAAATAATTAAAGTATAAATAATCCTACAATATGGTTATAATCACTTTTAATATTTTAGATTATATGTACTAAAAATTGTAGATATCATTTGCATGTACATTTTATTAAATTTTAGTGAGATTTTAATAACATTATAACTGGCCTCATTTACTAATCAGAAGTAGCAAACAATTGTAAAAACTGGAAAATGTACACCTACAGTATTATTTACTGGTTGTAGAACATATTTAATCTAATACTCAAAAGTTAGAAAGCATTTTTTCTTGTTTATAACTAACACTGTAATAAAAATTCATTTTTACATATTTTGTGCACTTTTAAAATGCTTGCCTTAAGATGTATCTTCAAACATGAAATTGATGAGCAAGAGATTTAGGAATTCTTTAATTTTTTGATACTTACTCCAGAAAAGTCATATTACTTTCTAATCCAACTTCTTGATTGTCAAAGTACTCAGAGCAAGTAATATCATTCTTGTATGTCTTTACAAAATTGGCAACTAATAAAGTTAGCTTGATATTATTGGTTATTAATCATATCAAACATTTTTGGTCAAATCTTTGTTGGTCATGTTAGTGTTTTTGGAATTGATCATGGTATGACTACATGTTTTAATTAGGGTGTTTATCTTCCTAACAGATTTTATTCATTAAACGTGATTGTAAATATTTTTATTATTGGTAGTTTGAATCCAGATACAGTTTGTTAATTTAATATTTTATAATTGTTATAAAGTTTCACAATTTTACTTAGTCAAATCTTCCTTTTCTCTTTTTCATAAGTCCTAATGTTTATGAAAATTTATTGAGCCAACTGGTAAAAAAATCGGTATAGAGAGAGTGAAATTTAATATCCCAGATAAGAGAAAAAGGCAGAACAATGGAAACAGTGGCTATATTTTATTACACAAGTAATCATCCTATTCTTGATACCATCACTTTAAATTAGAATAAGGTAAGATCTTTAATAAACATTATAAAAATATTTTATAATATTTTAGTCTTCTCATACATTTATTAAAATCAGAGTTGCAGTCAAAGTTAATGTTTAACAATTTTTAAAAATTTATTTCTGTTCTTATAAAATTCATAATACATTTTTGTATAAACTATTGTATAAGGTAAACTAGCCTTTAGTTAGAGGAAATCTGCATAGGTAGTCAAAATCATCTTCTATAAGCATTGATGCTTAGAAATTATTTGAATTAATCAATATATTTCCACTGTAATTACAGTAACTAAATATCATTAGTTATACATAAATTTCGTTCTTGAAGGTCACATGCAAAATTTAAAATGCGAACAAAATATAGAACTTAAAATTTCTCCTCTGGATTGCATATTTGTTTGTAGTGCAAAAGAAATATTGTCCCTATAAAAATATGTTTGAACATCTACAACTAAATGGCTCCTGTTTAATGTTTTATGATCTAAAAGCCAATTGTGAAAGTTGAAATATTTCAAAAAGCCAAAGGTCAATATTTATGGAAATTTTATTTTAAAATTTGCAGTTACTCTTGGATATAATACAATTAACTCTACTAGTTATTTTTTAGGTTCTCATGAAAATAACCAATAATCTCTTGTTGTTCTTTCTGTTGTTTAATATTTTAATTTTTATTACTTTCATTAAGGTCTTGTTTCTTGTCTTTTTTATTAGAAGAACCATTGAATGGAAGTGAGAAATAGCATGATGAAATACAGGGTTAGAACAAAAAGCTTGTTTTATAGAATTTGCAGTGTAAGAGTTGTATTTAAAAAGAGTGGATAATAATGTTGAATTTTATATAAAGATAACAAAATTTAAGCCCTGGAAAGACATCCATTGTTGTAAGACTTTAGTCTCTGATCTCTCTGAGTCCACAATTGATCGCAACTTTGACACTGTCATGAGAATAATCTTTAAAAATACAATTTAGATTATATTATATCTCCCCTTGTAAATTAAATGCTCCAATATTTTTTCATTTCTGTTAGGACAATGTTTGAATTCCTGAGCATTACATATAAGGATGTCTTTCATGTGCTCATCTCTCCAACTTTATTCATCAACACTTCTAAGTTATATTTTTTCTCCAGTTTTATCAGAACTATGTACAAATTTCTAATTGTGATATGTATCTGTTAATCCCAACATTTCCTCCTCACTTTCAGGCTGCCTTAAAAATTCATCTTTCAGATCAAGCTTGAGAAGGTCCTTATCTCTAAGGCATTCTCTGATGTCCTCAGGCCCTAGCAGAGTTAATTACAGTTTTTTTTTCTTCCTACTTCCAATTTCTACCCTCATCCCCTCTAATTACATTACATTTGTTATTTTTTTGGTTATATTTGTCTCTCATAATAGACCGTAAACTCTGTGAGAGCAGGAACTGTGACTTATTAATCTTTGTATCCACAACACTTAGCACAGTGCCTGGCGTGTAGTAAGCATCTAATAAATATTTGTTGAATGAATAAAAACTAAAATGAATGAATAAATAAATAAGAAAGTAACTGCCCTTAAAGACCTTGGGGAAACAAAGTGACTTTTGAAGTAATATAAGTTTTATGAATAGCATACACAATTTGGTCTTCAATGTTCCTTTGCCACAAGATTTGATTTAATGTCAAGTGAGGAAAGTAGCTATGGTGGCTTATTTCATTGACTAAGCATTTTGTGGGCCAAAATAAAGCAGATGTGACCATTTAGGAGGGTATTTATCTTACAAAGGGCATTACAGTTATAGAGAAAAGGCTATTAAATCATTCTTTTCAAGGAATACAGAAGTGAATTGACGAGGAGTTTAGTAAGTGGCAATTTTGTAGCTGGCTGTGTTCTCCAGTTTGTCTTTGTCACTGGAGAGGTTGCCAAATCCAGCTCTATCTCAAGATGAAATTAAATATATTTTGGTGAACTAAATTATTCGATATTCACAAATGCATAGAGACATTTATTATAGTTCTATCCCAAGATAAAATACTAGGTCACATGCATTCTAATCATGAACTAACAATTGTTTTTATTAGTTGTTCCAATAAAATGAAATTTATATCATCATACATATTAAGCAACACTCTCTAAAGATAAGAAAGTACTCTTTTTTTTAACTCTAACACTATCATCAATAAAAAAATTTAGAGAAGCGAGAAGAGGTACATATACAAAACTGTAGAAATAATATTGGTATTATAAAACTAAGTGTTAATTTTGTGGAGAAATAATATAGAAATAAAGGGACATGGATAAAGAATAAGTAGCTTTTGAATCTGTTCTCTTTTCCTCTTTTTATCATTTTTAACTAGTATCCTAACTAATATTTCTAACTAGGAGTGAAGAGCTAAAATGTAAATGCCAAATCACTTGGTTTATCAAGTTATCTTCTTTTCCTCCTGGTTAAAACTTTTGTGTTGGAGATGAAATCCCAGCAAAATGCATTTTCCCCCTTCTCATGAATAACTTCAGGTAAAATAATGTTGTATTTTCTTGGGATTCCTTGCAGCCTCTTTGTGAGGAAAGGCGAGGAATAACAATTCTACCTATCTATGTGATAAATTGCAATGTGAGAAGATAACTTACTGAAATATTAATGTGTATGTATTTCTTTCTTACAGTTCTCTTCCCTTCCTATCAGGAAGATAGATGGATCCTTTTGGCACCCTTGCCTGTGGGAATGGGCAGGTCTGACAGGGCTCAGGGATCATGCTTATGGGTAGAATAGACTGAAATAACAATGTAACAGTGGCTGTTTCAGAGACCAGTTGGGAACTGAGGTCTTCAAATTCTGTGAGCAAAGAGGCCTCTATGCCAGCACCACAACTCTGGTGAGGAGGCACAGCCTTGGAAGTGCGAGAAAATTGTGATACACCCTGAAGCAGGATCATAATTTTGTGCTCAGGCTCATTATGGAAGAAGTATAGCTTGTCAAATAAGAAAAATATCTCTGACAATGACATGTTAGACAAGAAAGAGAAAAGTAGCAACTGTACTGGGTTAAGGATATATATGTAATGTCAGAAAGAATGGCATGCCCACTAAAGGTTACTGACAGTAGAAAACTCATTGCTATGATGGAATGAAATCTTAGTGTTAGATTTATTTCGTTTGAGTAAAATAATGTGGCATTTTCAATGAGTTTGTGGAATGAGGTTCATTCTTGCTAAATGAATTAAATAAGACTATTTGTATATTAGATGAAGGGATACTGGACATTGGGAAGACTTATGCTTGAAAAATCAGGGAGTGCTGAAGAGTTTAGAATATGTGGTTATAAGAGAAAAATTCTTCCATTGGTGCTGATGAAGAATGAAGGATGTCAAGGAAACATTTGGTTCAGGGTGTTCTCCTTCTCCTATACCAACTCTTTTATTCCTAAACTTTGTTTGTATCTGTTTTCTGTGATGTTTGTCCTTCTTAGTTTCCTGGATTTACAACATTTTCTTTCAACATGGTCATATCAAACAACCTTTTAAATATTTTAGAAATACATTAGGATGATGCCTCAGGAACTACAACAGGCATTCTGTTGTAGAACTATCTTTAGAAAGCATGTTGCCTCTTTAGCTAGTCCAGGAATTTGGAATCTTGCTGGGCAGAATTTTCTCTCTGTCCAAGGACTGATGGTGGACATATAAATAAGTATAAACACATTAAAGTTGATTTAAAAAAAATCACAAATACCCACATATGATTGTGCTTTTGAATTGCTACACATTGAGAAACCATAATATATACAAATTAATAAATTATATTTACATTGGCATTACTATCATTAATTTTGTGACATTATTTGACTGTTTTTAATGATTCCTGACACAGGAAAATGGTATAACAATCAATTTTTCAGAGTAAAATGTAACTTTTCAAGAGCTACAAATTTGGATGAGTCCAAATTATTTATTCAGTTATTTTTTTCTAGCTGTGTCCATCTGGAACACCAGACCTTAGAACTAAAATAGACAGAATTCATTTTGTTCTGGCATCAATATTTTCTAAATGCCTCAAGAGTGACTTTTTATTTTAGAGAATGACAAATTTTATAGTGAGAATAATTAAGTTCAGATTTGGTGAAGATCGCTACTATTTTATTTGACATATTCTTGAGCATAACTTATTATATTTAGGTGTTGAGCTCAGTGCTTGGGCTTCAGTGATTAAAGTCACAGATCCTTCTGCCATAGTATTCAAAGTTTAATGAAGCTGTAGGTGTAACTATAATCATAAATTTAGTCATAATTATAAATATATGCTAATTGTAACTGTGTAATTATAGTTATAAATATACCTATAATTATAGTATTTACTATTTAAAATTATTTACAACTACCAATAAGGAACATACAGAAGATTCTAGTGTTTGTTATCCTCATCAGGAATTACAGGTAACCTCAATAAGTGGATAAGGGAACATTTTAGCTAGGAAATATTCTGTTTGGAAAAGAGGCTCTTCTCCTAAATGTGGGGAGTCCTCTTATACATTCTTCATCACATTGACTCATATGTCTGAGCTGAGACATTCATTTCTTACTTCAGAGCACTCATTGGCAAGCATAAATGACTTTTAAGCTTCACTTGTTTGGGTCCCAGAGTAACTCCATGAGCTGCTATGTAATGATCCTAGATCAGAATATTTTATATATCAGGATACCTGTGGTAATAACATTGTTCTTTCAGTGGGATTAGTGTTAACTACTTCCTGTGTGATGGGAGGGATGTGATAAACCTTTTTGCATGAGAAGAACCATCTCTCCTGCTTAAAATCAGAACTGAAAACTAATTATTTTCTTGAATAGCAGAGAGATACCTCCTGTGCAGTACTGATAAAATTATCAACTTGGATATTATTTTTAATAATGCTTTCATTTCAAATATTATTGAAAGTCACATGTACCACATGCCTTTATTTTAGGCCTCATAAATACAATTTAATATAGTTATGATCTCTGATAAACGTGATAGGCTTCAGGTAAATTAATGAAACATTTATCATGGATGGATGTTCATGTACATCGAAATTCACAGCTTGATTACCACAGTGTAAATATTGGAAGATGTATTTGCTTCCAAAATAAAAACACCAAATTAAAGAGGGGTAGACATATGCAACAATTGAAAGCCCAGATTTGACAGTAGTTAGTTAAAAAGAGAAAAAAATAATCATACTAATGACTTGCAGTTTACACAATGCTTTTACATAACATTCTCTTCAATGCAAAGAGCAAGAAAGTATATGAAAAATGGCAAGAAAAATGAGAGAGAGAGAAAGAGAAAGAGAAAGAGAGAGAGAGAGAAAGAGAGAGACTGGTTAAAGTGTATATTAGGGGATATTAGTGTACTGTCTTAGGCTCTCTGCAAATGGATAAATGGCCCTAAGTCTCACTGATGGAACTCTAGGACTCCATAAAAAAACAGTTTGAAAATTGCCACTCTAGGTAATTAGAAGCTACTGATAATTTTTGCATGGAGGCATGTGTGAGGGAAATTGACTGTAATTAATGAAATTAAAACATAGATTTTCTTGGGCCAGTAAAGAAAAGAAAAATTCCCTGTAAACTTCAAAGCTTCTTTCCCATGGGATAATTGCACCTGCTACTACAAGCTAGCTGCCATAGAGTACCACTTCTCTGACAGCTGTTACTTATATCCACAGCAATGGCACAAGCTCATTCTCTTCCAACTTAATATTACTAAGAATGAATGGATAATACAAGGGAAATAAGTACAAAGAATATTTAAAAAGCTACATGCTTTGGCTTATAACATGTGCTCGAATTCTCTGCAGGTTGTGCTTTTACAAGAGCCTTCTCTTTCCTGGCCCCCAGTCTTCCTCCACAAAGTGGATTCCATTTTACCATCCATACAGAATGGGGCTTATCTGGATATCTGCCTCCCTCAAAGCACAGAGAGCTCCAAAAGAGAGTAACAGCTCCAGAGAATCAGAAAGTACATTATTCTACTGTGTACTCCCCACATTTTCAGATTCCAGTTCCATCTTCTCTGAGAAGTTAGTACTGAGAATTTAATTCTACGTTTGCAGGAAACCGCAGCTTTTAATATTAGTTAGTAATTAGTTGATCTTACAGAGCCCTCACAGACTAACCATCATCTCAACATGATAGAATATTCATAAAATTTATTCAGCACCTAAAACATACAACAGAACGGGCCTCATTATGTAGAGGCAGCAGAAAGCAAGGAAATATTCGATGAAAGAGGCCAAATTTCTGTGGTGAGGGGTCAGTTTTTATTTACTTTTATCTATCACCTATTGATGCTTTTACAACAAGGCCACTACTCACATGCTTGAATGACATGACAAAGTCAGGTTGCTACATACATTTCTAAGAGCCTTAACTGGAATTGGTCTAGAAGGTGTACGAAGAAAAGGATGAACAGAGTTATAGGTCCAAGGGAAAATGAACAGATTTAGTGATGGGCGAGACATGGATAATGAGGGCGCAGGAGGTAAACAGATGGATCATTGACTGCCAACATTGATACTTGGAAGAAAGTGATTTCACTTTTACAAATGAGAAAATCAGGAGGGTGAAAAAGTTTATATGAAAGGTGAGTTTAGTTTTAAATGTTGATGGTTTGAGGTACTGGTGAGAAGTTCAAGCAAAAATGTCTTTAGAAAAATGAGAAATATGGGATTAGATTTAGATTTAATTCCCTGAGGACTTCATATCAGAAAAGGCATTGAATGACCTCTATTTGAATTCTCTAAATAAGAGCTGCATTCTCTTATTTAGATTCATGGTTTCGATCCATTTATATTGCCTAATTCATAATTTTTCATATCTACTTTCCTTACTAAAACATTCAAATCATAGCTCTGAACACAGAAAGAATGAGATTTAATTTAGTGCTTGGAAAGAACAAGGTGCATTGACCATTGAAGTCTATCTAAAAAGCTATAAGAACTGAGAGATTGCATGCTTTGGAGATACTAGAGAAAATTGATTTCTTACTTGCTGAGATGAAGTGCACATTTTTGCTGAAAACACCTTAGTAGCAGAGTAGTGGCAAATGCTTTACTCATACTCCCAGCACTTTAGAATCCATCAGTGCCAAACTGAAAATGTTCATGTATTTACTAGATCTTTGCCAATTCGCTTCCCCACTGAATCAGGTATTTCTACTCTTCTCCATTTGTGGATTCAGGACTATTGACTTGAGTACCAGATCTAGAAAATGGTAGGGAACAAGCAGTCTCTGACTTAGAAGCCTTTTGCATTGGCATCCAGCTACATTCATATTATTCTACTTAGAATTTTTAGATTGATTTCTGGCTCACACTTTGATGAAAACCTGAATATGTTAACTTGTCATTTGTCTCTTGCTTGCCTGTTGGATTACTGATTTATTGTAATAGTGGCCCCTTAATGCTACTTTCTTCACAATTTTGAGAAAATAAAATGAAATAAAATTAGAGATTTTCTTTCCTTTCTTTCTTCCTCTCTGTCTCTGTCTCTGTCTCTGTCTCAGTCTCTATCTCTGTCTCTGTCTCTCTGTTTTCCTTCCTTCCTTCCTTCCTTCCTTCCTTCCTTCCTTCCTTCCTTCCTTCCTTCCTTCCTTCCTTCCAACAGTCATATATACTTTCTGAACGCTTTACAGCATCTTGGCCAAAGGTTTACTCAGAGAAAGGCCTTGGCGATACTTGGATCTATTCTGAAGCAGTACTTCTCAAATTTCTGTGGTGAGGGGTCAGTTTTTATTTACTTTTATCTATCACCTATTGATGCTTTTACAACAAGGCCACTACTCACATGCTTGAATGACATGACAAAGTCATGTTGCTACATACATTTCTAAAAATTATTCTCAATTTCTATAGTTATTTCTTTGAGGACCAGTAATAAACATTTTTTCAGACTATACCATGGGCCAAGATTTGAGTCATATTGCATTTAGTATATATGCAAATGTATTGAAGCTCCATCAGTCTTGGGAGTGATTTATTTGAGATATTAATAAATTACATTGGTGATCCCTCAAAGCCATGAAGATTAACCATATGGTTAAATGTAATTTTTTAGCCATTCCGTTCCTCTCTGTAACCTTAATCTCTAGTATCTCTGAATAAGTAAAATAAACAATAATTACATCTCACACTATTTACCGAGTGTTCACTGTGCCTCAGGGACCAAGATGAGCAATTTAGAGATGTTATTGCATTTAATCCTCGCATCAACCTTATGAGGTAATTTATAAATGAGGATTTGAGATGTAGTGAGATTAATTAACTTTTCAAAGTCATACAACTTCACCAGTATGTGGTAAAACCAGACAAATCATCTATCTGCATTCCACAAAATAAAAATTAATGAGATTACAACCTTGTCTATTTTCAAGCCCTGAGAATGTACTCTGGGAGTTATGTTGGATTCATTGTTCCAAATTCTCCCATAACAAGTTATTATGGACACAAATTCTGAGCTCTGGATCATCATAACATGACCTTCTATATATTGATTATAGGTGGTAGGCTGTGATTAACTTAATAATCCAACCAAATGTGCAAGACTGCAGAAGATGCAAGGGTCACTTGTGTACATATTAGTCACAAACAATCATGGAGCAAGGGAGGAAACAAATAAGATGAATTTCATCTATATTTCTTATATAATTTAACTTAGGTTGACAGAAGCAAATTATGAAGTATTTTATTTGTAGTCTTGAATTTTGACCATGTGTTCTCACCTCTCCAAAATCTGCTGAATGCATTTTCTCCTTTTAATAGTAGATAAGGGTAAGATCCTTAATTTAGTGAATTTTCTATCACAGGAAGTATTCAAAACTTTTTTTTCTTTTTTTGCTTCACACATCTCTAATTATGGAGTAAAACTCAGCAGTAGTCTGGACCCCTGTGGTAAATAATAAAGTTTTAGCAGTGAAATGGAAATGATGAAAACATTTCACTCTCCAAATTCTGTCAAGGAACACTGGGAGGATATTCACAACTAACAAAATATGTGCATATTTGCCAAGGTGGATACTATAGTGCCTGCGTTTTCATTGACTCACAAAATCACATTTTAAACATGGTGACACTAGTTGCCTAGTTTCCTGGAGGCATTTCCTAAAAACAAAGCATTTGGAAACAGCAATGTCTTCAGGTAATGTCTTTCATGTTTATTTAAGGTTTCACAGGGCAATATTGAAGTTAAGATTCATCCTGTCAAATATGCATATTTTAAATATTTTATAGGTAGATGTCTTCCTATATTTATAATAGTTGATAACAGACTTGCAGCTCACAACAAACGTGGGTGGTAGGTGCTATGATGACATATGCAATTAATCTGTGAAATACTAGTGCAAAGACAAAGCACATATCATGAGGACATTTAGTCAGTAGTTAGCAATTACAGAAAAAAGATTTTGACTTTTGTATTTTGTCACTTCCTCTGGTGTGTGGGTGAACTGGAGGGTGAAGATATGTGTGGGGTGGCCACTAACTCATCAAAATCCAGTTACCAGGAATGGGGTAGGAGTAGAGGCAGATATGCTGTGTGTAACTGCCTGTACATTTATTATTATGCTCATTACCATGGACTCCTCTCTTTTCTCTTAGTGCCAAGTATCTCCTCATCCTGCTCCTCTGTGCCCATATTTTTTTTTAATATGTTGGCATCCTTTTTGGTATGGCATAACACAATTACATTTAGATTTCTGACTACCTCTCACAAAAATGAAAACGATCTTCTTAAGGAGTCCTCAACATAATATGTGTGTATATATGCACGCACATATAATACAACACAATTTGGAAAGACTTGTGATTCTATTTTGGTTATTTAAAAATATAATCACAAATTCTATGATACTCTTTTCTTTGAAAAGTGGAGCATATTTCCCCATCCTTTAAATAGGCTATAGTGAGTGACTCAACAAACAGAATGTGGCAGAAGAGAGAATGTGTAATGTCCAAGATTCAGACATAAAAGACATTATATCTTTCTCCTCACCCTCCTTCTTGGATGCACTGCCAGCTGCTATGTCACAAAGACATGCAAGTAGCCCCGTGGAGAGGTACACTGAGCAAGAGCCCTGTGGTAAGACACTGAGCGAGAAACTAAGGCCTTAGGCTAACAGCTGTGTGGGTTACAATTTCGGAAGCAAATCCTTCAGGACTTGTCAAACCTTCAGATGACAACAGCCCTGGTCAACCATGAGAGATCCTGAGTTTGAATCACCATGCTAGGCCCCTCTCAGATTTTTGACTCTCAGAAAATGTGTGATAAAACAAATGTTTGTTGTTTTAAACTGAGATAATAAATTTTGAGGTAATTTGTCTCACAGCAATAGATAATCAACACGCCCATGTTTTCTTATCTAATTTGGTTGGATGGTGCCAGAGTCTATTTCATCCAGGGTGGCTAAGCCATGACAGTACATTTGACAAAACAACAAGGAGAGATGTAGAGTGATGACGGGTGCCACTTGACACTAAAACTTGTGCAGACATACATCATAGATTTTGCCTGAAGTGGTAATTTATTTTTCTAAATAATTATACACTTAATGGAATTTGAATAAAAGTAAATAATAAAAAATGTGTCATTCTTTAATTTAGCTATTGTGTCTTGAACATCTACTACATGCTAGCATATATTCTAGAGGCTGTTGATGCAAAGATAGGAAAACAAAGATAATTGAGCCTCTGCCTAGAAAGATTATTTAGTTAAGAGGTATGTAAATCTAGCCACAATATTTCTCTTTGGAAAATGCAAAATACATTTACTCTGGAGTGTACAATAGCTCCTTAAATGGAAAATTTGAAAGATTTAATCAAAAATTAAACCTGTCTGTCCATCTCTCCTTCTCTCTGTCTCTAATTGTTATTGCTGAGGAGAGTAGGGAACCATTACTCACAGTTCCCTCTGGTGTTCTCATTTCAAGTCTTGTTGTTTAAAAGGAAGTTTCAGCTGTTCATAAATCCATGTGTTTTAAAGTATCTCTTTCTTGTCTCATGTGTCTATACTGTCTTCACCCTTTCTATTTATATTGATGTGTACAGTTGCTTCTTATACTTTTCTCCACTTCCATTAAGAATAACATGGGGTGCAAAAGTTAACTTATTTGTGCAGATACGCCATCTTCAAAGACCTTACTCAACACCATGAAAAAAACATGTTAACAAGAATAAATTGGATTTCCATCTTTAAAATGGTGTCATGTCCCCCATGAGTCAATCAATCACTACTAAAATTAAATATTCATTATGAGTTGCCCTTATTCCTAATATTGTGCTGTGATGTTATGGAAAATCTTACCTACGGTATGTACAATTTTGTCCTTATCCATGAATTGTGAGTATTGCTACTGGTGTCTATCATTTTAATAGATGTATTTCTGAAAACTGTTTTCAAATTTGCATATCGTGTTTACTATTCACCCCCACACACATTTTTACACAATTTCCATTATAATAAGAAAAATATTTGCATTCTTTTATCACATGGTTTTATATCATATTTTCCTCATAGTCCATGTCGTATTTACTATGTTTTTTATTAGGTGAATAAAATTTCTGTGTTTTCCATGGAGTAAATGACAGCTTTCAATCTAGCAATTCAATTCTCAAGCATAAACAAGCAAGAGTTAAACTATAATGCGATATAACTGGATGCAAATAAGGAAGCATAGTGTTTATAAACAGAAAAGCAAAAAATGACTGTCATATGCTTTCTCTATAAGAAAAACCGAAAGAGACTCTAGAGAAAGCTTCAATGCAGATAATTATATGCATGATAGTTAAGAAAGGGAATAACAGAGGCCAGGCTGAAGTTATTGTTCTATTTTATTGGGCAGATAGAGACTGAGGGTGTAGTCAGTGCACAATGAGTAGGAGCTAACAAGTTTGTAAATTATGCCTGAATGCCTCGCATGCCCACCTCTGACAACAAATGACAAATACTGCTGAGTTATTTTTTACCGTGAAGAAATCATTCATTTGGTTGACATCACTCACCCAGAAAGGGGGCCTTCTGTTTTTTCACCTTTGCAATTTAAAAATTTATTGTGAAATTAAATTCTATTACTTATTGTGGCTGTGTACCAACTTAAACTACCATTAATCACAAAGGCAAAAAATACAAAGGAATAATTTCAATGCTATGTCTTTTAGGGATTGAAAAGAAGCAGAAAATCAAATGCACAATTGGAAAGCATAGGGACTAGACAAAGGCAAGAACAAAAGAATCACATATTTTGGGACCTTTTATATGTAAAAAGTTTTAATAAGTTACTCTTTAATTCAGAGCATATGTATTGAATTTGTAATATATTATTGAGGGTAACAAAGACAAAATTTGATTATGCCATGCTGTATTCTACACAGCTGGCACTATTGTTGGCGAAATTTTTAAAAATCTTAATTAAGAAAATGCTCCAATTAGACTTATTACTAAGAAGTGATGTTTTCATCTAGACTTCTCACTTTATCTCTTGACTTCACTTGCTCACATTGAGATGGAGAAATGCTTGGCTTGGAAGTGGTCTGGATTCTTAAAATCTACCAGTTGCTCACTATGTGTTACATGCACTCTCTGCGGCATTTTTAAAACATGTTCATAAGTTATTTTATGCTCCTTTCAATGAGAAGAAAAATTTTTATCTCCTCCCCTTGAAAATGGGAAACTTTTGTGATGTCTTTAAGCAATATAGAAAGCCAATGCAGTTGCTTTGTTGTTTGCTTGAGTACTCACTCTTGAAGGTGTTAGGTGCCATGCAAACAATTTATACTGTGATGCTGACATGTTGTGAGAAAGCTCAAATCTGTCCACTTTAAAAGACTACATTGAAGAACCACAGGTAGAGACTCTAAGATTGCACAGGGAGAAAGTGGTGCCTGGCCAACATCTTCCGTGTTAGTATTCTATAGCTCTAACTCTAGCCTTCCTTTAGCTTCAATTGGTTGAGAGACCCAAACTTTTTTACTGCTTAACTGAGCTCTCTCTGAATTCCTGAATCACAGATTCAGTAGAGAGAATAAATTGACTATTGTTTCTGTAAGCCACTAACTTTTGGGTGGTTTGTTGTATAGTAGTAGATAAACATAATACTCTCTAAACCTTGGTAAAACAAAGATGCTTTCTATGTTGCAGGAAAGGTGACAGTTGCAGATGTGAGTGTATTATCTGATACAAAGCAGGTACTCACTAAATCAGAGCAATTATACTACCAAAATTTTAAACTACACAAAAGCATGATAAACAAAGAAAACATCCCATTACAATTCCATCTTCCTAGAATAATAAGCATGGAATTCTCAACAATTGAGTTGAGAATTCTAAATCTGATCTGTCTCAATCAAATTAAATCTACCTCAAACCATGAACTCCTGGACTGGGAGCCTCAATCAGTGTGGGTTTTCTCCCTATCTTGGATAATCCAAGAATGACAGAAAGAGTGCTTTGCTCTGAAAGGAGTTTGCCTTCTTGATCAGAAAGGTCTGGACGTCATCGCCTTGCTTCTGGATACTATATCTCTCCCTGTGTCTCTCTGTCTCAGTCTAATGGAGCTACCTATGGCAGAATTTTGCAAAGCTTACTCACAGTGGTCCTTCCCATTCTCCTTGAGTCCTCTTTCCCCAGAGTAGGTATGTCGAAGTAGAACCCTTATGGAACCCATAATCTTGGCTTCTTTCTCCATAATGGCAGCTCATTTATTTTTCATACCCAAAGCACCAAAATATTCACACCATTTTTTTCCTTCCACAATATCCTCTTATGACAATCAGCTGGGAAGGCTATGGCTAACTTTATGGTCAGGCTTTGGAACACAGAACAATAAAAAAGCCTCTTTCTAGTAGAAATATTCCCAGTACCTACCATACATTTCTGTATAATATAACCTAACTTAATATGTAATAATAACCATTCCATATTGCACATTAATTTTATAATTATAATTTATTTCACTTTTGCACTATAAAATAATTTTTATATTTTAGAATTTATTTTTTAATTTATTCATATTTTAATATATAATTATAAAACCTGGACTAGTTCATAAAACTTTTTTGTATATGTTATTGAAAAAAGCAAAAATAAAATATCACTGTGACTCCTTGGTTTTGATCAAAATACCCAGCATTTTATAACAGCTGTATTTAGCACATAATAATTAATTTCTTTTGATCTTCTTCTTACTATTTATGTAGCTCTGGAATTTATCAAATAAAATCTTTCTATTGTTTTTTATTTTATTTTTATTTAAAATTATTTTATTTGGAATTCTATTTGTCAGACATAGGTGCTGTTGTACATATTTTCTCCATTTTATTATATTTTGTTGCATTGCTATATTTTGTCTTTTTTATGTTATTTAATTTTAGATGAGCTTCAAGAAAACATCAAAGATTTGAATTTTGTTTTTGAGTCAAAATATATTTATCTTGTCTTAATTTATCTTTACTGAAAACTTTTAAAGTAATTGTGTATTGTGAGAATATATCTTTTTTCTGGTTTTCGCTGTTATGCTCATTGCTGTTTCTTAAATTATGCTATATCCATGATATTTTGCAATATCTTTTTTGCCCTTTGAATAATTTAAATTATCATTTTATTTATTAGTTAAATTTCTTAAGTTATTCTATTTTTAAATTATATTAGCTCATACCATACAAAATGTTCTACATGATGCTTTTTTAGCTCTAGGAAATAAGTGGCTACACTTATATTGATAACTTTAGAGCAATATTCATTTTATAACAGCTATTATTATCTTTTATTTTATATGTAAACATGTATGTTCATATGCCTAAATATATTTACATATATGTATATAAGTAGGAACATAACATATATGTATGCATGTGAATACATATCAGCATGCTGTATGTTACAGATACTGTCTTAACTACAATGAATGACCTCAAAAAGTCATAACTTCTATAGTGAATTTAAGACAATAGGAAATAATGCTATGTTTTATTAATTAGTTGATCTATTCCTGGGCCAAATGAATTTGGATTTCGACCTTGTGCCATGCAACAGTTTTATTACTAAATAGCCATTAACTATGACTTTGAAAATCTTCCAAAGATTTGATTTATGAATGTATCATTAAGGAATAAGTCCATGACATTAAAAACTCAAAGACAAAGTTCATCATTTCTCAAAAGCAATACAAAAATTTAAAACCTAGTTATTATTTGTCGATTGCTAGAAAATTTATTCTATCTTTCATGTTAGCCTCAGGGGAAAGACATGGAAATAATTGCTATTTACAGTTCTTTTTCAGACTGAAATATGTTTACTTAGTATGGTTTCGTGAAAAAAAAAAAAAAGAAGAAGCCACAAAACGAACAATTCTCTTCTCAGAGACCCTTTGGAAATGAGACATTCATAGAAAATATCATTTCTAGACTTAAAGAAAGATGTCTTTCTTATTTCCCTCAAGTTCCACATTCGGCACAAAACACTTGTTTAGAGTTAGAGAATTTATGAGGATGCTGCTTAAAAATTCTATCCTGACAAAAACTGCCTGGAAAGAATTTTGTCTGCGGTTCCCCTGAAGGCTACACATAGCCATTTTCAATTATATGCAATGTTTATATTCACCATGGCTATGGAGTTTCTAATTAGAATGAAAGAGAAAAAGAGTAACAAAACATTGTAACACAAACTTCTTTTTCCAACACATCGTGTTTGAGTATAATATTGTGTGGTGCCTTTCTCCTCACACTGTTAAGTTGTTTAGTCCCCTGGAATCATATGAATTCTGGCATCCTTTGACTTTCTGAGTCTTCAGATAAAATCTATGATTGGTGCTTGTTCTTCTCCCTAGATAACACCCACATTTTTCATTCATATAAATATGGGACTTAAGAGTAATTGTGGCTACTCCATAGAATCATGGAATCGAAGAGATGGCATAATATAGCTTCTTACTTTACTGGGAGGCAAAAAAATAGTAACTCATTCAAAGGCAAATGGCTAGTTGGTGGTCAAGACAGATATTATAATTCAAAATCTTTTCATCATAAAATACTACCTTTCCCATAATGTGGGTCAAGAACAGAACTGTCATATATTGACAAAAGTTTATTTAAAAAGCTTTCTTATACATTTGAAATGTTTGTCAGACGTTGTGTAGCAATATAAAGAACTGAAGGATTAACAAGTGGTTGAGATTGGTTCTGAGATAATATCTGAGATGTAGAAATGGCCATAAGTGGGAAGCTTTTGGGCTTTCTCAGGTTACAATCTTCTCATATAGGTTGTATTTGCTAGGTTTTAATATCAAGGTTAATCTAGTTAATAAAATGAATAAAGATGTTTCTTCTTTATGCAGTAAAACACATTAAGACCCAGTATTAGTTTCTTGATGTTATCTTAATATTTACTCATAAAATCTTTTGAATAAAATTACTACCCATTTCTTAAAGTTGCTTTAAAACAAACATTTTTTCCTATGTATATTTGTTCTTTAGGATTTTTAAAATGTATTTTGAATTAATTCTAGATATATATTTCATAAAATTTTTAAATGTGTTAGCATAAATCTGTTAGAGTTTTCTTTCATATTTTTCTTAATTTCTTTGTTTTATTCAGAGTTTTTCCTTTACTCTCATTGCACTAGGTTATATTTTAAAAATTCTATTTAATTAGACTTTTTTATGATGCCAACTTTTTGTTTTCTTTATGCTTCTATTTTTCTGTTTTAAAATTAATTTTTGCTTTTCTCCATTACATTTTATTTTCTTTCTTACTGGAACTCAATTCGTGTATAATTTTCTAGCTTGCTTATTTTAGTATCTGTTGAATTTATATTTTTTGTAATAATGGAAACATTTAAAATTACAAATTTCCATTTTGTACAGGTTTTTAAAATTATCTATAATATTCACTACACACACATGCTGTATCGTCGATGAATATGCATTGATTTAGCTATATCTTCTCAATATATGTTTAATTTGTAGAATTAAATTACAGTAAGTATAGTTTATGTCTCTGGGTTATGTTTTTATGCTTATTAAACTTAGCTCTTAATCTTATTTTTTTCTGTATTTTACTTGAATTGTGCTTATATTAAGAAATACAATGGGACTACCTGAGGGATTTTTAGGTTCAAGAGGGAATAAACTGTATTTCTTTGTTCAATATTATATCTTTAGTGGCTAATATTGTGTTTCTCACATAGTTGTTTCTCAAATTTTTGCAGTATCAAATTGAATTCTCATACTTTTATATACTCAATACCCATGACCATTAATATTTCTGAGAGCTATAATTCCATCAGTAACTCCAGATATTATGGAAAATGCTAATTTGACATATTCTTACTCATTTTTTAATAGATTCATTAATATTAGCTCACATTGGCCAAGGTTGATGTCACACGGCAAGTCCACAGGACTCTGAATACATTCTCTAACATGTCTCTAAAGAAGTCTTCTAACAACCAAACTTTACTGCATTGGTCGATTTTGAGGAAATTGCTGAGTTGACATGAGACTTGAAGTTGCTACAGAAGTTGACAGAAATGGAAATTTTAAAAGACTGTGAGACTTTTGAGCAAGCATAGAGCCAAGAAAATGCTGTCATTTCAAGGAGAAAAAATTGTCAACATTTCGATGTCGAAAATGGGGCTATTTTCTCTACCCACAGGAAGACTCATCACTGTTGGAAGCTGCTGTTCCTGAGGTTACTATGTTGGATTTTAATCCACTATTTTATCTCCCTCCCTCACTCTGGCCAAGATGCTAGAGCTTGCCACAACTGAGCTACTACTGATTTTTCCACCCATAAGATGGGTTCTGTCACTTTCCAGGCCAAATATGACTGCAGTATTTCAGCAGTCTCTGCCTCTCATCTCCAGGATTTAATACAAACTGCTGTCTCTGTCAATGATCTGAAGTCACTTTTTGTCATTCATAGCTTGAACCTCCTTGATTGCTGTTATTCATCTTTAACCTCTAATCCCTTTTGTTGCCCCTAATTATGTCATCTCAATTTCACACATCATCACTGTGTTATAGCTTAATCTTCTTATCTTCTGAATTTACTTGTAATAATATATTCTTCATATCCTACTACCTAAATCCCAATATGTGGATATCAATTCATTAAGGCCATGGTGTCGCTCATTTGCCTGCTTCATTGAGAAACTAAACTTGCTTTCCTTATGGTAATCACCTTTCTAAGTTCTATAATTTCTATATTTTCATGACTATGAGCCACTTTTTAGTACCTTTGGGACATTCATATATATTATTTTATAATGTAGAGCAAAACCTTTGCCATACATACTCTTTGGTCATTACATTAATGTCATTTTAGATCGTCCCTTTTGGTGATTAACATCTTTCACTCCATTCTTTACATTAGTTGAAAAGTCTAGGATTGTGTTCTAATCATGTTTATCTATCATCTGCTTTATTCTGGTGTGCATAATTAGAGACTGGATATACGAATGAACAATGGCCAGACAATATATAAAAATAAAAGTCTGCCTCACAAACTGCAACAGTCAGCTCAAGAAAGCCCACCTATTATGTTTCAACTAGTCTATAAAGCCAAACAATAATGCCTATAGAAATTAGCCCCCAATGACCAGGACTTGATCAATAACTGACAGCTTTCTTAATTTTTGTACTGCTTGTGACTTAGGACTAACTGGAGAAAAGTAATTATGCACTCCTAATCAATCATATAGAATGCCCCGCTTCTGGTTAGTCCACTACTGCCAGCAGCCTCTAATCAGAGTATACCTGAAGCCTACCATTTTCCACTATAAAGCTCTTCCACTCTTACTGCTTTTAAGTTTATGCCTAATGAAAGTGGTAGAGGCTGGTTCCCTTAGTATAGCAAGCTTTGAATAAACAACCTGTTCTTGTTCCTATTTGGGTGATCCTCATTTATTTCCACAGTGAAAAATCATGTTGTGACTTATTATGAGATAAGAAAAAATTGAAGATGGTGCTTCTCTGATAGGGAAAAAAGGAGGGTGTTTGGAGATGTTTTGATGACTCAGAAAGATCCCTTTTACTGGGATTATTACTGTGGGCAGCAAGCATGAATTGGTTATGTAAGGAACTGGCATATGTAGGCTTTATCACCCACCAACTATGCATCAAAATCACCCATGCATCACAATCTCTTTGAGCCTTAAATGTTTCATGTGAAAAAAGGAAGATAAAAAAGCCTATTTATAAGTCATTGGATTAAAATAATTAAAGTGATAAATGTAAGTTAACTACCATGGTGTTCCTAAATGTTTGTTCTTGGCTTTTCTCCACTTAATGGTATTTGACCTCCACCATCACATAAATATTATGGTGGACTATTATTTCCCCAGAGACTGTTTTGCCAGTTGAAGACGAAGTACATATATTTATTTTTACACTCTTTATTTTTAAATATATTAATTTATTAGTTAATTAATTAACTTATTTGTTTGAGTGACTAATGTATGCCAGAATCTTTCTTAGATGTGGGCTATAGAAGAGGACAGTCATAGTTCCTGTCATCTTACAGTGGCAACTTTGTGTAAAAACATTTGCCAAAGGGGGACTACTGTGTGTGTATGGATAGATAGATCGATGATAGATAGATAGATAGATAGATAGATAGATAGATAGATAGATAGACAGATAGATGTGAGCACATAAAAGGGGAAATTTGAGAAATTATGACTCTCTAGGAAGAACATACTGTTCAAATTGGCACAGTGGGAGCATCTACCCAAATATGATAGAAGAAATCATATTATTGTTGAAAAATAAGAAAGCATGCCATTATCTTACAAAGAATGTTAAAAATTGAGTAATTATTGAATAATAGAAAATAGATGGGATAAAATCAGTACAGGTATCAAAGCAAAGAAAACAAAAGCCCAAGAGAGCAGATAGTAGTAGCTGTTGTAAGATAATTTATATATAGTATTGTCACTTAATCCCCAGTGAGGTGTATACAATTATTTTTATCTCAGTCTTGTAAATGATGAAACTGAATATCAGAGAGATGACACAATTTGTGTAAGGTCACATAGCTAAAATAGAGAAGATTGGCTATGGCACAGGTAGTTTGGCTCCATAGCCTGTGTTCTTAACCATTGCATTTTACTGCTCCTGGAGTAAAATGTAAGCTGACATCTACTCAATTATCCTCCATGAAAAATAAAATAAATTCAAAATCAACAAATATAAAAAGCAGAATTTTTTCCTGACTTCTCTTTGGCAGTTGAGTAGGTGTTCATGTTAGTTAACAAGATAAAACTCAGAAAGAGACTTATGCTTTGTTTTTTCAGATTATGAAGAGGCTTGAGCATTTTAGCTCATAACTTTTAAATCCACAAAATTGAAATAATAATAATAATATTTTAATGTTCATAAACATTTTATTATAGTAAATGTATAGTTTTTATTATAATAAATATAAATATAATCTAAAAAGAGTTAAGCTAAGAAAAGTTGTTGCAGTTTTATTTATACTGTAACAATATAGAAAAATTTAATGAGAGTCATTTACAGAAAAGTCAACTAATGTGTATGTACATCTTCCCTTAACATTTTGCTTTCTTGGTATTTGCATATTTTTCTTAGATGGGAAATACCAGTGAAGAAACAGCAAATTCCTGTGTATTACCTAAGGAAAGTACTTGTTAAAGGAATGATTCAGGATTATTGTATTAGGAGAACACTGTTATAGTACAAGTCAGTGATTATAGAATTCAATAATAACTTGATAATCATGGTAATAAAAAAAAAGGCACTCCAAAGACTTTTATTAGAATTAGAATGTCTGAGTGAATGTAAAAAAAACATCTGTAAATTAGAGAACTCCTCTGTGGGCAAATACACTATTGCTAAAAATAAAGTAACTACAGTTCATGCCCTATGGAAACAAACTGATTTGATTTGAAATTAGAAAAAAAATCGTAAATGCAATGCTGACAATAGTTTTGAGCAAACAATCCTTTAAAGTTATTGATGGCAAAATTGTGTAACTATAATAATTTAAGTCATTGATAGCCATGTCCAATCAACTTCTGAATTTAGTTTAATTTGATAGGTGTGAGGATTCACAGAGGGAAGGTAATTATCAGCCACCAACTGTCTGATTCACTTTCTGGAAAATAGAAACCTTTTTTATATTATGTAAACCCAATCATAGAGCAGTTTCCTAATAAATCCACAGTGGACAAAACAAAACAAAACAAAAACCCATGACTGAATCAATAAATACATGAATAAAAATTCTAAAGACCTCAATTCAATGAAGCAGAACTCTGAAACTCTTAGAAAACAGAGCCTTAATATACATACTCTTTTACTACTTTCCTAAAAAAAGCAGGCCAATAAAAGAAAAAGATTTATGTGTATTCAATTCTTACAAAACAACAGCAACAACAAATCACCCTATATATAAACCAGTTTAGAAATTTCAGTTTAGCTTCTCAAAAAAGGAATTTAATTAAACTCAATTGATTTATATTCCATTAAAATAGTCCACTAATTTAAAAATAATACATACTAGTTGTAGATAATACATTTAAGTTTGATGTATGTCTTTTCAGTCATTTCTCCCCATTTGGAGTATACATTTAGATTATATATGATAATCATTTCCCTAATGGTTAAATGTTTATATTTAGCACATTATACATTTTTTGAAAATATGATGTTCAATGATTACAGAATACATTTTGCCTAAAAATTTCCAAGTTGAGTATTTATGATATTTAAAACTGACACTTTCATAAAATTTCTGTGACTATCCTTCATATATCACTGAATTTTTATAAAGTGTATGCACACTTGCCACCACCTTCCAGATAAAGAAACAGAATGCTACCAATATCACAAAGCCACTGTACCCCTTCCTCTTGTAACTACATTTTTCTTTGCCAAAAGTAACCACTATTTATATTCTGATACCATAGAATAATTTTGGCCGTTTTTATATTTATTAAATAAAATTACTTTGTGTCAAAATCTTTTGGTTCTATATTTTGCTTATGAGATTCAGCCATATTGAAGCTGCCTATAGCAATGAATTTCTTCTTGTTGCTTGTACAGTGTTACATATACAACATACAACTCCCCATTTACCCCTTCCTCCAACCCCGGGCAACCTCCATTCTACTTTCTGCTTCTATAAGTTTGACTACATCAGATAGCTGATGTAAATGGAATCATGCAACATTTGTCCTTCGGTTACTGATTTATTTCACTGAGTATAATGTCTTTAAGTTTCATCCATGTTGTAGTAACATGATAATATATTATGGCTAAATAATATTCCTTTGCATGTATACACTACATTTCATCCATTTGTCTATTGATTAATATTTAGATTGTTTTCACCTCTTGGTTATTATGAATAATGAATACTCTGTGGGATATCATATTATTGACTACTACCTCTTTTTCCATTAACTTTTTATTTCAGCTTTCATAATGTCGATCACTTTCTTCTGATTTTTTTTTACTTCCTAGGTACTCCTCTAATCTTTCCTTTTTGGGGTTACTAAGCCTTTTATAATTTTCTTCTTCTTTTGGCAATCTATCCTCTCTCACAAGGTATTCTTATACCCATATATGACTTTAACCTATATTTATCAGATAACTTCCCTCATTTCTATATCTTCAGCAGAACCGTTACCTAAGATGCAGACAGGTATGTCTTCTTTTTAAAAGATTTTTATTAAAATATAGCTAACATAAAATATTATATTGGTTTCAAGTGTACATCATAGTTATTCAATATTTATATACTTAAAGAAGTGATCACCACAGTAAGTTCAGTAACCATCTGATACTGTGCAATGGTAACACAGTATTAATGACGATTTTCTCTATGCTGTACACTACATCCCCATGATGTATTTGTTTTATATCTGGAAGTTTGAACATTTAACTTCTTAATAGATATCTTTGAGATAATTTAACGCACTAATGTTTTCTTTCTCTATCTTTATCCTAAGCTGTACCATGTTGGAAGTATTTTCAGCCATAAGACAAATAGTTAACAATTCCTAGAACTATCAGGAGCCCTAATTCCCTTAAATATATATTACCGTATATCCAGTGTTAATACTGAGAAAAGATTCCCAATTACCATGAAGGTAATGAGCCCTGGTCTATTGGTCTTCTCTGACCTAGAAATAATTTCTAGAGATAGCCAACTTGAAGTTCTTATATAATACAATTGAGCTTCCTTATAAATTCACAAGTGCCATCATCATTATTATAGCTAATTCTCTTGCCACTGATACTCTTAGAGAGTGAGTTGTGACTCTAAGTCCAATCTTTTTCTTCTTTTAGATGTGGATATTACCATAGGAGATACTGAGTGGTAGGATGGTAGAGATGGAAACCTATCTCCTGATTCTGGTTAGCATTTACCCCTATATAATAATGTTCTAATTAGGATCTAGGGGCTGAACATGCTCAGTGTCCTAATCCTCAAAAGATTGCTATTTCTTAAAAAAAAAGACTGAATATAAATGTAAAGTTACAAAAGTGAAAGAAGACAATCTGAAAAAGCTACAATCAACAATAAAAAGAAACACTATTAATACACAAAATAACTTGGATGGATGGATCTCAAAATAATTGAGATGAGTAAAAAAAATCCAATCAAAAATTACCTACTCTATGATCCAATTTATAAAACATTCTTGAAATTACAAAATTAGAGAGGTGGAAAAGAGATTAGTGATTTCCAGGGATTATAGGTGAGAGAGAAGGATGATGGAAAGGAGGTAGCTATTTCTAAAAAAGGGAAGAATGAAGAATCCTTGTGACAGAATTATCTGTTCTACATCTTGACTTTGGCGATCACATGAATTTACACATATGATAAAATTGCATAGTACAAAATACACACACATAAATGAGTATATATGTAAGACTGGTGAAATCTAAGGTTGGTGGCTTTTATCAGTGAAAATTGTACTGTAGTTATGCAAGATATTGCTGTTAGAGGAAATTTGGTGAAAGTATACAGGATCTCTCTGTATTATGTACTCTGTGTGAAAATTACAGTTATCTTGAAATAAAAAGTTGTTTAAAATAAAGTAAAATAAGGCATGTAGGAAAATAATTCAGTTTTAAAATATCAGCTGTTAAAAACTTTTTTTTTTTAAATTTGATTTGTAAGAGATTTCTATCTTTCATCCCAGATTATTAAGAGCTGAAAGAATCATTATTCACTCCCTACAATGAGAAGGATAAGGGAAAGGGCTGGACTAACTCCAAACTCACTACTTAGGAAAATAGACTTTAATTTTTGGAGAAGATATAGGTTCATAGCAAAACTGAGAGAAAGGTACATAGATTTCTTTTATATCTTTAATGACCTTTCCCTTATATCTATAGTCACCGCATGTGCATAGCTTCCTCCATCATTAATATTCTCCACCAGAATTGTACATTAATTATAATTAATGAACCCACATTGACACACTACTATCAGTAAAAACTGCAGTTTACATTAGGACTCAGTCTTGGTGTTTTATGTTCTATGGGTTTGAACAAATATAATCACCATTATAGTATCATACAGAATAGTTTTTGCTGCCCTGAAAACCTGCGCTCTACCAATTCATCCCTCCCCTTCCACCTTCATTATACCTGGCAACTACTGAAACTACTGACCTTTCTGCTATCCCCATGGTTTTGTCTTTTCCAGAATGTCATATACTTAAAATTATATGTAGCTTTTGGTATCCTATGGTACAGATGTACGACAGTTTGTTTAGTCACTAACCTGATGATAGACATTTTGTTGCATCCATATTCTTTTCCAGAGTGGCTGTGAGATTTACATTCCCATTAGCAATATATGAGTAATCTGGTTTCTCCATATCTTCATCTGCATTTGCTGTGATCATTGTTTTACATTTATTTAATTTTTTTTTTTTACTTTAGCCATTTTGATATATGCCAACTGATATTTCATTTTGATTGTGATTTGCATTTCTCTGATGCTAGTGATATTTTCATGTGTTTATCATCACTTATGTTCCTTGATGAAATGTCTATTTGTGTATTTTATCCATTTTTAAATTAGACTATTTTTTAATTGTTGAATTTCAATAGTTCTTTATATATTGTTTATATATAAGTACTTTGTTGGACATGTGATGTTACAAATATATTTTTTTCCCAGTCTGTACTTATCCTTTCGTCTTCTTCACAGTATCTGTGCAGAGGAAATTGTCTTAATTTTCATGAGATTATTAAATTTTCATTTTATGAATCATGATTTGGTGTCAAGTCTCAGAAATATTTGTCCAATTCTCAGCCTCAACAATTTTATCCTATTTTTTCCTAAAAGTTTTATAATTTCACATTTCACTTTTGAGTTCATGATCAATTTTTAGTCAATTTTGGTGTAAAGTGTGAGGTTTAGATTGAAGGTTTTTTTTTTTTCTGTAGTTGTCCAGTTGCTCCAGCACCATTTGTTAAAAAGGTAACACTTTTTCAATTGAGTTGTTTTTCTTCCTTTACCAAAATTCAGTTGAGCATATTTGTGTGGGTATTTATTGGTTTTCCATTCTGTTTCATTGATTTTCTCTGTAGACAGTCACATAATTTTCAAATAGAGACAATTTTATATCCTCTTTACCATTCTGTATTCTTTTATTTCTTTTTCTGTCCTATTAACATAGCTAGAATTTTCAGTACTATGTTCAATAAAAGTAATAACTGTGGACCTCCTTGCCTTGTTTCTGATCTGAGAGGGAAAACATTCTTTCTTCTACTATTAAGTTAATCTTAGCCATAGATTTGTTCATAAGTGCTCTTTATTATAATGTAGATGTTTTCATTTCTAGTTTGCTGAGATTTTTTTTAATTGAGTATAGGTGTTGAACTTTGTCCATGAACTTTGTAATTTATCTTGTCATAGAGCAAAAAGTTATCATCATATCACTATGAGAGGACTCTCTGTCTTATGTCTTTCAGCCTTGTCTCTTGATTTGATAGAGAAAAACATAAAGGGATTTAGAAATCCTTTCCCAGGGCAGATATTCATATTACCAGATTCTACTCTTTCTGCAAACTTCTATGTTAAATGTCAGAAAGTCAATATTTATTCTCTCTTTCTCGCTATATTCTTTTCATAAGGATCATTTTATAATTTTTCAGAATAATGTCTTGAGCCAAATGGGAAGCAGGTCATATATAAACAAGCAAAATAGAAAAATATGTTCATGTTTTCCAAAATATTAATCCTTTTACATTCAAATAGCTACTCTAGGGAGCTTAAGCTTGAATTAAGGTCATGGCAGATGACATAGATTTAGGATTTTTCTTAAGATCTTTTGATATTTGGATTTCAAGTAGGCATTAGAAGTGATTTATTGACTGCACCTCTCTATTTCCTTCCTAGAACTATCCAGAACTCCAGGGAAACAAACAAACAAACAAACTTGAACTGTTTCTAGAAATATCTTATGAGTCTAATGATGGAAAAATCAACATTCTCTGAATATGCACCTCATTCTCCTTTTCAGAAGCTCTTTTGGAAAATTTGGCTGCAATTTACAAAAGGCCAAGATGCTAGTTTTTAAAACTCAGTTTTCCTATTGAATAAGTTTTCCATATTTAATTTATAAGTATTCCATATTTTAAAAATTACTTTTTTATTATCTATTTCTAAGATAGTTATAGTATACCTTTAAGAAGATATAGATTAGGTAATTCCAAGAAGGAATTATAAAAATGGGGTGTTAGTAATTGGGAAGACAATAGAGATCTTTTAGTTCAGGGGTTAGTAAACTACAGCCAGTAGTTACAAACTTTTTTGACAAATAAAGTTTTATTAGAACACAGATATACTTACTCATGTACAAATTGTCTATGGCTGCTTTCACACTATAGCAGCAGAGCTGAGTAGCTGAGACAAAGATCATATGGCTCACACATACGCATGCACACAATTACTATCTGTCATTTACATAAAATGTTTGCCAGCCTTTGAACTTCTTGGAACTTTTATTTTTATGGATAAGATTTGCCCTAAATGATTGATTTTCAAATCATACAATTAGTAAGTTGTTTAAGAATATTTATATTTTTGTATATAGTACAGTAGTACAGCCTCTTTTAGAGTCACTGTGTGTATGTGTGTGTTGAATGCTGTGATATTCTACCCAAACTACCCTTTAAAAATGAAAAGACTAATTTTTTTCAGCTCCTATAAGGTTTATCATCAGAAAAACCTCATCTGCCAGATACCTACAGGAACTGAATTAAATTAGGGAGTTGTCTTGTCCAAGGTCAAGCCTGATTCCTGATTGGCCAGAATCCAAAGAGGAGAAGTGCAAAGGCCTGTCCCCATTAATCCAATTTAGGAAAATGCTGAAGGAATTTTCTTGCCTCACAGCAACTCCTTGGTTGGATAGGGTTGGCTAAGGAGGCTTTCACTGAGGGAGCCTTGCACCTTAGTTCCTCTCATGGCCTAATTTTGCTTTCTTCCTTTCCTAATCTTTATTTCTACAGGTGTTGATCCTGAACATTCTCTAATAAGCCTCTTGCTTGCTAATTTCCATCTCAGAGTCTGCTTCCTGGGGGTCCTATCTTAGATAAATTGTCATTAACAAAATAAAGACTAGAGCATTTCCAAATTAGTGTTTGAGATTCAATCTCAGATCACTAATTCGCAACACCTATTTAGTAAGGATACACAGCCTATGGTAAATGCAAGCTTTATTGTTTCTTTGTAGAATGATTTCATTAGTTGTTTTGGTAGTGCTCATTTTTTGATATAAGTTAATGATGCAATTATTGGAGTTCATTTCTTCAGAAGGTGAATTCTAGGATGTTGCAAATTGTTGAACACCTCTCTACCCCTTGTACTGGTAAACAAGAAAGATGCCCTGGCCCCTTTTAAATATGACATTGCTAACATGGTGATTAGTGAAAACTGAGAACAGATAAAGTTAATTATGGGGGAAAGAGTTCAATAACATCCCATTGCCCATCAGCATGCAATTTTTTCTTCGTAACTTTTCTTTGTCTTTTCTATTTAAGTTTTAACTGTATAGAGAAAAAAAAAAGCATGATTAGCTTATACTCAATTTAAATTATGGTTTTACTTATATGTTAATGATTACAGTAGTCAATTAAACTGAGACTCGAAGGGTTTGAACTACTGAAGTGTGCAATAGAAATGTGAAGGCTATTTGGGAGAAAACACAGGTTATAATTTTTACTTCTGTTATCTTCTGACATTTTTAGTGGCTTATGTCAACTGAATAGCTTTATAAAGTAAAACTAAACAAATAAAAATGAATAGGAATATAGGAAGAAATGCTTAAGTGGCCCTGTCCAAGACAGAATGACAAATAGTATAAGTATTTATCATGTTCTATACATATCTGGCACTCAATCAAAAGCCACTTAAATCTTAAAAGACCAGAAATATAATACAATTGAATGGGACTATTTCTGTTTTACCTGTTTTCTTAGAACACTTGATGTATTTTTTTCAGATGTTGATTTTAATTTTTAAATTCATATTTAAGGATTAGCTTTTAAATGTTTAATCAAAAATTTGTGCCACCAGCACACGGAAAAGTTTTAATAGTTAGTATCTTAGATTTTTGTCCTGGCTCATACAATTTATACTGAAAGCACCCTGGGAATTCATTTTCCTTTCACACAGTTATAAGTAAGTGGGAATTCTCTACAATTTTCTGGTTGGGGTTAAATTATGTCTCTTAAATACATAAGAACAATTTTAGAAAACTAAGACTGTTATGAAATGCATAGGAAGACTGGCGTTATTAAACCTTCAGGTTTGAGATACCATTTGTTAATTTTTTTTAAGATTTAATGAAATATGTTCACTCAAAATCAGAAATGTAAACTCAGATAGAAACTACAGAGATTTTGTTGAGACAAAACAATATTGTTAAACATGTTGTGAGATTTTTATTTAATTTTTTTTTAATGGACAAAGTTTCAGGATATAACTCAGAAAAAGTTGGCTAATGTAACTGCTACCAGACTAACATTATTAGAATAGCTAATATAGAAACAACAGGTTGACAAATCTCAGGCATGAATGACTGAGACAATGAAAAATATTCCATTTAATATACTTACACATTTTATTTAAAAGCATGAGGCTATTTATTTATTAGGCCAATGACAGGGCACCATAAGATCTTTAGCTCAGTTTTATATTCTAGTAGCCAATTTATTTTGAAACGAAGATGTGTTTTGCTGCTCTGAAGCAAAGAAGTGAGGAAAATAAAAATGTTTCCAGGACAGCATTTCCCAAAGTATTGTTTCTATAGGATGCCTGTATTAGTGCTCCTGTGAAGTTGGCTAAAAATATAGATTATTGAACTGCACTTCAGACTTTGGGGTTGAGGCTTTGAAAAATGAAGTTCCCAAGGTTTACCCTGTTTAGAACTATCTACCCCCAATATTATGTGCTAAAAAGCCTGGTGTAAATGACAGTGGGTGTGGAGGGGGGGTTGTTGGCTCTACTGTAAGCTATGGTTTCCAAAAACCAAGCTGTGTCCTCCAAATGTACTGGAATCATGGGTGGTCTGAGAGTACTGGGTGTGGTGCCCAAGTGCCCAGCCACTCATCACCGACGCCACTTTCGGGGGCAGGCTATCATGCCCTTTCCAATCCTAATGCATAAGAAGCTATGACATGTGGAAAAAAATGAATAAATGCTTTTATATTCTGTCTGTAACCATCAGAAATTTCCAATTCATCTCACTTGTGGTAGTTACTCAGTGTGTTTTTCACTGAATGAACTGAATTTATTCTAGTCTCTGTTGGCAACTGACAGGCTTCACAAGATACTTCTCTGAACTTCATTTTCTTCATCTCAAGAATGAGATTGATAATAATACCTTTCCTCGGGAGTTTTTCTAAAGGGAAATATGATCATGTATGTGAACTCTCTCTGGAAATGAAAAATCTCTAAACAAGTGTAAGAGTGAAAGATTAGAAATGTGTATCTATGTGTTTTTTTCCCATATGTCTATTAATATATTAGAAATAAAAAAGCAGTGCCAGTTTTTTCATTAACATAGTTTTAATCAATAAAGTAGGTTATCTTGATTGAAGAAATACATTATTTTTATAAGAATTAATCTCTTTTTCTAAACTCTAGCCTGTGAATACTAATATTAAAAAAAAATTCTCATAAGAACAAGCATATAGGCCATGAATTAATCAGACATCCTTGTACATTTTGGATCCAGCTTACCTCTCCAGATTTACTGCATTTATTCATATGGTTATTTGTTCAAATACTATCAAACTATCAAATCTAGTCACTAAGTTCAAAATCTATAGATACAATTTAATTGCATTCTCATTAAGATGTCTTACATAAATCTCCAATATGTAATAATAATAAATATATAAATATTTACATTAATATGATTAGATAATAACTAAAAGTATTTTCATTTTTAGTGTTCATCTCCCAAGTAAAAATACTTATTCTCCCCATTTTTTCCTATTTTCTAAGAAGTATTTCACTGTATAAATGTAACAGAATTTATTTTTCCATTTACCAGATAGAGGGCATTGGAGCTACCTCTAGTTTCTAGCAATTGTAGGGAAAAAAATCACTATAAGCATTTGTATAAACATTATTGTGTGAACATTAGTCATCCTTTCTCAAAAAAAAAGAAAAGAAACAAAGGTGCTGAAACTCTCCTGGGAGATTTGGATGGGTTTGTCACTATCTGAATTTTGACTATGTTCATTTATTGTTTTTAATTAAAAAAAAAATTTAAATGGTCAATAACTTAGATCAATACATGACATAGGAAGTCTCTATCTTCCTCTTCATTCTTTTTACATTTCTTCTCTCCTTCTCACATCTCATCCTTCTATCAGTTCTATAAATGTTGAAAAAACCCTCATATAAGTTTTTCACTCTGTTTGGAAATGTGTTCTCCACACCTCCTTCTTCCTTTTGACCTGGCGCATTCTGACACACCTTTCACAGCTTGGTCTGTGTAATACTACTTGTAGGTAACTTCTGTTTCTTGACTGTTCAGGCCAGGTTAAAGTCCTTGATCACTTACTCTCATCACTGCTGTGGTATTTACTTTGCAGCTGTCATGAGTTTTTCAGAACACTTCCTGTTACAGGTGGGAAAACCCAATTCAAATTAAAAAAAAATGATAACAGTGTTCCTTATAATAGAAAAGTCCAAGTTTTGGTCCTTATTGGCATTCAGAAATTGGCATATGTGTATGGCATTCAGAAACAAGTTTCCAGTATGACTCTGCCTTATATTTTGTTGCCTTCATTCCCAAATTTCACATGGCAATCTTTGGCAGCCCTGGGTTTCCATCTTCCCCAAGTCAAATCTAGTGATAATAGAACATGTCATTCTTTACACACACAGTAAAAATCTCAATATGACTCATTGACTCTAATCAATGTCACATGCTTGTTTTATGATTAAGCAGTGAAATTAAGCATACAATGCTGTGGAAAGGCCCACCTAAAAGTAGTATATAAGACACAGTTCCAACAACAGCCGAGGACCTTGCTTGCAAAGCAGGAAAATGGACAAAAATTCTATCATTTGATTTGAGTATGTGGGTTCTCCTAAAGCTGCTCCAGGGACAGTAATAGTAGTCTTAGAACCAAAATATTATTTAGATAACCCACTCACTAAGCAAGGTTGAAAGTTATCACTTGTAGCAGTAAAATGCCAAGGAGGGTGGGGGAGAGGAACTGTAAAAACATGAAGGTTTTTTATCTTAGCATGTTGTTTTGAAGTATGGATGAGCAATGCTAAATTAGGAGAGGCAAGTTGAAACCTTAGAACAAGGCTCTTATGTACCTACAGAGTCTGGAATACTAAGAAAAACATTTTTTATTAAAAAATAAAAGCAAAATTTACCTTACATAACATATTAATTCCAGTGTAACTTAATAAAGTATTAATGCAATTTAGTTATTTGTTCCCTTGTAGACAGTAAGTTGCAAATTCAATATTCTCAGAAATAGAAAAAAAAATAAAGAAGTCCAATAATTGAATTTTTGAGAAAGCAATTTATAGATATCTGCAACTAAATGCAGACTTGAAAAGGATAAGGAGATTCTTAGAAAAGCTTTCCCTGTCAAACCTTTGTGTATCTTCTTAAACAAAATTGGTGACTAAAGTTTATGTTTCACAGAAATTCTATGACAATTTTAAAAGAAAACATTAAGGAAAAACTCAAAAATATATTCAATTCTTATAAAGCTTTATCATTTATTAGTATCATATTTATAGGTTAATGAAGGGTAGTTTCCTATACCTACTAATTATTTATTTACACATAACATTGCCTGCAGTAGCTACATGAAAACGACTGGCCTTGAGGAAGCATATTTAAGTGTTTCACATAACAAAACATATAAGAATTTATGAATTGGTCTGATGTGGCCTTGAAGAAATTTCAATCTGACTCACATATCCCTAAGTTGAAGTATGCATGTGATACCCAGTATATGCTTGAGTGATAAAGAAAATCAAGATGCCCAAAGAGTTTGCTATGTCTGAAGCTTTCACTGTGTATCCAATTGTCAATATGTTGATCTTGCTGGTGTGTGAGAAGTGACTATGTCTGAAATATTACATATTGTGTGTCTGTAATAATTTGTGCCCAGAGATTTCAGAAGGTTTGGAATGGCTTATTTGTCTAGAGTACTTGCTTTTTCCAAAATGTTAAGTTTGTCTGGCACAACTGTGTATTTGAAGGGGTAAATCTGTCTTGGTTATTAGTATGTATGGAGTGGTACATTTGTTTGGGTGCATTTGCTATTGGCCATACTATTAAAATTACTGCCACTTCCCACATTCTCAAAAGTTTCAATCAAGTGCTGTTCTTCTATTTGGTAATGTGACACAGAGTAAACACAGTGGTGGCCCTTTCTGGAATGCAGTTTCTCAGTGCTCCAGTCTGATCCCTGGCATAAGACCTTCAGGCCATCAGAAGCATCCCAGACCCATGAGATGGAGAGTCCATCACAACTTGTCATAACTGTACCCTACTTGCCCAAATTCTGGATAACACACTCAATATTTCCATAAGGAAGACAGCTATGAATTCTGCTCTTGAGAGTCTCACTTTCCCTAGACTCTCATCTCATAGCAACCCTTCCCAAGACTAAAAGCTTCTAAACAACTATGATTCCAATAGCTCTCTCCTGCCTTTGCATCTACAAATGATGAGGGCTTGTATGAGACAGAAAAACCGATGTATGCAGAGGGAGTACAGACACTAGCATTAGGGAATTGGGGTTTCAACCCAGGCTTTCTCATTCAAAAGCTGTCTTACCTCAAAACATTTAACTTCTCTGATGTTTATGGATAATAGTAATAAATAATTATTACTAATAATTATTAATAAATAAATATTATTAATAATAATAATGATAATACTTAACTGACAGGTTGTTGTGAATATTCAGTTAGTCCCAAGTTCAATTCAGTTTGTCACAATGCACACTTCTAGGAATTCAGTAAAAATAAAAAGAAAGATAGCTATTATCTTAGTCATATTTCCCTAAGTTACAATTGTGTGTGATTTTCACATAACCAGTGGAAGCCTAAGTTGCTATTGATTGGCTAGACAGTTGCAGTAGGTAGAATTCTATGATAATCCCAAAGATTTCTGCCTCTGCAATAAACATGCCTTGAATATTTTATAATAATATTCAATATTTAATATAATTATGTAAGAATGAATCGTAAATTAATATTATATAAATATTCAAGTCTGGATGAACACGCCTTGAATAATACTCTTCCCTGGAGTGTGAGAGGGATTTGCGAATAGGGATTTTACTTTCATGATTTTGTACCTCATATGGCAAAAGAGATTTTGTGTATGTAATTAGACTCCCTAATCAGCTGACTTTGATTTAAGGAAAAGGAAGACTATTCTGGATAGGATGATAACTAACTAATCAAATGAATTCTTTAAAATGACTTCTCAGAAGTCAAAGAGATTAGAAGTCTGAGAGACAGTCTACTATCCTGAAAGGAAGCAAACTGCTGTGCTTTGGAGAGAGTGGTACAGCAGAGAATGGCAGACAGCCTTCTAGATGCTGAATGTCTCAGTCCTACAGATACAAGGAACTAAATTCTGTCCAAAATTAGTCAGCTTAAAATAAACTCTAAGGCTTAGATGAAAATGCACTCCTGGCTGACACCCTGATTTCAGCCTGGTGAGATCCAAAGTAGAGGATCCTGCTAATCCGTACCCAGATACTTGACCCATGAAAACTGTGAGCTAATGATAAGTATTGTTTTAAGCCACTAAGTTTGTGGTAATTTGTTATGCAGTGATAGAAAACTAATACAAGAGACTATAAAAAAAACCATGCTGAGCTAAATTTTATGTACAAGAATAGATAAAATTATTTCAATAAAAATAATACAATTTTAATTGGAGAAGGGAGTAAAAAGAGAACAATTGTCTTGTATATAATAAGAAAAGCTCAATATTGATTGTATTTCCTGAAATAATGAGTCTTGAAATTAAGATTCAAGTAGTCATTGCAATATATATAAGTGACTCTTTCAAAAACAGAAATTGCGTTGTTATGCATAGTCAACATCAAAAGATAGTTCCTACTGATTTTCCAGAGTCAAATATATGTTAAGAACTGATTTGCAGTTGTTATAAAGAAGGGAACTTACCAAGCATTTAGCTATTTTGTTGTTGCTTTATTGTTTAGGACATCATGGGGAAAAGGATATAAAATGGGAGTATTTTCATTCTTTTTATGATCCTCTTCTTATATGAAAGAAAGAAGTCATCACTGCATCTGTTCTTATAGTTAAATCTTAGAGGCTTTACTGAAAATCGAAGAGCAATAAAAGCAGATGGTAGTTTTACTTGAGAAATGTTTATCTTAGCTCCACTTCTCAGGTTGTGTAGACATATATGGACATAGAATAACCTACGGCAGTACTGAATTGTCTCATTTCACTTAAATGGTGGCACTCTTGGGGGAGGGGGGAAATGACTGTGTACACAATCAGCATCACGATTTACACCCACTTATTTAATTTCCCATTCTGGTCAGATTTTGATTTAAACTTCAAAGAAACATAAATCATTAGGAAACATTTGTAACATCTCTTCAGGACAATAAGATTTAGCAACCACAGGAGACAAAACTTGAAAAATAATAGCAGAGAGAGAATTGAGGAATAGAAGAAAGTATTGATTTGATTCTTGATTTGTGAGAAATAAACATTACAGGGTATATGCAGATAGGATTTCCAAAATATTCTTATTATCAATGAATCTAAGACTGCAGAGATAGCACATAGGTTAGTCATCCTGGGGGGAATCTCAATGCTTGGAATACTTTTGAGAAATAAAATGAAAGCCCATTTGGAAATTCAGCTTGTGCTTGCTTGAAACAGATTTCTAAATGAAGTGGCCACTTCATAACCAATGAGGGCAATAGATAAATATAGTCTGTCCCAATAAGTATAGAAACATGAAGCTTTTAGTAGGAGAGTAGCAGTCTCTAGCTACAAAACCACTTATCAAAGCAAACAAATAATACATAAACAAATATTAACAAATGTATCCAAAAAATCTAGTAAAAGGATAATTGAAAATGACCACCTAAAATATATTCTCAGGACGCATAAATATTTATGAAGTATAGGTTTCCAAACAATTTATTTCACCAGTGGCAAGATTGTAACTGTAAAACTGAGAAACCTACTCACCACAGCTGTTTGCTTTGTTTCAAGTCTTCACCTCCAAAATAAAGCAGAAATCAAAGAGAAGTCAAACTGGCCACATTGTCAATGCTCTAAATTCTTACCTCAGCATTCGCATGGTACCAAGTAAATAGTGGAAATATAAATGAAAATTTTATTTTCAGTGTTTATGTGAAAAAACTTAAAAAATTGTTACAATTCTCTTAGAAAGATAAACATATAACATTTGATTATGGAGTCTTTAAAAAGACTGTTTTATGAAAAGTCTAGGGCTTTTCTCTGATAAGTCTGGGGCTGGTCTCTGACAAATCTCTCAAGGAGGAGTTGGGCCCTAGGTCTCCGGGAAGCATGGCCCTATATCATCTCCAATATAAAACTCCAATTTTGGTTGCAAAATTTTGAAAATTTTCTTGAAAGCAGGGAACAAGAGTTAACATATTTCTTTGCGTAGAATCATTAAAACCTTCAAGCATTAGACCATTTTAAAATGATATTTTCATTTGAAAGAAAAAACTATATGATTATAGATATGGGAGATCATTTTATGAACATTATAGATGTCTAATCAATGTGCTATATACTTGAAACTAATTTAAATAAATAAATTTATTTTACAATGTCCTACAATGAAACAAACCCCCCAAATCTAGTGTCAGAGTACTAAAAATTTATTCACATTTGGTACATAAGCACCCTGACCCATGGGTTTTGGTTTTGGATGGCAGTTATTGGAAGATCTAAATTTCTGTTTGTTGTTTTGTTTTTTTGCATTATAAGTTAATGTATCAAGAAATGCAATCTATATCATTCCGTAAATACTGAGTCACTTTAGAGTAGAATACTGTCATTTTATATTATGCCTCTCTCCCCTTCCTCTCCAGTTCTCCTCTTCAAACCTTTGACTAAGTGTTTAGAGAGGCCTTGTGACTTCAAATCAACAGAGGAAGAACTGAGGTACTTGTATTAACAAAATGTCCTCTTTAGACTTGCTAGGCCTCCTCTGGGGCTCCTGGTCTAGACTTCTTCTAGACTGGGAGCTCCTGGGGAAAGTCATAATAACATCTGGCTTTCGGGAGCATGATTTTCTGGTATCCACTGCTAGAATCTTTAATCCTGGTCATTTATCTCTGGACTCAAAGTTCTTACTCCTTACACACACTCTTCTTTTTAATATCAGTCTCTGTTGGTCCACAGGCTTTTTCAACACTTCTGTGTTTCTTTTCTGATCCCATGGACAATTCTGGGTCTCTTTCTCATAACTCCGAGCACATAGAAATCCACACGGGCTTCTGGCTTGCCCATCTAGCTGCCTTTTGCTGTAGGTTCTTCACAGTCACTTAACCTGCATCTTTGAGGAAAGTGACAGTCTGTGGATCTCCACTGGAGGCCTTGGAAGTGTGCCAATAGCCTTCAAAGTTCTTAGGTTCTGCAAATCGCTAATTATTTCTACCCTTGCTCCTGTGTTCATCTTTCTGGGCAAATTTCAAAGCATAACTCATGTGTTTCCGACACTCCCCCCACCCCCCGCCCCAGATCTACCTAAGTCTCCCTTCTCCTCCCACAATTTAGTGGAACCAAAAGACGGAAGCTTTTCCCAAATCCTACCAGTCTCAGGAGGATCTTTCTCCCCACCTATGTAATATTTTATGTTCACAGTAGCCAGGGTTACATCATTTTATGTTGAAAGATAGAATATTGGATTTCAGAAAATCTTTTTTTTTGGTACTGCTTTCTGCTTTTACAAATATGGTCTTGCTAAAGAGGTTGTGCAAGTCCGCTAGCTTTAAGACTCAAAGCTGATCAATGTCCTCTTTCTTGTAGGAAATACAATTTTAGGACACAGATTTTCTCGGAAGATAAACTGATATAAAGTAGGCCAAGTCTTTAGCACTCTGTACACCATATAGTGATCATTCAGTGCATATTGGCTACTGTGATTGTGTGGTAATTCCCCCGACATCACAGAGAAAATTCCCAATCATTCATTAAAAATTAGTTTCTCTATTTAGAGAATGACTAAATATTATTCTGGATTTTGGCTTTCTCAGAAAGGTTCTGTACAATTTTTTTCTCTCTTACCTTCCCTTTCTCTTCTCTATAAAGTCTCTGAATTTCAGTGAATTTCTATGCGTATTTCCTCTGCACACTTCCCCTGGGTACTCTCCCTTCATCTCTTTCCTGCATTTTCCCCTGTGCTTTTTTCCCCCTGCCTATTCCCTTTGCATAGTATCATTGTATATTTTTTCTACATGCTTTCCCTTCTTTCTAGCAGTCTCTTACTCAGAGCCATCAGAAGCCATTTTATCCCTCTATATACTATAGCATGTTTTTTTTCTCCTTCACTCAGTTCTAATTTCATCTGTAAAGGTTAAAACCTTTTCCCTAATAAGTGCTTCTAATTCTTTAACTCCTTTTGTATTCCTCATATGCTTGCTGCTTCCTTTAAAGAAAAAAAAAATGATTTTTGGCTTAAAACATCTTGTGATCCCTCCATTTGCTTTTTCCAGGTTTCTGTTAGCAATACAATTCCCACACACAAAGTATTCTGACTGATGGATTTCTTCTGTTTTTCCCCTTTGTATTTGAAATTCTTCTTAGATATGGCAAAAACTGGGAGGTATGTGAGTATCCCAAAGTCAAGCTCCACAGGTTACCACTTCTTTTATACACTAGACAATCCAAATCTGCTTGCTTTCAAAAGTCATTGTTTGCCAAAGGCATAAACCATGATAAATGACAGTTAGTGTTTCTTAAAGGAGATCCAGCTAATTCAAATGAATAATTTCTTTCAAATTAACCTACTCATCGCTCTTAAATTTCCTTTAAAACAAAACTGAATACTACCATCAGAAAAGAGTTGTTAATTATGACATAAGATTTTCTTCATTCAAGGAATAAACACTCACCATGACAAATGATTTTGTTATAGGCCATGGATCTTTCATTTATTCCAACATGGAAGTAGTAGTACTCCCTCAGTGTGTGTCAGTGTGTACCTAAGGTACGTGAAATCATGGGACAAACAAGACACATTGTCCTGGAACACCAATTTGTTCTATAGTAATTTATTTAAAACATCATTTTTAAAAAGAGTAAAATAAACCACATTACCATAGATTCAATAAAAAATAGACCCAAAGACTTTAAGACAAACATATAAAAAACTAAATGGATTTTTTCCTTTCCTTGGAAGTCATTGGATCACTCAGAGGTTTGCATTCTTTTGTCCACCTTGTTAATTAAAATATTAAAGTATACCTACCAAAAATTTGTAGCAATCAGTAGATTTAAAAATATATATGAGTTAAGAATTCAGAGGCCTTATGCAAGAGTTGCCTACCATTAATTAAAAAAGGGTTTAATATTCAGAAGATTTAGAATAAACTCTGTAAGCCTGAGAAAATTTAGAGCTCTTCTCTTTTCTCTACTAGTTCTTTGAAATTTTTAAAAGTAATATAGTTCTTCAAAGGCCATATATTTGTAAAATGGATTTTATGTAATTCTCTTCGATACTAATTAATAACTTTAGAATATTGTAATTCAATTCTGGAAGACAATTTCTCTTTGGTCATTTATAGCCTTCAGGTACAAAAGGTTATCGATTACCACACAAAAAGAAAGCTGTTTTTTTTTTTTTTTTTTTTTTTTTTTTATGTATTATCTAGTTATTTTAGGATTTTTGAAAATACATATGGCTTATTTGGAATTTCAAAGGATGAGAAAAGTTTTCTAGAAGATAACATCAAAGATTTTTCCTGGAGTCCTTCTGTAGGTTGCCACAGTGACCTTGCAGCAGGGTTCTAAACATAGAAGAAAGGATCATATTTTTCATCTATGGTCTCTAAGAGAAGGAAGTCAGGCAATGTTTGACATCCATGTCATAATAGTTGTATGATTAATGGAATCCTTCTAAACTCTATAGCTCAGTTACACTGTGTTTTGTTTGTTTTTATCATATGCAGGACCCTAAGGCTCATGAGTAACATGATTGGCAGGAGAAAATGGATCTGTTTGCTTTTGTTATTTGCTAGAATATGGCAGATTTGAACAAAAAGAAATAATTGAAAGAAAATTTGACTGATAAGAAATAAATCTGCTGATATTAGTAATATTAAATGTGGCTGTGACTATGGCTTAAACATGTATATGTGGTATCTGAGTATGAAAGCTATTTTATTCGAAAAATATCATTTCAGCTAATAAAGATGGTAGTAGAAAGGATTTATGAAATTTAAGTTAGGTTTATAACAAGTCAAGAAACTTCTAATTCAATATTTTCTATAACTGTCATGTATGTTCTCAATGCAAATATGAAGTAACTCTCTCAGCTAGAAATTTCCTGAATAAAAAGATTTTCTCTGTTTTGCCAAAGAGGTGACTCATACAGGGTCCTTGGAGAGTTTTTGGATAGGACTGGTCACCAGAAAGACAAAGAATGTGATTAAAATGTTGAACCTTTCTATTGCAAGACCACTGGGGAAGAGAGGGTTGGGTGGAGACTGAGTTTAATCATGTGGCCAGTGATTTAATCACTCACACTTACATAATGAAACCCAAATAAAAAAATATAGACACTGTAGTTTAATAGAGCCTCATTGTATTCACCTGTTTGGGAATACTGATGTATTGGGAGGGTAACATGCCCTGACTCCACAGACAGCTGGCACAGAAGCTCTGTTTGGAACCCTTCTAGACCCTGCCTCATGTTTATTCTTTATTATAAAACTGTAATCTTAAGTAAAACACATTCATTGAGTTCTGTGAGGTGTTTTAATGAATTATCAAAACTATGGGAATTATAAGAATGTTTAAATTTGTAGCTAGTCAGTCATACACTAATTCTTGGCAGGTTGATAGTATTAAAACTATATTTTACTGCCTCTGTTGGATGTTACGCCAGTTGGGGTGGAAACCAAATAGAAGAGAAGGGGTCCTGGTTCTCTAATAATTGTCTTTTGAGTAAGTATCTTTAGGGATAATGTTTTTGAATATAAATAGATATTATTGACATTTATTTTCTGTGAAAGCAACTTCCCAGTATAGTTAAGAGGAACTTTTTGAAGGTCTTTCTCAATGCAAGGTGAGGGCAACTTGGTAACTATGTTTTTCTGAAAGCTGACAAATAATGGCTATAGTGAAGGAAGTTGTGTTGTTGGCAAGACATTTAAAAGGCATCACTTGTGAGTAGAAATAAAGCCTGAGGGATTAAACAAGACCTTTACTCTGAGATCAGTCATATACAAGTTGACTTTGAACAGGAAGCAACATTTCTAAAGGATCACTCCAGGTGCTGTGTTGAAAATGGGAAAAAAAGAGGAATAGCAGAAGTGAATGCAGGTGACCAATGAAGAAGCTGTTACCATAACTTGGATGAGAGATAACTGAACCAGGGATGGAGCTGTTGCTAAAGAAAAAAAAAAGGCATTAAATTAGTAGACAAAGTTTTAAATGAAATTGTTCATATAACTAAAACCAGCTATAAACTTTCCAAATTATTATAGTAAAAGAAACACACACACAAATTCCCACCTACTTATAAGAAATGCAATCCCATATATTAAAAGATAAAGAACAAAAACAGTATTTAGAAAGAAGATGTAAGTTAATAGTTAGAATATTCTTATTCTTCATCAATTAATGTAAAACAGAACACATTTAATTATTAAAAATAACTCATAAATTCTAACAAAGAATACTGCACAGAGTTTATTAGAAAAGTTGTATCTAAAATCAAAATGACATACAGAGGTCACTCAGATTCTTACAGTATGCAAATACTGCATACCAGACAATTGCTAATAAAAAGAAAAAGGGATCTGTAATACTAATGTCTAATATTTTGAAATCAAGTTAAAACTATTCAATAAAGGAAAGAAATGAGATTTAAATTATGCAAGATAAATGCATAATGAGATTAGAACCATAATATATTTTTGTATATAAATAGCACACTAGAAGGAAGAAAAAGAAAATGAGAGGAGAAGAGAAGGGAGGACGGAAAGCATAAATAAATAAATACATATATGTATATATGTATGTATATACACACACACACACACACACACACACACACAACAGGATGAGCTAAGATAATTGTCATAAAACACAACAGAAATAGAGAAATTAAACTTACATCTTTCAGCTTTTCCTAAAGAAACATCCCAAAGAATAATAAACAGGGAATGTGATTATGTATTCTATAGATTTAAACAAAAAGACAAATATAAAACTTTGATTTATTTTGAATAAATAGTATTTTAACACACATATATATTCTCCACAATTATCTCATCTCCACAAGCAATTAATTGTTTAACTAATTATTCAAAGTAGGTATAATACTGGCTACTTTCTCTGATAACACGAGAAGAAAAGAGATAGAAGAAAAAAAAAATTTACTTCTGAAAAGTAAATAATTTTAGAAGTTTGATAACAAAGAGAAGAAAAAAGCTACTGAAAATTAAATATTTCTCTCATAAATAGCTCTTGAATAAAAGGAAAAATAAAAAAAGGAGATTGCAAAATATCTAGAAAATGATAGTGAAAATATAGTTTATTAAAATACTATAAGACTATAATAATGCTGAGGAATTAAGATTTAAATGCTTACCTACATAAACACATAATGATTAATTTTTTAAAAAATATTTTAACAATTCTCACTCTTTAAAATTAATTCTAGTGACTGGAAAAAAAATTAGGACACATTTTTTAACACTTCCAAAGTTGGAATCTGTCTTTATTTCCTTTAATTATTATTCTATAGTAAGTCTTCAGACTCCAGTTTGAGATGATCCAAGTCTTACACTTTCTGTTTTCCTACTGTAGTACTCAGTGGGAGGTGTCCTATATTTTCTTCTCTTTAACTACTTTTCTTATGAATGTCAGAAGGGTGGTTTTTTTTGTAACTTCCAGGACAGTTAGGTTACGTACTGTGAACTACAGAATTCTTAAAGCCTGGCATAACCTAGTAAGATGAGCATAACCTAGTAAGATGACAAAAACTGGCAAAAGGTTGGTATTCTTCTAAATTTTACACTATACTAAAAGACAGAAAATGGGAGCTTTTACCAAAAAAAGAAAAAAAAAGCCAATTTACGGAATCATTAATTCATTAAGATATAGAGATTTCAAGTTATAGGTTCCTCTTATAAGTATAAGAAACCCTAATATGTAAAAAAAATGTAATAAACTAGGCTGGAAAAGAAATTTTGAATTCCCTCTCCTCTGAATTCAGCTAGCTATAATAGCTACATTGATGAGTGATGGGAATCCTGTCCTCCTTTCTTCCCAAAATTACTTTTAGGATATCTCTGTGTCTCGAGATCTTGAAATATATTTGTATGAGGTAAACCACTGATCTCTATCTGTGTGGGGAAAGGTGAAGAATGCATATTTTTCCTATCTAGCATATAAAATTTAGGTAATTATGGTTTTCGATGTAAGTTAATGAGCAATAAGATATACATACATCCATGATCTATTGGGGTTATAAAGGAATAAGACAAGATCACAGAAACTGTGGAATCACAAGCCTTTCACTTTGTCCCACTTCTGCTGAGATCAACTTGAAACATGTTTTTAATACTGGAGCCATAATATCTTTGAGCAAATGACTCTCTCAGTATCGAGCATTAACCGGGTCATTGACTGACTCAGAATGGATGAACAATGCCAAGCAATCAATATTATCTCCCACATATCTGTAGCCAATTGAGATTTCTGTTGTTTCATGATATCCCAGACTCCTACCCACTGCAAAAGGACTACAAATAAAATAAGCTGCTTTCTTTGTCCTATTTTCAAAATATTATTTGATCCATATTTATGTCCAATTGTATTATATGTTGTGTTGTGGGTAGAGATGCACACATGACATGATACTTGATATGTAATTTTGACTATGCTTTGGCAGCACTGACAAAGAACAGGTGAATAAGAGCTGAAGGAAAAATTGTATGCTTGCCTCCAAAAAAGGCCAATATATATGTTTAACATTAAAAGCACCAACTAATGTAATGTAATGTGGCTTACATTGTTTATGAGTATTCCTTAATAACAGATGCTACTGGGGAACATAAGGAATAAGGACAAATATTTAAGATATTTATGTAATATTTGGATAATTAGGTATCTCACATTTTGACAGAGATATTTTTCTATAAGTAAATACATAAAATTTTATCTGTGTATTTCTATCAGAATTTTTTTCTGGTTGAGATTAGAAAGATCTAATTGCCCAAATATTATTTAGATATTCTAAATATCTAAACAAATATAAATAGCTTTATTTGAAAGGAACATACTATCCAACTTCCTATTTAAAATCCTTCTAAAGATAAATAAGAAAAAGACTAACATCTAAATATTAAACTAGTCAAAGCATAGTCAGAAATATTTTTTCAGATATTACCTCAATGTATATATCTCAGTTTTTAATATAATATTGAATAAATGCAAAATTATCCATCACTGGAGTATTGTTAAATGAGTATCTAAATATATAATGTTATAGATCTAATAAGTAGATGATGTAGATCACTTGTTCTCTTACTTTTTAATGCTCATTAAGTCATGTTATAATAGTTTAATTTAAAAATATTCAGTATTTTTATTGATTTTTTTATTTTTTACTGATATCTATTATAGTTATTTTAATTTTAAAAAATAATTTGAAATTACCTATATTAATTTCATTGCAAAATCTTTCAATTTCTCTTTTTATGCATTTTCATATCTTATGAAACAAATAAAATATTATAAGATTTATATTCAGTGTATTATTTTTGTGTTTGTAGATATTTGATGTTCCCATTTACCTTATTCTTATTTAACTTAAGGTTACAAATGAAGATTAGGTTCACATGGACCGTAGAATATCAAAATAATTTTATAAATTGATTTGTTAAAATGAATAAATACTTGTAAGAAGAATTTAAAACATTTTTAATGGTCTGCATATTAGAGCAAATACTGTTCTTTAACCTAAAATGTTAAATTAAGGACAAAAAGCAGACTTTGACCCTCTTAAAATATTGCTTTTATTTGCACTACAACATTGACCAGAACCCAAGGACAGTGTTTAAAATTTATTTCTTTGTTGCAGTTAACAGGTAAAGATAGATTTTATATATAAATTCAAATGTTGATTTTTATAATCATGACAGAAATTGAAGTTGCTGTTTTCTCTTTCTCTGTAGGTCAGAAGTTTTCAATTTATTCCTATTTCTAGTCAATGTTTATGACTTTATATGGTTAGAAATGATTTTATTTTTCAGAGGCTAGACAAATTTACCATAATGACTTTCTGGGGATAAGAATCCTGAACCTCATTTTCAGCTGGGGATAATTTCAATTCAGATCACCACAAGCTGAATTGTATCTAGTGTATTGTGAGACAGAGTCGTTTTTGAACATTTGAAGTTGTTTAGAAGCTTTCGTTTTCTAAGAGCATGTACTTTTTATAGTTTCATTTTATCTATTAATTTTCTAAACTTTCTATTCTTCAATCGATTATATTATTAGGAGTATTTAACAATTTTGGGGGTTAGAAATTTATTTTTTGTGTGCATATGTTTTGTATCTTTTTGAAAATTAAAATTTTTAGGTTTAGAATTTATAATTTGTCTATTAAGAGACAATAGACACACGTAGATGTAATGATCAATTGCCATAGAGATAAACATATCACCATAGCAACTTGTATCATGTGCTCGTGTGTGAAAAATGTTAAGGAGTAGGAAAAAAATAAATTGTGTGTATGTGTATGTATTTTGAATATTCAAAGGCTAAAGAAGTGTAATTTATCTTCTACTAAAGAGCGATTGTACTGCTAATTTCTTGAAAAAAGCCACTTCCAGTGGCTTTTGCATACAGCCACCATGCCAGGTCTGGTATTTTGCTCTGTGTCTAACATACTCATTCTACGTATATGATAAATCAGATCTTCTCTTGCTGATATATTTATAATATCCAGATATATTTGAGTGTATTAATGACATTTTAATTATTTGAGAAATGAGTCATCTGGATTAATAATAATAAAATAAAAACTCAGGACATTCAGAACACTGTAGGATACACAAAAGGTAATAGAGAATAGGCAGGTAAGTTACTGAAATAAAATAGAGTCAAAGACAGTGATACAGATTTCTGGTCAAGATGGCAAAACAGGTATAAACTCTGTGTTTGCCTCTTCTCATAACTACATCAAAATTACAACTAAACTACAGAACAACCATCATTGAAAACTGACTGGAGTCTAGTTGAATAGAGTCCTACAACTAAGGACAAACAAAAGAGGCCAATTAGAGACTGGTAGGAGGGGCAGAGAAAGGCTGATATGGAACAGCCTGGTGCCACACCCATGTGTGGCAGCTGAAAATCAGTAGAGATATCTTGACCACAGAGGTTCCCCTGGAGAAACAAGGGACCCCATCCCCACTCTGAGCTCCCAGACCATGATTTCAGTGCTGAAAAAAGAAGTCCCCACAACATCTTGCTGTGAAAACCAGGGAAGATAGTGTGCGAGTGAAATAGAGGGCTGTAAGAGTCCTGCACATGGACTTACTTACTGACAGACTTACTCACTCCAAGCTCTGGTGTTTGGGCAGGAGTTCAAATGGCTCCAGGGACATACAGGGAAGAAATGAATTATCTGGCTTTGGTGTGAGGGCTGGAGGGACAGTTTTCTCCCAGTCAGAAGTGCTGGAAGAGGCCACTGTTACTTTGTTGGGCCCTGCCCCCAGCCAGCATGCAGACTCAGGCAGCCACTGTATTTGAGCTTCCATCAACCTGGATAACACTGGTCACTCCACTCTGGTGATTCCCTGAGACCTGCCCCACTCAATTTGTGGGCCCACCCAGGCCACTTCCAGTGGCTTTTGCATACAAATGGCCTGTCTTGGCTCATGCTGTGAACTTTTCTAGAATCTCTCAAAGGTTCAAAAACCCAATAAAGCAGTATCTGGCTTCAGTATGCACTGTACCTCTTACTAAGCAGACTGGGCAGGCGCCAGAGTCCTGCTAAAGTGAATCCTGCTGCATAGGGTCAGCCCCTGCACAACAACTCCTCCACTATAGTCACCAACCATTTCCCATAACCAATCAGCCCAAGGGACAGTCCCTCTCTTTCATTTGTAAACAGCAACCGAGGCTCAACCACAACCGGAAGGCATACATGACCCATACAAGGGACACGTGAGACAGTGCCAGTGGGCCCTAAAAGACCTTTAATACCTAAGGCTACTCTACTGAGACCAGTAGACGTAGTGGCTCTGCATAAAGCATAGAAACAAACAAGGAGGCAGCCAAAATGGGAAGACAAAGAAATATGTCTCAAATGAAATCACAGAACCAAGCTCCAAAGAAAGAACTGAACAAAATGGAGACAAGCAATCTACCAGATGCAGAGTTCAAACATTGGTTATAAGAATGCTCAATGAACTTAGGGAAAGAGTAGATGAATACAGTGAGAATTTTAACAAAGAGATAGAAAACATAAAATTGAACCAGTTAGCAATCAAGACTACAATAACTGAAGACTATCTTAGAAAAAAATCAACAGTAGATTAGATGAAGCAGAGAGTCAAATTGGCTATTCAGAAGATAAGGTAGCAGAAAACACCCAATCAGAACAGCAAAAAGAAAAATATTTCTAGAAATGAGGATAGTTTAAGGGGATTGGTACAACATCAAGCATACCAACATTCATATCATAGGGGTACCAGAAGATAAAAAGAGAGCAAGCAAAAAATTGAAAAGCTAGTTCAAGAAATAATGACAGAAAACTTCCCTAACCTGGTGAAGGAAATACAAGTCTAGGAAGCAGAGAGTCCCAAACAAGATTAATCCAAAGAGTCTCATATCAAGGCACATCATAATTAAAATGCCAAAGATTAAAAACAAAGAGAATTTTTAAATGAACAAGAGGAAAGTATTTAGTTATCCATGAAGGAGCTCCCATAAGATTGTCAACTGATTTCTCAACAGAAACTTTGCAGGCCAGAAAAGATTGGCAGGAAACATTCAAAGTGATGAAAAGTAAGGACCTACAACTAAGATTGCTCTACTCAGCAAAGCTATCATTAAGAATCAAAGAACAGATAAAGAGCTCCCCAGATTAAAAAATAAAATAAAATAAAAGCTAAAGCAGTTATTATCACCAAATCAGTATTACAAGAAATGTTAGAGGAACTTCTTTAAGAAGAGCAAGAAAGTAAAAAAATCAAAAATATGAATAATAAAATGGCAATAATTATATATCTATCAACGATTACTTTAGATGTAAATGTATTAAATACTCCAATCAAATATAGGGTGACTGAATGGATACAAAAACAAGAACCTTACATATACTGCTTACAAGAGACACACTTCAGATCAAATGACACTCATAGACTGAAAGTAAAGAGATGGAAAAAGATATTTCATTAAAACAGAAACAAACAAAAATGCTAGAGTGATAATATTTACACCAGACAAAATAGACTTAAAAACAAGGACTGTAACAAGAGAAAACGGAGGACCCAGTAATCTCACTTCTGGGTATTTATTTGAAAAACCTAAAACACTACTTGGAAGGGACATGTGAGTCCATATGTTCATTGTAGCCTTATTTATAATAGCCAGAATATGGAGGCACCATGGGCTTCCATCAATGGACCAATGGATAAAGAAGAGGTAGTGTATATATATATATATATATATATATATATATATATATATATATACACACACACTATACAATATTACTCAGCCATGAAAAAAAAGAATAAAATCTGGCTATCTGCAACAACATGGATGACCTAGAAAGTATTATGCTGAGTAGAATAAGCCAAACAGAGAAAAACAAATACCATATGATTTCACTGATATATGGAATCTAAAGAACAAAACAAACAAACAAACAAAACAAACTCATAGATACAAAGGAAAAAATAATGGTTGCCAGATGGAAGGGGAATTGAGGGAGTGAGTGAAAAAGGGGAAGGAATCGAGAAGTACAAATTGATGGTTACAAAGTAATCATGGAGATACAAAGTGTGGCATGGGGGTATATTGTCAATAATATTGTAATAACTATGTATGGTGTCAGATGGGTACTATATTTATGAGAACAATCACTTTGTAAGTTATATAAATGTCTGATCACTATGTTTTACACTTGAAAGTAGTATAATATTTTATGTCAACTGTAATTAAAAAATAAAAATTGTTAAAAAAAGATTTAAAAATTGATATAGGTAAATATAAATTGAAAGTTGTATTTATCATTATATTTAATTTTTATATTTTATTGGTCAAATAATTGAAGTTATATTAAGAAATACAAAAGTGGTAGATTTTATTATTTTTCACAATTAATCTGTCTCCTTTCTTTTAAGAGGATTGATTATACATTCCTACCCATTGCAATGTAACTTAATTGCAGAGAAATGAACATTTCACCACGTGACTTTGGACTCGGTCTTATAGTATGCTTTGGTCAATGGGACTGTGAGTTCACCCATACTGTGTGTGAGCAGGACCTTTAGGAGACCTTGTAAATCTCTGTCGGGGCTGTTGCTCTTTTCTCCTTTACACAAAAATAACATTTCTCAAATAGAAGCTCTTTCTCAGCCCGAATCCTAGAAGAAAGGGATATGTGGATCAGAGCAGCTACAACTGAATATTACTTGCCATTATATAATGCTGCTGTAAGCCACTGACTTTTTTTTTTAATCTTTGTAAATCTGATGAATATACCAATTGAAATTCATTTTTTAAAGTGCACCCAATCATATTACTGACCACAGGCACAATGTCATACAGCAGATCTCTAGAACTTATTCACGTTGCATAACTGACATTTTATAACTCGCTGCTTTCCCCACCCTGATGCCCTGGCAACCACCATTCTGCCCTCTATTTCTATGAATTCCGCTTTTAGATTCCACATATAGGTGGAACCATGCGGTATTTGTTCTATGACTGGCTAATTTTTCTTAACATAACATCCTCAAAGTTCATTCATATTATTGCATATGGCAGGATTCCCTTCTTTTTTGAAGGCTGAATGACATTCCATTGCATGGATCTCCCACATTTATCCATTCATCTGTCTGTAGACATTTATGTTGTTTCTGTATCTTAGCTACAGTGATGCAAGGAACATATCTTTTTGAAATCCTTATTTAAATTCTTTTGAAAATATACCCAAAGTGGGAATATCAGATCATATGAAAATTATATTTTCAATGTTTTTGGAGAAACCTTCCATTCTTAATGTGGTTTCAGTAATACTGACTCTACCTCAAAACTTTGACTTATGTTATATCAAGCAGAGCACGGATTTTTTTCAAGTGGTATACTGAGATTAAGGATCCCTCCTGGAATTGTTAGAGGAGAGGCATTACATCCTTCTACTTCCATATGGGGACCCTAACTTGGCAGAACACGGGCCAGTCCTGCTGCAACAATCTGCATTAATAAGGACAGAGTCAACATGTGAAGGGCTCTTGGATCAATCGGCATCTAAAACAATTAACCTTTGGTTAAGTTCTATTTTTAGAATTGCTAGTTGGTGTGTTAGCCATTTCGCTAAAGAAAATCAGTAATGATTATATTTTTTCCCAAATTTCTATTGTTTATCCAAAAATTTCAATAATTATATACACTGTTGCATTTGGTACATAATAATTAACTTCTCTTACTATTTATGTAGCTTTTGAATTTATCAAATAAAATCTTTCTATTGTTTTTTATTTTATTTTTATTTAGAATTATTTTATTTGGAATTCTATTTGTCAGATGTAGGTGCTGCTATATATATATTCTTCATTTTATTATGTTTTATTCCATTGCTATATTTTTGTCTTTTTTATGTTATTTAATTTTAGATGAGCTTCAAGAAAACATCAAAGATTTGAATTTTGTTTTTAAGTCAAATATATTTCTCTTGTCTTAATTTATCTTTACTGAAAACTTTTAGAGTAATTGTATATTGCGAGATTATATCTTTTTCCTTGTTTTCATTGTTATGCGTCATTGCTGTTTCTTAAATTATGCTATATCCATGATATTTTGCAATATCTTTTTTGCCATTTGAATAATTTAAATTATCATTTTATTTATTAGTTAAATTTCTTAAGGTATTCTATTTTTAAATTACATTAGCTCATACCAAACAAAATGTTCTCCCTGATGCTTTTTTAGATTTAGAAAATAAGGTAGCTACTCTTTTATACTGATAACTTCAGAGCAATATTCTGATAACCATTTTAATAGCTTACTATTGTTTTAATCTTTCTTTGACATATATTTTACCAACTAATTTATTTTTAAAGGCAATGCTTCAATAAATATTTTTGTACATGTGTATTTTTACAAACTAATGTAAATATTTCTTTAATCAAAATTATTGTAAATTTATTTTACTAGTTAAAGAGTATAGGCTCTTTAAAGTCTTTGATATTTAATCATAATTTGTGTTTGATACATATTGACAACCAGGATGATTATATCAATTTATATTGCCACTATTAGTGTATGTCAAAGCCTTTCTCTTCACACGTACCATTGACCATCTGATAGGTATAAATTATCTCAATGCTTAAAAAATGTTTTTGCTGATAGTTCTTGTATATTTATATTTTATTAAATATGTAAATATATACATATATGTATATATTTATTTATACATAATATAATATATTATATATAAATATATAAATATAAATATTATATTATCTATAAATATAAATAAATATGTATATTTATATATACATATATATGATAACTGAGAGAGAGAGAGAGAGAGGCAAAGACTTTAAAAAAAAATTCATTTTAATAAAGGTCTGTCAAGAAAAAAAGGTATAAATCCAGTAATCTAGTCTATACCGTACATGTTAGACATGAGAACACAAGACCCTTTAAAATTAAGGGCCATATATAAGGTCACAAAGCATAAGACAACCAGAATCAGCACACTGCTGCCCTGATGTGTGATATTGCTTTTAAATTGCTCCACCTGGCAGCGTGTTCCTGGGAATGTGTCCACATGCTTGTTAGTTTCTGATAAGAAGGGGTTTAGAGTATTGCTAATACGGGAATAAGTATGACGTGTCTATTTTTGGCCTTCCACTTTTAATCCACAGAGTACAAAATATAGCCACTAAATAAATGGTAATAAGGCAAGAAATGGGCTATTTCTCCATTAATCTAGAGGCTATGTGCCCAGGGACTCCATGTTTTGGGAAACCATCTGCTGTGTATCTTTATTATTGATTCAGATTGTTTGTGTCTATTACTTTCTATGAAGTCCTGGAATTTATACAGCTGCCATATTTAACATTATGTGTGTGTGTGTGTATATATATATATACATATATATATATATATGTATATATATATAATATACTTTTCATTTTTTTCTGTTGCTTTTACTTATTTATAAGAAGGTTTAACTGATTTTATCATGTTTATCTACTTCTATTAAAATTCTTCCAATATACCTCATGTATTGTCCATTTTAGCATTATTTACCAATATCTCATCTGTCTGATATTCTGACTTATGTTTATTTATTTTATACTGGTTTCTTATAATTCTACAATTTAATTTTTAATTATATAGTTGCTTTAGTTTTACTCTGGCTCTTAATTATTTTATTGTAGCTTTATTTCACATCTTTGCTATTCAATATATTTTTAGCTTTCTAATTATTTTGTTTACTTGATTTTATCAATGAACAAGAGGAGGCAAAGCCACAGAGGGAACTTATGTGAGAATAAGTTGATTTTCATTGATCCTCTTCCAGCTTTGATTAAATGACTCCACATGCCTCCGGGGTTGAATTCCCAGCCAGAGCAAATCTAAGTAAATAAATCTGAATTCACTCTAACTTTTAAAAACAATTTGTTAAGAGCTTTATTGAAATATAATTCATATACTATACAATCCACACATTTAAAGATTACATTTCAATGGCTTTTCATAAAATTGTACATTCACAACCATGATGAATTT
>CM053515.1:57207226-57248011 GCA_028627145.1 Eidolon dupreanum
TTATTTATTTTTTCCAATAAAAAGATGAGTCTTTTGAATGTACAATGTATATAAAGTATAAATTAAATACTTTCAAAGATTTAATTTTAATTAAAAAATAAATCAAATTTTATTTAACTTGATATTTTTCACTTGTTACTTTATTACAATAGGTGACTAATATTTCATTGTTCAATACTTAAGTCAGAGAAAAAGTTAAATGCACAGATTATTTAAAATTTCTCTTCTTTAAAATATCAATTTGTGTGATAGTTTTAAAGTTTTGTTAACTAACTCCCAAGATCTCACTTGTATCTGAAATTCTCCCAATCATGGCATTTATTCAAATATTTACATATTTTTCTTACCTCATACTCAAGAAGAAGGAGGGGGAAATACATTGCTAAAACCTTCATAATTTATAGCTTCATATAGGTTACAAGAAAGACAACAATATTGTCTGATTCTGAAATTAGAACATAAAACATCAGAAATAGTTACGATTTGAATCAAAAAGCAATAAATCATTTTAGTAGTGTATTTTGTGAAGAAAGAGCCATGTTGCAATTTTGATAACTCAAGTATTTATGGAGACAATAAGATAAAATATAGACTTCATAAGAAAACTCAGGATAGATTTTCAAAATATTAATATTACTTTCCCACTTTCGCCCTCCCTCAAAATAACCTGATATTAATATTTGAGTTGATGTTCAAAAAGTCAGTTTCATTTAAAGTAACTTATTCCCCAATGAAATCTTTGCTACTCAATCTATTTTATGTATGTTCTACCAATATTAAGTGACATTTTGAAATATCAATAAGATGCAGGCTTCAGGCAAATTTAATTTAATCTATACTTCAATCAGAAAAACATTTTTTAACATACTAAGCCATGATTGTTTCTTTTTTATTTTTAATGTGCACACACAGACACACAGGAAATATATGTACAAAAGGTATAAAAAGGAAGTTTAATATTTGTAATATAGATGTAATGTCTCATATATAGATTAAAATCTAGAAAAGCACATAATAATAATAAAATCGATAAAGAAGTATCCTTTTCTTAAAAAGCTACATATTTACAAAATAGTCTTTTCAAACACCCAGTAAATAATCACACACACAAACACATTTTCACGTAGTCACACACACCCATATAAAAGCATCTGTATTGGAATTGCAAGCCTAAGATATTAAGCAAATTCCTCAGAGTTACAGGATAGTGATCTCCAGAGCTACTCCCAGCATGGCTCATGGGCCAACAGCAACATCATCTGGGAGATTGTTGGAAATGAGAAATGTTAGGCCTCACCCTGCCGTCTCAGATCAGAATCTGGGGTTTGGGTGCAAAAAATCTGTTTTAACAAGTTCCTTAGATGATTCTTATGCGTACTAAATTTTGAGGTCTTTAATCTGAAACTATGCTAGTTTTCCTTTAAGACTGTATACACTCTTCACTATGTTAAGAAAATGATCCCCAAGCCTTCTTTGTTTTCTTTCTAGCATATATAAAAATTTCTGTCCTATGAAGCAATATGAAGACAAAGAACCAACAGAAACTAGAAATATTTCTTACAGTATTATATTTTTTATTGATGTTTCTAAAAAGGGGAAAAAGTGCTGCTCAATTAACTTACTTTATTATGCAGCGGAAGTCCAATGCATATTTGTATTATTAAGAATAGCAAATTATATATTTTAAATGCTTGTCATTTAAGAAGAAATATCCTGAACCCACTTAAGCCAAAGTTGGAATTGAAAATTAAGTATAATTCTCATAGGAATTATGATGTGGTTTCCCATTTTTCATTCACCCATTATTTCAAGGATTAATTGTGCTTTTAACTTCTCTGTTAAGTAGTGAATGTTTAATGTTTGGCTGCATATGAAATGTAATTCCATTTGTAGCATTTGCCAATGTAATACCAATCTTCTCGTCCATGATTTTCCCTTCAACTATGATCATATTTTCAGTGTGATACATTGAATTTTCATCTGTTCATATAGGATCCAGAAATCTTTAATATCAAATTACTGGGAATTTGCTATAAATGATTGCAGGTCAAACAGTGGCTTCAATTTAGTGAGGCCAAGTTGCCAGTAAATTTTGGAGGTTGATTATGATTTATTAAAGATTCTCTCAAGGTAGATACACAGAAAATAAGGTATTGCAATTTGAAATCATTAAAGATGGCAACTTAGTAGAACATGAATCCTTCCTTCTTCTTCTAATTAACTGCTAGATTAAATTTGTAGTTCCATGAATAGTTTTAATTCTATTTTTCCATCAGGCTACTCATTCTTTTTAATGAATTTGAAATACAGTAGTCTTTAGAAAATGTGTTTAAATATATTTATTCTCCAGTACTGAGGGCTTTTACATTCTTTCCTCCAAAGAATATATGTTGATTCCTTTCTCTAACATCTCTCAATGCATGGTCAACCATCACCTCCAACACACTAGTCCAATGACTTGTATTCCATTCAAGTTAACTCAATTCATGAAACATTATTATCAAATTTTAATTATGCTGAGATGTTACTCATTGCATTTTCATGAGTGATGGTCGATATAAAGTCCTTCACAATTTAATGCTTGTGGTGCCAACAATTTTTCTATATGCTTCCAGATATCAAAGTTCCATGAGGGGTGGTGGGTCGAGTTTCATAAAGTCCACTTTATAGCCTTTGTTTGACTATATATATATAATATATATAGTCAAAAAATATGTATCTATATCTATCTATCTATATCTATCTATCTATCTATATCTATATCTATCTATCTATATCTATCTATCTATCTATATCTATATCTATCTATATCTATATCTATATCATATATATATATATATATATCTGATCTCATTTTGCAGAAAATCTTTGCTCTGATTGAAATATATACATATATATTCTTATAAAAAAAGCATAAGTTATGTTTTTATTTTTATTTCTCATTATCTAACTGTAGAGATTGAGATTAAAAGAAGTATTGGTAGTAGTCTGTGCACATTTTTTTAAATCAATGTTGCTTTAATTTTTCTCCCCTTTTAAAAAAAGTTCTGAATGAGGCTGTGCTTTAAGTGTTTAGATTTTACACAGTATGAATAATTTAATGCAAAATATATCATGAATTAGGATGTGGTTCCATAGTGTAGCAGTTAGCATGTCTGCTTTACACGCAGAAGGTCCTGGGTTCACACCCCATTGCTGCCACAGTCCATGGTCTACAGCTATACCACCTTGAAAAAGCCCAGTGTCTGATCTCGGAAGCTAAGCAGGGTAGAGTCTGGTTAGTACTTGGATGGGAGACCACCTAGGAAAACCAGCAGCTGTAGGCATAAATAATAATAAAAAAAAATTGTCATAAATTGAAAAGTATATTTAAACTAACATGAATGAGTTGAAAATATTATGATTTATATCTGTCTATGATACATCAAGTGAGTAAATTGTAACTAGACCATCTCCCTTTGCCATTGTATTAGTAACTGAAAAATAAACTTCAACTTCTGATTTACTGTCACTGGGAGAGAAAGACTAATGAGAAGTGCTTATATATAATAAATGGATAACATCTAGAAGTAAGACACTTTAAAATATTTGTGTTCTGATAAGCTTATACAGCCATTTGGCATTACTATAAATTCTCATACCTATTTCCTCAGCTCTCTCTGTAGTCCAGTGTATAAAACCCATAGATCCATGCCAGGGTTCAGAGGGATCTATTAACACAGTACCTCACATCAGCCTCATCAGTTAAAGAGGAAAATGGTTAGATCTGGGAAAACGCTATAATGCTGAAATCAAGTATGCATGTAGAGAGGAGTACATTCAGGGAGAAGAGCGTCAGATTGGTGCCATAGCTGTATTTTCCTTTTTGTGTAATCGGTAAATGGGTCTTTTATGTTGGTCAGTGTGAGTATTTAATTTAACTGAGCAATATGAATCATCTAGGATACTGGTCAGCCAACTTTCCATAAAAGTTCAGATAGTACATATTTTAGCCTTGCCAGCCATAACTGTCTCTGTAGCAGCTACTCAGCTCTGCATTATGGCATGAAGCAGCCATAGGCAATATATAAATAAACTAACATGGCTGTATTTTTATATTTTTATTATTTACGCAGAGATATGAATTTCATATAATGTTCTAGTGTCAGTAAATATTATTCTCCTTTTAATTTTTTCAATTATTTAAATATGAGAACATTCTTGGCTCATAGACCATATAAAAACAACTTAAATAAGCTTATGTATGTAAAATTTGGGTTTCAGCCTAAAGGATATATTCCAAGAGAAGCATAACATAATCTTTAAAAGCAATTTATGTTTTAGATTTAAAAAGAGAGTGTGTATCTAATAGATATAATAGATATTGGTACAAAATAAGTCACATAGAAGAATGTTTATTCATGAAAGTTTTACTGAAATAGACTATGGGGGAAAAATACAAGATAAAATCCCAAGTCATCAAAAATTTTGCAATTCATTGATTGAAGATCAACAATAAATAGTAACACAAAAAAAAGTGATACATATTAGAAAATATGTAAAAATTATTTTTAAATGTAAAGAAGACATTATGAATTAATTTTATTATCTTAGGCTATATTTTATAGAGAAGGTAGCATGTTATATGCATTTTAACAAATGTTTAGAATTTCAAAATAAAAAAGTGTTTCAGGTAGATGGAATAAGACAAACAAAAGCATTGAGGTAAGATATATGAATATTACAAATTGAACAAAGTTGAGTGTTGCTTGAAGATTTACATTGGAATTAAAGACAAGGGAGTATAAAATAATCTGAAAAGAGGAACCCTTAATATTTATGAATGAAAATTAGATATAGACATAAGTAAGTGGTGAAAATATAAAAATAAATTGGAAGTAATATTTAAGAAATAGACACCAACTAGAAAAACATAAATTGGCACATATGATATATGCTTATAATAGTCAATGTCAGGAGAAATGAATAGGCCTGCTTAAAAGAATGGTTTAGAGATATTGTTTATTTCATTGAGATGTGAAGAAGAGAAGGAAGTCGAGGCTAAATCAGCTTTCAGTCTTAATAGCAGGAGGTATTAATTCCAGTAATATCAGGTGTTACATACTTTGCAGGTCATATACACTTTCACATATGGAATTTAATTTAAATTAATCAATTGATTCAGCAAACTAAGTAAATCAAGTATTAATATTTTCCTTTTCTTGTAAGAAAATTTTTTAGTTACTTAAATTTTGGATATATGGTACCATAAAAGCATATGATTAAAAATAGTATGTTTGAGTATAACTCCACTGTCTTGTTTCACTAGTTGAATACTCCCTAACATAAATTTGGGGTACATTGAGCATAGCAGCAAGACTTCCTGAAAGTTAGGAATGTGGAAAATGTGGGATATAGATTTTAACGAATGTTATTACAGAGATACTAACAGAAGTAGGGAGGATAAATGAAATTTCCCCTGGGCATAAAGTTTAAAGTGATAAAAATACAAAACAAACAAACAAACAAACAAACAAGTAAAAACCTTTAATGTCTTTTTTTTAATATTTCTGATGTGAAGTAAAAATAAAGTGAAAATAGAGGTTGATAAATGCCAAGACAGTAGCCTGATTATTGGCTTTGAGACACCGCATGATAAAATCCCTGATGAACACTACATGATCAAAGTGGCATTTACGTGATCAGATGAGATAGGCACAAGCCAAGCAGGAGAATTAAGAGGAAACAACCACAAGCAAAAACAACTTAGAGCAATTTTCTGTAACTGTAGGTAACTGGAGAGGGCAGACACAGGCCAGTTAAACTTCCATGACACCATTAGCAATAGGGAAGGTTCTCAAAGAAAGCTGTGTATCTCAGACAATGGTAAAAACAATGCTGAATACTACAAACAGATATATTTTGTCAAATCTGAGATAGTATCTATTAAAAGGTAAACCATAATTTTTATAAACCAGTAATATAGAAAAACTGCTACTAATTCAATGCTAACAAATTATACTTTTTTAATTCAGAATTTTATTTTATACTTAATGAAAGAGATATTATGATGAACCTTGATTTATACATACTCTTTGTACATACATAAATAAAAATACAAGCAAAGTAAATTTAAGATATCATGAAAAACATTTTCCATTCATAGTCGAATACTGAGTTACTTTTCAACTTAGAATTGTCTTTTGTGGAAACAGAATTCTCTATGTTATGAAAGTTGAAGAGTATTTCACCAAAAGAAATAGATTATCATGCTAAGTGATATGTCAACAGAAAAAATTGAGAATCATATGATTTCACTTATACATGAGATATAAATCAAAACAACAAACAGACAAGAGAAACAAAAGCTCACAGACACAGACAACAGTTTAGTGGTTATCAGAGGAAAAGGGGTAAGGGAGGAAGTAGAAAGGGAGAAAGGGAGTCGAATATGTGGTGACGAAAGGAGATCTGACTTTGGGTGGTGAACACACAATGCAATATACAGATGATGTATTATCGAATTGTACACTTGAAACCTATATAATTTTATTAACCAGTCACCCAGAAAAAATTAATAAAATAATATAAAAGCATCTTTGGGATTTTTTTTCCAAAGCTCTTGAACAATCTACCATAACAACAGAGAGAACAATTAGGAAAGATTATGAAAGGACACATGGATCATATATTCAACAGAAATAATTAACAAAATATATCTATGAACCTCAAAATATATGTGGTTGTTGCCAAGCCATCATCAACTACTGAACAGTCCTGAATTCCCACTGTCTGGACTTAGTGGAGGGAGAGTAAAAACGGTAGATAGGGAGAGAACTGATATGTAGGTAGAGCCCAGAAATTACCACTAAATACAAAATTCCCAAAGAAGAGAAAAAATACAGGATGAGGGCATCTTAGTGTGTGGGTCTGAGAACAACTAGTAAAATTGGGGGAAATTTTTATTGTCTCTAGGTTGTAGATGACTAAAAAAAGTACAGTTACTAATAGCCCACAAGGCATAAAATGTGTTTAATTATTTGAGGATCTGGAAATATCTCAAAAAAATGCTTTCTTCTAGAAGTACAAAATGTCACCTTGGGGAAACACTTATTCGTACTGAGCAGGGCAAGAAAATTGAATTCAAAGTGTAAAGTATAGGAGAGAGAGGAACATGTTAAATGATACTATCAGAAAATAGACACATAATAAATATATATCACTGTTACTCAGTATGTTTGAAATATATTAAAAAATTAAACATAAAGTCCCCATTCTCTCAAAATTCACTATCTAACATATTTTGGGGAACATATTTAGATAACATAAGACTATTTTATTTCAAATGTTTAAAGAAATGGGAGAAAGAAATAAAAAGTTGAAGACAAAAGATATTATAACAAAAGTTCATGCAGAATTCTAACTGCATGAAAAAATAAAAATTCTGATAATTTAAATTAAACCTTATTAGTTTAAAAAGTACCTAGGGAGAGAATTAGTGATAGGGTGAGAAAGCAGAAGAGTTTTAGTAATGAACAGAAAGAAAATATGAAAGAAAAGACAAATGATAAAAGCGCTAAAATAAAAAAAGGTCAAAGGCAATCTAATAGGAATTCTAGAAGAAGAGACAAAAAGGAGAAAAGGAAATAATCAAAGAAGCGATGGCAAGAAATTTTTCAAAATTGATGGAAAAGAGAATCTTTGGATTTAAGTAGCATTAATAACTGTAATTAGGATATATTCATGACTAGACACAGTGACATGAAACAAACACCAAAGACAAGAAAAGACAAGAAACACAACTTGCTGCTAAAGGAATAGCAAGAACTGAGTACTCAACTGCAACTATTGCAATGATATCTTCAAGATGAGAAAAAAAACCTCTAAAACTAAAATTACGAAAGTATTCAAGTAATCAATTAGAAATGAAAGAAAAAGAGTATTACCAAACAAAAACAAAACAAACCTTAAAGAGTTTAGTACCAGATTCTTAATAAGAGAACAATGTTTTATCCAATTTAAGATTTAATTAATTATAATATGTACCAGTATTTTATGTTCATTATAAAAGAAAAATTTTATTAAATTGTGACATTTAAACAAATTCAAGATTAATTATGATGTAAATATTAAAGAAGCATATCTGGGTGCAAATAAAATACAATATTTTGAGGAAAAGAAAAAATATCTCTGAAAGAAGATTTGAGATGCCAGAATGAATGGTGTCAATTTCAAAATAAATAAATAAATAAATAAAGTTAGTTACCTGGTAGTATGTATATAGTATTATTCCATTTTTAATTTTACACATGCATGTAAATATATATGAATATGTCTACATTTACTGAGAGCATATAAAAATCTATACATATGTATACAGTTGTAGGGAGAAATATATGAATATGTAAATATATGAAATGCTACAAAAATATCTTGTGCTTCTAGATAACATTCAAAAAGGTTTTTAATATATATTTTTAATTTTAGAATTGTTTCAGATTTACAGAAATGTTGGGAAGATAGTAGAGTTTTCATATATCCTATTCCCAGTACTTTCTATTACTGATATCTTACATCAGTATTGTACATTTGCTATAATAATGAGTATAAATTGAAACCAACGTTGGTACATTATTATTAACCCAACTCCATCTTTAATTTATATTTTCTAAGATTTTATCAAATGTCCTTTTTGTTGTTGTTATTCCAGGATTCCATCCAGTGTACCACATTATATTTAGCTTTCATGAGTTCTCAGGCTCTTCTTAGACTTTCCTTGATTTAATGACCCTAACAGTTTTGAGGAATACTGGTCAAGTGTTTTTGCAGAAGGTCCCCTAATTTGAGTGTGTCTGATTTTCTTTCTTTCTTTTTTTTTTCATAATTAGACTGAGGTCATATGTTTTTGAAAGGCAAATCACGAGAGGTAAAGTGCAATTCTCATCATATCATGTTCTGGATACGTATTATCAACATGACTCTTCACTGTTGATGTTGACCTCGATTACATAGCTGACATACTCTTTGTCATATTTCTCTATTATATGGTAAAATTACCCTTCCTTTCTTCTTTGAAAGGAAGTCATTGTGTGAAACCCAAACTCCTTAAGTGAAAGTTTTTTCATCTCCTATAGTGCAGATAGTCTTCATAAATTATATACAGTTCTTCTGAATGAGAATTTTGTTAGTTTCCCCATTTGTTTGTGCAATTATTTATTTTGTCAGTATAGATTCCTGGCCATTTATTTTATAATTTAGATTATAATCAAATGCTACTTTATTATTATTATTAATAGTTCGCATAGTTTGCTCAAATTTTTCCAGTTTTAGACATTGTGAACTCTTTCAGTTGACTTTTGTGTTTCTTTGACACACCGACTTTGGTGTGGCTGCATGTGCGGTGTTTGTTTTTACCTTTCTTTTTTTCTCTGGCAATACCAATGCTATTTCCTGTCCCAACCGTATAAGCAGCTATTTTTCCAAGGTATCCTAGTTCTCTTTATTTGAAAAATGGTACTAGAAATTAAGGTCTGGGCAATAGGTATGCTCATTGCTTGAGAGAATCTTCTTAAAATCATTTATCCAACATAATACTTTTTTTTTTCCATTCAAACCCGTTCTCCTAATTACTTCAAAATTCAATTTGTAATTTGACTTCTTTTTCTTCTACTTTATAGTATCTAGATTAAATGCATAGGGTATATTTATATTGACCATATAGAAATGTTTGTCCATATGTGTGCATGGATTTTTTTCCCTTCACTACAAAATTATTCTGAATGTACATACACTAAGTGCTCTTCTGTCAAAATCCAAAGCCTGGGGTAAAAGTTATTTTTGACTTGGAGATTTCTGTGGTATAGTATAAATATGGGTTCAAACCTACATGTCTTAAGGATGCAAATTTTTTATTTCTCAGAAGATTTAGCCACCGAGCTTTCTTACTTTCATCTCTAGTCTTACTTCTATAACCACTCAATTGACAATTCATATCTACTTCCCTGGTTTAATTTCCTCTCATTATTTCAACTCTAAATTTTCCTTTGTTTGGTTTAATAAAAAGTATCCACTTTCTAATATTTCCTTCACCTCCTCAGTATAGTATAAAATTTGTAACAAGAAGAGTTTGAAGTTACTTTAGCTTGCTCCATTCTCAAAACCAGAAGTCTCTATTCTAATAATTTTCAGATCCTTATTGTGAGTAATTCAATAAATTGATGTTGTTACTAGTAAGAATGACAGAGAGTAAAAAAAAAAATCCATTCCAAGTAATAAAATATGGAAAAGTAAAGTAATTGTGAATTATTTGGGACTCAAAAATTCTACAATCAGACTGAAAAATACATGCTTTTTTTTTGTTCTATAAACTATCCAAGTTATGTAATTGCTATTTATTGACAGTTCAGGATTTTTTAGATTTTTTTTAAGTTAGATATAGAAAAAATAGTAAAACATGCTTCTCATAGAACACAATTCCATTTTTAATTGTAAATCGGATTACTAAATTATTTAATTTTCAAATCCAGACAAGTTTTAAATGAAAAGGGACAAAAAAATTTATTAAAAGCTTAGATATATGTACATGTGTTAAATAAAATTTATATATGTATATATATTTCTTTATTTATTGATGGCAAATGTGTTATTATATTTGTGAACCAATAAAATACTTCTTATACATTTTTTCATGAATTTATTTTTTTCTCAAAAATATGCATTAAGAAGCTGAGAGAAAATAGCTTTTATTACTATTTCCTCCATACCTGAACCTTTTGAAAAAAACGACTTCACTCACTCTGTTTTACCAAGTACCCTGTAGGTTTGGCCTTGAAAAAAGGAGTGTAGTGACACTCTGGTCTGGAAAGTACCAGAAAAGGGAAAAAAAATTATTTTTTATTATCTTTCTAAGTTAACTATGCATTAAGAGAAAACTTAATCTACTTCTTATGTGTTCCACATGCTAACAGATAAGACCTAGTGGAAGTTTGCAACAAATAATGACTTGATGTATCCAGTAATAATAATACTTGTTTAGTATATGAAATATAACACAAATATGAAACTATGTGAAATATTAGAACACACATAAATGGGTCAGTTTTAGACAAATGGGGAAATAGAATTACATCAATTATAAGTTTTAGACTTCTATTATTGTTTCTGTATCTTTACAAGCTGTTCCTTTATTAGAAGTAGCTCTCTTACCAATTTAAGAACAGTTATATTTTACCATAGAAGAAAACTATTCTATAAAATGTATATTGGCTTTTATTTTTAACATTGTGATGCAACCCTTATGTACGAAAAAAAAAATGTTTTAAATAGTATTTCACTTTTCCTGAAAGAGACGTTCATTTGTAATGGTGACTATATTAAAAAATATTCTTCATTCAAGCTGAGATCTTCAGGGTAGTGGGGTGTTAATTATACTTCCTTTAAAAATCACTCAATAACCCTGTTCATCTGATGATGGAGGGGTACTGCATTGGGTCAATAGTAAAAGCAAATTACATCTATTTTGCAACTTATGATTTTTCAATTTTTTTAAAAAAATCACCCAGTATGGTTTTAAAGAAACAATATATTTTGTGAAATATTATTGTCAATATATGAAATGCTCACTAGAAACTCATAACTTATATGATGGGATTTGGGGATAAGTCATAGGTAATCTTCATTCCAGGTGGAAATTTTTTTCTCACACACACAGACACACACACACACACACACACACACACACATATTTTTTTCTAAATAATTTTGCTTTAAATATATTTTTAGCACAAAATATTAAAAAATCACACAAAATATATTTATATAACTTTTCTTAACCCAATATCTGAGTTTAATAAGTCTAGGATATTTTAATTCATTTACAAAATTGTAATCAATTATATTTTGAATTTTATATATCCTATCTTTTTTTATATATTAATTACATTATCTTGCTATATATTTTATCTTTTAACTCACAGATGGTTACTTTTGATATTTTTTTCTTCTTACATTAATGGATTAGAATAATATGCTTATTTTAATGCTAAAGGCATTAAACGAATAGGAATTGAAGTAATCAGCATATAAATAATAGATATTGAGAAATCAAAAACAGCAAATATTTATTAAAAGATTTATTAAAAGATTTAAAATAAATGAAGAATTTTTTACTAAATTGAAGAAGAAAGCAATGGAATTCAGTATTATAAATATTGTTTAGAATCATTCAGAAATCTCTACCGGGTTATAAAATAATACAAGCAATAGGATGCTGTTAAAGAAAAGAATAAATGACCACAGATGTACATAAGGACAAACACACCCTTTCTGGAGAGACTAGAGCAGCCAATAGTGGAGTGAATTTTGAAATATTCATAGCAAGCCCCTTGTGGAGGCCTGTGAGCTGAAGATCCAGCTGGACCAGATCAAAGGAGAGCTCTAACTCCACTACATACAGAGTAAAATAGAGTTTCTCACAAGTACTTCAGGGTTCATAAATATTTAAAAATTAAAAAAATTTAAATATAAAATGATTATTTTAAACTGTTTGAAAAATTAAAAGCTAAAATATTAAAATAATGAATTAAAATGTATCAGAGACTTCACATTTATTCTTAAAATTCCTGCCTTGTTAACTTGAGTTTTCCAGAATTTGAAATAACTTGTCTGATACTGTCTCATGACATTTGCTCAGATTCTTGTTTATTAGATATCTATTAGAAAGATTGCAGTTCTCTACAGAAATTTTTCTAAAAATTATTTTTGTTGTTTATAATCACTTATAGGACAATAATGTAAGTAATTATAAACATACAGTTCCTGTGTGCAAGGATCAAATCTAAGTGTCTTGGTTTTGGGACATTTGTCCATTGATGCTGCTCTCTAGCTTCTAGAATACTGTTCGGTAAATATTCATGTTCAAGAAATATTTTTTAAAATAAATAAAGTAAGGCAAAACTCAAGCTTATATACCAAGGATATCTTCTAGTATAATATTGGTACAATAAGTGGATTAATAATGCATTGAACTACGACAATAGCAAAATATAGATATTTTAAGGACTTGTCATAACTCTTGTGCTTTGGGCATAATTTTTACATTTATTAAAGGTGTAATATTCTGAAATACTAAATGATTCCCAGAAATTAGGAGAAAAATAAGAGTATAAGATAAAGAAATTTTTTAAAATAAAAGCTAGATGTTTGAAGCACACTTAATCAGGCTCAAAATAAAATAACAAGTCATGCTATACCAGGATTAATTCTTTTTTTGATAGTTTAGATCTCCCTCATAATGTCAATCAAAACTTCTCACACAAAATGACTAGAAAGTAAAAATTTTAGGAGTATATTGATACCTAATTGTTCTTTATTGTTGTGAACAAGTTCCTGAGTCATTATAGTATCTTGATTGAATTTAACCTTAGAGTCAAAAGTGAAGAGGAAAAATGCAGAAAAAAAATTAATAAAACCTCTAGTAGAACTCAAAGAATTTATACATAAATTATAAATTAAGAATTTACAAATTTGAATTTGTCCTTATTTGTTATGTTGGTCTTTCAGGAGCAATATGATGGATCCTTAGGAGTACCACGAAAGGGGTGATCAGAGGCAAATGCAGTCAACTCTATCTCTGGGCGTAGTGGGTACTGGGACCTCAATGGTAGAGAGGATTGTTGCAATTTTCCATGGATAAAGCAAACTTAGTCTTGCTTTACAAGCTCACATCAGGGAAGAATTTAGAGAAAACTGAGGAGTGAGGATGGCCTGAGTAAAGTTAATTTTTTTGAGTTTGGAGAGAAGTTACTATTTTTTTTTTTTTAAATTAACATCATTTGACTCAAAGCAATTTGATATTTTAAAAAATATTATATTCATGATATATTATTTGGGAATTTTCAGGTATAAAAGGAAAACATTTCAATTATTCTACAGATAGTCTACATATTTTAAATGTATTTCAATTTATCTGCACAGAGAATTTGTCCTCTTTCAGATGATTTTATGGTATCAGAGCTAAACATGGCACTCCCTAACTGAAATATTGATTTTTTAATTAACAGTAGATGAATTTATTAGTAAGCACTCTTTTTAGTTTATCATTGCTATCTGAAAAACTTTTTATATTCTTAGATGGCTTATAATTGAAGCCTTGTATTCCATGGAGGAAATTATGTTTTTTCATACCAAGTTTCCTTTTTTAAATTTTTTAAAAAATCATAATCAAAGACACTAATGGATCATTACCTTCTCTTTTATTAACTAGTAACAGGACTTCCACTCCTTTGAGTATCATTTTTTTTTTTCCCCCAGAGAAGGAAATAATCAACCAATTGTTTTGGCGACATTTTTCTCTGAGTTTTCTATTTAGAATGTCCTCTAAATTTACATAAAGGACAACCTTCAAACTTTAATTTGTTCCCAAAATCGATGTATTTCCCTGTTCTCCTGTTTTTATTATTGCTCTCATTCCTTGAGCTCAAAGATTCTTTATAAATATTTTCATTTAAAGTGCTTTTAAAAATCAAATATAGAGTTTTGCTTCTGGGACAAGACACTTGATACCTTTGGATAGCTAAATTTCACTTTGAAATAACTCAATCAATATAAAAAGGATCTATATCATCACTGGAAACTAGGAAAGATTCTTTTAGCTGTCTGAAACTTAAAGGGGTATTTTTCAAAAGAAAAGATGCAGAAAAAATTGGGAATAATGGAGCACAAACCCAGTATATTTCATTGGGAATCAAAGGAAAGCCCAGTGCGATAGTAAGTCAAAGGATCCCATCTTTCTTCAGAGCAGCACTATCCACTTGTATTCTATCCAAGCAGGAACCAGCAATGAGGATAGTCTGCAGTGTGTTCAGTGGGGAGTAGATCTTAACACTGCCAGAAAACTCCAGCTTCCTCCACCAACCTTGGAGAGTGGGTATCCTAGAAATCTGCTCATAGCTTTTTATATCCCTCCCTTACATGGTTCCGTGTCCTGTCATTTCCCTACATCAGATCACTCTGTCTGGAACAGAGGACTTCTCCCTTCTTCTCCCTCATCTCACTTACTGTAGATCAAATCATTCGGTTATGTGGTCTCAGAGTATATTGTATCTTTCCTTTGCAACATTGCTGAGAGTTATTTTCTTCATTTGCATAATTGGTTAATGTCTGTCTCTTGCACAAGAATGTAAGCTTCGCAAAGGTAGGGCTCTCATGTGCTTTGCTCACCACTTTATAGCCAACACACATCAGGTATATAGTAGATGATCAATAAATACATGTTAAAGAAAGAAAGGTGGTAGATATTTGCTAGTGGTTTTGATATAACAGAGAGTCAATTCATATTATAGCAAATAATTTGAAACTGAATATTAGAAATAACTGCCCTAAAGTCTTTTAGCAATTTCCTGCCAAGATACTTTTTTTCAGATTATTTCATTCAGACCCCAGATTACTACAAGCTTAATTATTCTCTCTTTCCAGGTCTGCCTCAGGTTTTAGTCCACCAAATCTTATATTTTCCTTTGCAGAGTGAATAACTGAAATTTATTTTGTATTTTTTGCTTTTGGATCTTCTTATCATGACTTGACTGTTAAGTGAGGGAAACTTTTGGTCATTATTTCTTCAAATAGGTTCTCAATCCCTTACTTTCTCTCTTCTTCTTCTGGCATCCCTATGATGTAAATGTTATTATGCTTTATGTTGTCCCAGACATCCCTTAAACCAGGGATCCCCAACCCCTGGGCAGTGGACTGGTACCAGTCTGTGGCCTGTTAGGAACAGGGTCATCCAGCAGGAAGTAAGCAGCAAGCAAGCAAGTGAAACTTCATCTATGTTTGCAGCTGCTCCCCAGCACTAGTATCATTGCTTCAGCTCTACCTCAAATCATCAGGCACTAGATTTTCATAGGAACACCAGTACCTGGGGCCAAAAAGGTTGGGAACTGCTGCCTTAAAATCCCCTCATTTTTTTTTTTTTTTTTTAATTCTTCTTTCTGTTCTGTTTGGGTGTTTTCTGCTACTTATCTTCTAAATCCCTAATCTGATCCTCTGTTTCTACATGTAATCAGATGTCAATCCCAGATAGTGTGTTCTTCATTTCAGTTATTGTATTCCTCATTTCTGATTGATTCTTTTTTATGGTTGCTATGTTCTTTTTTTTTTTTTTCTTTTTTTATGTTTCCTTTCTCTTTATACTAAGTTCCTTGAGTACCATTAAAACCAGTGTTTTAAACTCTGTATTTGGTAAGTTGCTTTCCTCCATTTCATTTAGTTATTTTTCTGTAGTTTTCTCCTGTTCTTTCATCTGAGACATGTTTCTTTGTCTCCTCATTTTGGCTGCTTCTCTGTGTTTCTTTCTATGTATTAAGTAGATCTGCTACATCTCCCATTCTTGGTTAGCTGCCTTTATGAAGTAGGTGTCCTGTGGGGCCCAGTGGCATGGTGTCCTGGAGCACCTGCACTGGGTGCTCCAGGAGTGTCTCCATGTGGGTTTTTGGCATGTCACTGGGTGGAACTGACCCTCAGGCTGACCAGCTGTGAGGACTGGCCATGTTCACAGCTATGAGCTTCTGTGCAGTGGCTGATCCCACAGAGTGGGATTCACCCCAGTGGGCTCTTATGCCTACCAAGAGCACCCTTTGTGTGTGCCACTTTTGGTGTTAATCGAGTGGTGCTCTGGTGTGGTTGGAATCCCGTCTCTGGGTGTGTTGGTACTGGGAAATCTTGGGAGGGTCTCTGTTGCAAGCCAAGATCAGCTGCTGCCTGTTACCAGTCCAGGACTACCTAATAGTAGCTACTATGCAATCTGTAGTTGGTCATTGCCTCTGCTGGACCTGGAGGCATGTCAGAAAAGCCATGCAGTGAACCAAGGCCAGCTGCCACCAGTACCAGGCTTAGAGCAGCTCAGCAAAAGGCCCAGGGAACCCCAATGCCTACTGCTGCCTGCCAGCTGTCTGTAAGGCCCAGCTGCTGAAAGAGCTTCTGGTGGTATGTGAATTAGGTGAAGTAGGATCTCAAGGAATCACCAGCGTGGAGAAGTGGAGATCAATAAAGATTCAGATTTGACTGTGTTGGGGGAGGGCTCAACACAGGGACAATGGTGCTATACCTCCAGCACTCACTCTGAAGTCACACAATTCAGTCTCTCCCACATGTCTCTAGCACATTCCAAGACACCTTCCTGCCCCTGGAGCCCATGGCGAATGCCCGTGAGTGAGTGAGTCTGTGCCTGGGCCCTTTAAGGTGATACCTGGGTTTCCAGCAGCCTTCTCTCTCACCCAGCTGGACAGAAACCACACTGTTTTCAAAGCCAGATACTGTGGGGACTCCTCTTTCAGGCACTGGTGCTCTGGACTGGGATCTGAGTGTGGAAGCTCAGTATGGGGCTGGGACCCTTCGCTCCTTAAGGGGCAACTTTCATAGCTGAGAGATCCCTTCCATTTCTCAACTGCCACACATGGGTGTGGGGCCAGCCTATTTCATGTTTCTGCCCCTCCTATTAGTCTGACGTGGCTTCTTCTTTATGTTCTTAGTTATGGGACTTTTGTTCTGCTGGACTTTAGATGGTTCTCCATGTTGATTATTCTATAATTTAGTTGTAATTTTTATGTGGTCATGAAAGGAGGCAAACACAGCATTTACCTACTCCACTATCTTGCCCAGACCCCAGGACTTCGAATTTTAATGACCATTAGGAGGTGGGAGACAGGATTTGTGAGATACACAACATAGATTTAGGGTTCAAATTTGTATTATCCTCAAGGTCTGAAAAGCTCCAAATTGAGACATTTATCTTCAGCCATCCCTGAGTAGTAATTCCTATATGTATGTATGTATACATATATGTTTAATAAAACTGTAAACAATAAATAGGAGTGATAAACATCCAACTCAGAAGTATCTACCTTTCGCTTCATGAGAGAGAAATGAAATTGTAAATGTATTGGAAATATTTTATTAATCCATGTAGAATGCATATTGTTACTGTTAGATTATTCTTTGAATCTTTTTACAAATCTGGAATGTCTTTTAATAATTTAAATTTTATATAAAAATATAATTAGTTAAAAAATTATTTGTGTGGTATAAATTCATGCTCACATCATAGTAACATTTTGAGGGTTAAATTTGTTTGCCCATGTAAGGATTGGTCAGTAATAATAGTAGTAGTAGCAGTTGATGTATAATTCTTTAGTATTGGTGTAATAAACTCTTTCAAACGCACTTCTATCTCTTTTCTCCCTGATTGCCTTGCTTAAACTAGATATGTATTGCAAAGATTATCCACTCATTGAACACCTTTCAAGTTAGAATGGGGTTTCCACTGATTTTAAATGATTTTTATTTATATTGTACTCAAAAGAAACCTTGTTTCCTTATACTAAACACAAAAATGAAATAAAACAACCTTTGGAATTACAAAGATTAGTTATATTGCATTGTGGTTTATTTTATTTTTTATTTAGTATATTTTTTAACTCATTTAGTATATTTTAGACACATTAGCATGGTAAAGATTTGATTAATAGGGGATGTCCCAAAGTTTTATAAAGTTTGGAAGGAGCAACTATAAAGTTTTTTTATAACTAGTATTTTGTGGAATATTATTTGACAGATAGTTCTCTAGTTCATGCAATTTTAAGTTTCTTTTTTAATTTTGTAAAAGTTCAGTAAACATTTAAACAGTTAATATTGAAAGCATGAGAGCAAATATACAACCAGTTCATTTAAGGTCAGATGAAACAATAATATTTAGAATATAGGAAAATTAAGTACACATACACATATATTTTCATTAATTCTCCATTATGAATGTCGCATATATTTATTTTATCTGTTAATATATAAAAATAATAAAACGATATTATAAGTACCATTATATTTCCTAACAGTTAGCATGTGGAACAACACTGTTGATGTTTTGAAACAAACAAGATAACTATGTTTGCCTTTTTCCTTAAGGCATCCTATAAGAGCAAGGAGTTTTATTTCTATTTCCCCCTATTTTCTAATTTTTTGTGCACAAATTACTTTTTTCATTAAAACCAAATTAAATCATAATTCCTTCCAGGCAAAAACACAAATACACATAAACAAGCATGATTTGCATTACAATTAGAACTCTTCCCACATTTATCAAAAGAAAAAGAGTTAAAAAGATTTGCAAACTTGTATAATATTTGAAATCACAATTCAAAATATAAATCAATGTACTTAAAAAGTTAAAAATTTATTTCAAATATCAGCCCAAACTGTCAGGTAATTAAGTTGCCATTTTATTACATAGTGTGATGATAAAGACCTCTGCATTCTCTATTTTTCTGACAGTAATAAATTGTCTTGACAGCATGTTTACTGACAGTAATTGCCAGCACAAGAAGTTTTTTTTTTTAATCTCCCTATTAAAAATTTAAAAACTCTATCAACTTCACCAGCAACCTTTCAAATAATAATTTAAAAAACAGCTAAATAATAAATTTATTGAATGTGTGAATCCGTATAGTTTTGAAAATATTTTTATAATCATTAATTGATTTGATCAACCCAGGGACCACATTAATAGGAATATGATCATCATTCTTTGTAGAAACATAGATAAATGGAATTAATAAGGTATTACTAGATCAGGTCTTTTACTAGGACAGGGGTCAGACCCTAACGTGTAGTAGCCAGATGAGGAATTAAGTCAGCAAACAAAAGTTAGTTTATATGAATGTACTGCAAAGTATAATTTTTTCTTTAGTGTGCTCTCCAAATCAGACCCTGTTTAAAGAAGTTCAAATGAATTGCAAAACAATATTGTTTTTAAAAAAACTAATTAGAAATTAGATTTTATATTCCTATACTTTTTATTAAAATTGTGAATAATTGGATACTTAATAATGCTAGTGTAAAGGATATGTGTTTCATCCAATATAAGCAGTAAATTGCTATTTCTAAGAAAGCCAACTCTTGTCATGCACTTATCCCTTACTTTTGCTTTATGGTGAATTCCCTGATCAACACCTGCTATGTGGAGAAATAAAGCAACATTATTCTCCATTCCACTCATAGCATATTCTGCTTCATTATGACTATTGAAGGGAATTTTTTATTTGTCAAAGGAACTTTTATAGATATTTAATAAAAATGCATGTTAGCTATTTGGTGAAGTCAAGAAATGGGAAATACCCAGGGAAGATTTGTCACATGTGATTTATGGTTTCTAAAGTATGTTTTGTTAATGATAATGGGGTTTACACGTAATTAAATAATCCTGAGAGATGAAAAATTAAAGAAAGACAATTACTATCTTGTCATAATTCTCAAAAATTTTAACATGCTAAGGGACAATTTGAATCTCCAAGAGCAGTTGGAATTCTATGTCTCAGACTATTTGATAATGAACCATTTTTAATGACATTCTTCAGTGAACAATTTTAGGAAGTTTCAATATAGACATATTATTTTAGAGTTGTAAGCATCCTAACAAATTACCTGGCTGAACACATTTATGCTATAAATGAGAACACTGAAGCCCAGAAAATTCTTTTTTAAATTTGTCTAAATCTTAATAGTAGAATAAGGAATTCATATTAATGTTCCAGATCAGGGTTTTTTTTTTTTTTTTTCCAATACGGTACTCAGTGTTGAAGTTAATGTCACAGAGTTTCATAATACTTCAGTATTGGCCAATAGCGAGTTTAATAAAATTAGCTATGGTATACAAGTTAGGATGACAAATGAAACAAAATTTGAAGACTCTGCTGTCAAAAATTAAAATCTACCTGTAGACTAGGGAAAGATGACCTTTATACTCTCAAATCTTGGAATAGTTTTACCAAGACATGTTAACAGTTGAAACAAGGCTAGAGGACACGTCCTATAATTAGTGTACCTGCTCCCTTGAGAAATAAGGGAATGAAACTTTAGCAGAACTCCAATAACAACATTAAATAGAGGAGAGAAAGTACTAAAGGGTACACAAAAAAGCAGTTTTAAGGGAGCTGATTCCTCTAGACCTTGAATGATGTGTCACCAATGAAAGCATTCATCCTTGTGAAGGGGAAGTCCTGCCCTGAATAACCTTTTATGAAGATCGACTTACCAATTAATAGTTTTAGTACTAGGTGAATAAACTTTTTGTAACTCATGTTTTTGTTGTGGAAAGAATTTAGGAGAAACTTGGAATACAAAATCCTAATTCCTACCTACTGTAACCACTGGTCTACAATGTCCTTGAGCTATAGCTTAGAGCCATCTTTAGAAATTTATCTTTTTATAAAAGTGAGAATGGAGAAGACGAAGATGTGGATTGATTTTCTTTTTTCTCTTTCTATTCAATAAGTTTGTTATAGGCCCAGAGTCTACCAGAGATATTTCTATAATCTGCCTATGATTTCATGAGATATCTTCTCATATATCTACCTGGTTTCAATTAAATGGGAAATTATGCCTCTCAAAGCCATTTTGGAGCCTGTAGGATTTTTCTCTGAGAAACTTATTAAATGTATTTTGGATATTACTTCATTGTACTTTAATCCATACTGTACACTAGGTTAATAAGCCACTCACCTTAACTCTTTTTTTTTTTTTCAATTTCCAATTGTGGTTATAATGTAATGTATAGCATTATGTGCACTATATGTGCACTTTATACCATATCAGTGACTAAAATTTCCTAAATTTGCTATTATCCTTTATAAAGCAAGTAAGTTGATTGCACAAAAAAATTAGCCCCTTTCTCAAAGTAAATCTGTCACTCATTTTCTCAAAGAGAAATTATTGTTTTGTAGAAAAAAAATTCCTTGTTTCTCCTCTTTTTCTCTCTTCTCTCTTTGTTTCTCTGTTTTAATTCTATTTCTAGACAGAGATCCTATTTGGATCTTTCATTGATGGTAACTAAAAAACCTTCGTTAGTATATTTGTTTCCACAAACCAAATCATCTTATGTATCATGAGTATCCAAAGTTCTAGAATATCAAAGTAATGCCTAAAACAAAAGTCACATTGCTAGTTCCACAGACCCTTAATTTCGAAAACACAAGCAAATCCTTAGCATCAAATATGAATATCACAGCAGTTGACATGCTAAATAACGTATACGATAGCGATAGCGTTATCTCCAAAGCAAAGTCATGCCCTGAGGATTGAAACTTAGTATAAAATAGACCTACAATGTTTCCACTACTCGATGAACATAGCCTAGACATGATAATCTGCTATGAAAAAGAGAAAAAAAAGATAAAGTTTACATTTTCAAGCAATATATGCAAATTCTCTAGAGTCCCACTAAATGAACATATTGTTCAAGATGTTAATTGTGACACCAAACTTTTCTTATACAAGGCAAATTTAATAGTAATTATACATTATTTTCTCTCTGAGGTCAAACCTCATACAATTTAGAAATTTGTAAAATATCAGCAATGGTTTGCTTATCTTTCTTGAGATCCCTTTCTTCATTTTTATTTAAATCTCTAAATATCACTTCCCATTTCTACTTTGTGGAGACCTACTTCCATTAATGAACTGAAAAAAGGCTCCCTTTCATTCAGAAATTTGAAGGTCTCACTCTTAGATCCAACATTGCTAATGAAAAGTCTGATATTGATTAGATTCCCCTTTTACCTGAATTTTTTTCTTTATATGTTTTTATGATTTTCACTTTAGTCTTGCTATTTTTGTCTCTTACAGAGTTGGAGTTCTTATTTTTTATTCTTTGTAAATACATGTCTCCCATTATCTATAGCACATTTGCTCAAGTTATTTCTTTAATAGATCTCCCCTTTGTATTCTCTGTGATCTGTTTGTAAAACTCTTAGTTCAATATTAGACTTGGCATTTCTCTACATTTTTTATTTGAGATATTTTTGATTTGTCAAAATACCATTTATTGATTTAAATAATAGAAATTATATTTTTAATTTATAATAATTTCTAATCTTATTTTTCATTCCTTTTAGATATATTTTTGGTCATGTTCAAGAGATGTATTGATATATTTTGTCTTTCTTTAATTACCAATATTTAGTCTTATCCTTTCCACCTCTAGACAATTCTCTTTGTTTATCTCAGAATTTTTTCACCATGATTCAGAATTTGTAGAACTATATAATAATCCATGGTTTTCCATTCATTTTTTAAAATGTAAAAGAAACTATCTGCATGATCTTTTACTCAGAATTTTAATTTTTTATTGAAAAAAATCCCTTTTTCTTGTCAGTCCGAAAGTCTATATTTTCATCTGCTTGTATCTCATTTTAAAAATGTTTCTTGTGTTATTTCCATCCAATATAGATTTTAGGTTCCTTGCTTTTTTCCCTCTATTTGCCTCTGTAGGTCTCTATTTCTCTGTGCCTCTGTCACTAAACCCTTGGCTCTTGTATTTTACATAACCACCATTTCTTTTCTTGCCATCTCCTTATAATTAAATTTTATTTAATTATATCACAAACTTGTATTTATTCTGTTGTAAACTAAGTGAATTCCATTTCTTTGCCTTCTTTTGAAACTCACTATGGTGATTGAATGTTGTAGAATTTACTTTGTCATAGCCTGAGTTAGTATTGCTAATGAGTGGGAAAGTCTACTTGTGAATGGTTGAACTGAACTATAATCTTCCCTTCAGATTTTTAATGAAATTCCTATAATAGAGTTCATTCTAACTTGATGGGACATATCCAATGGGATACAATCTTACTTTGAACTATTCTCAGAAAAAAAATGTTTGTTTTTCACACCTTAACTTGCTTTACTTGAAAACTGGTCCCATTTGTGTTTCTATTGGAGGAAAAAAATAAGTTTTTGTTTGTTTGTTTTGTTTTTGTTTTTGTGGGTTGAAAGGGAGATTGACTGACATCATTAATGGAAATGAATAAATGGCATTGTAAACAAGTAAGGAAAAAATTTCCTTTTGGGTTCTACCTTTGCCTTTTTTATGCTTATATCAATATTTCAGTAAATCTTATTTTATGTGCATTTTCCATTAGCTCTATTAATTCATTTATTATTAAATTTATCACCTCTGGATTATTTTGTTCATTTTGCTTTTCTTACATTTGTTCTTATCTCTTTAATTTTTATTTTCTTCTTTCTTTGGTAAGCTATTGAGGGAGAAAAGGGAGGGGCATTTAAAATCATAGAATAAAGTTTTCCATGATTTTTTCTAGATTTTAGGCATTATTTTTTCCATTACCAACTACACCAACCATACGAAGATGGTTGCTTCTAGGTACTGCATGTGGGGAGGACCAGGGTGCATGCAACCAAGGCACTTATTTAAATACTCTAAGCCTAAGCTTTTAAATTTATTTAGAAGGAAATAACAACATTATGTTCTCAATGGGGTTTTTACTATGATTAAATAGTTCATGTACTGCAATATAATGGTTTATGTTTTAAAAACCTGAGGCAAATGTGATTTTTAAAATTTACTCATGGGTAAAATGAATGCTGTATTCTTATCTACATTTATAGTCTAAATAATAGATGCATAAGACTCTCTGAGTAAAAGAATTAAAATAATACTCAACGTTTCCTTTTGGTATCCTTCTGAGTGTTGCATATTTTATTTTAATCAGAAAAAAATAATTATGTGAAACTGATTACCTGTCTTTATTGTTCAGTATTATAGCTCAGCTTAGTTGTATAGCACAGCCCTTTTGACTGTAGCATGGCTAAAACAAAAAGATGTACCCATTTTTAAACAAAAATTACCTGAAGTTTTAAGTAAAAACATTTGATTAAAAAGCCAGTATCAAATGTTTTTAAATGAAGACAAAGGAGACATGCAATAAGAGCATATTTCTTTTAAATGTTAAAGAAAAATAAAACATTGAATTATTTCAAATGAAATGTAAAATTTTACTTCATCATATTTTACTACCCACAGTTTTCATAAATTTTGTTCAGATTTTCTTGAGATACTTAAAAAGAAGGGGCTGATATTTATTTTTCTCTATATACTATCTTTAGTAAATGTTTATAAACATGTTTTTCTCCAGCTGTGTATAAAATTAGTTTATCAATTATTCTTGTATTCTATGTAATATAAATAGAAACATTATATCCTTAAATGAATCTCTAAGCGACAAAGACTAAGAAAAGACTGAAATCTTTACTTGTTCTGCCAAGTACATACATGAAAATCCTGGAGAATATGTATACTTATAGAACTAAAGGATCCTGATTTTCCCAGCTTCCTACTGAATCCAATTTTACTAACTCTAACCAAACATCCTATTAGTACAAACTTCTGTGCTATGCTGCATGACATAAAGGCTAGCACATGTTACTCTCCTCTCACCTTTTCAGGAAGATTTTTATAATCCCAATGTAACAAAAGAAAACAAACAAACAAACAAAAAAAGTAGTTTGGGTATTAATCAAATTATCCAAGGAGTTATAATGCAAATGTGTGAAGTAGCGCATGTCACCTGAAACCATATTCTATGATCCCAAGGTTAATGCTGGTTGTATTATACCTTGATACTTCTAGTTTTGTAATTCATGCTAAAGAGAGATAAATGATTTGTTCAAAGTGGTTTTTAGAAAAGGGCAAGTGAGAGAGTAAAATAGGTGCTTTTTCATTCCCAGGACAAGTTTTATTTCACTCTACATCAAACAGCTGTGGACAACCAAGATCACAACTGAGGTAGAAGTGTGGCAAAGAAGGCTGTCATTAAAAATCAACTATAGGCAATTGATCGTGCCTCTATATATTTCAGAATTAAGTAAGATTTAAATACTTTGTCACAAAGCCAAATATTTTCAGTTCTGTACATTTTAATTTAGCCTGTTTGTGGTATTTTACTGCAACTATAATGGGAACTATAACAGATGGGATGAGAAGTTGATAACCAAGGATGGCAGATCCAGTTATCCCTAAGGAAATGTGATTTAAAAAGCATCTTGATAAAGACAGGAAGACTAACTGAAGTAAAACAGCTGCAGTTGCAAAGCAAAATAACAACTTGAATGTGTCCACTATTTGATATGTATTCTCTTAATAATATAATTGTCCAAAGAAGGGACAAAAGAGAGAAAATATATATGTATATACACATGCAATCTGCAGACATTAGGCATAGTTTGTACAAAAAAGATGAGCAGTAGCTATGTGTCTTAAGAAACTGAATAGTAAGCATTGTTTTATTGTTCTTCATGCGTCAAGTTTCCCACAGGTCTTCAGCTACACACACAATAAATTGGCTAACTTTATTATGAGCATATGGTTAAAGAGTAACTCCTCCTGAGGATAAATTAATTGATGCTGCACCTGGTAAGAGCATCTAGAATATCTTCTGTTTAATGAAATAAGTTGGCTAGGCTAGTGAAAATGGAAATGGAAAATAATGTTCAACATTCTTTTAGAAAGCTATGCTGATATTAATCAGAACCTTAGAACAGAAGTAAAATTTTAACTAAATTAAACTACTTAAATTTAATATTATAGATAAGGAAAAAATATATATATATATATACTTTTCTTCATTGCCAGCCCTTTGCTAAATAAAATGACCAGATATTGGCATGGAAATTTACCAGACTCCAAGGTTTGACTCCATCAAAGTCATAGCTATATCATTTTAATTGATGTTCTCCATAAACAGATAATAGAGAACCACCTTTTTTTCTTGTCTGTTATTTTACAAGCCAATGTACCTGACCTTAGATTAGGCACACTACATCAGAATTTTGAGAGTCAAGGACAGACTTGCAAAGTGATCCTGTCAACAAACTACTCATAAAGGATCTTTGGTGTTATGCTATCATTGAGCTTCCGGATCCCTTATTTATTAACTTGTGAATATTGTCTTGTGATTAGAAAACCCAATAAAATGTATAGTGGCATTGTAATGGCTCATTATGGATGAAAGCAGTTCTATTTTGAGGACTCAGCTGAGTCAACAACTGTCAAAAAATTTCTGTCCAAAAAGATATAAAGTGGAATGGGAGGCATAAAATGAATAGAAAATATAAGAAAATGCTATGCTCACACATTACCCAGGAGACCAAAAGTCTTGGAAAAGTTTTATATCTGTCTGAAATGTAGAAAATAGTAAGAATATTTTTACCCACTACTCTGAGAACCTCTGTAGTGTTGCTCCCCAAGTCAACATTTCAGATCTCTCTATGGAATTAAACTGGAATTTTTACTTTTGGTGTTACCTTTGCTAGAATATTTAAAAGTTGGGAAAAGTTGCCCTACATGGTAAAAGTAAAGAACATTTTAATTGGGTGATACAGTCTAACTTTTTCTAACTTTTTATGGTGGAGATAAATTCAGGGTTAGTGTTTAAAGTGATACCTAAATATGTTCCTAACAAAGTGTGGAGATGACACTCTCACAGTTCTTTTTCTTTTATAACTATTTCTTCAACCTAAAAACAAGAAAAAAGTAAAAACTCTATGCATCAGTTAATAGATTGCTTCTTCACTCAGTCTATGGTTTTTAAAAGCTTTTGTTTTTCACAAAGGACATATTTGCAAATTATTTTCTGGATTAATAACTTGCAGCACAGAAGCTTCCTTGGAATACTGGTTTTAGTCAATATTTTTAAAATGTATTAGAAAGGAAGGCATATACCCTTTATATTTTTTTACTCATCTTAAGAACCACTGAATTCTATAAAACTGAGAATATTTGTTTTATGCATTAAATGTATACTTGCTGAATAATGCTATCACTTCTATTTGATGTATGAAATAACACTGATGTTATGTATTTATTGATAAACTGATACCATAAAACACATATTACACAAAACACTGGAAGTATGAGAAGAAAATGATAATAATTACTATTAGTATAATTTATATTATTATTATTATTATTATCATTATTATACTTCTTAGTAAAACTGAAATATAAATTTATTTTCTCTTAAAATTATTTTCCTAAATGTCAAAAAAAATATATTGAAAAATAAAATGGTATACAATGCTGAAAACAGTAAGCATGACTGATATCAACAAAGATCAAGATCAAGGCTTTTCTACAATGAATTCTGCAGGACTGCTGGATTAGAAATAAGAACCAGCACATCTCTTATGTTTGATATGTAAAGGATAGAATAATATATGAAATTAAGAAGAAGGAAACCCAATGAAATATTAGAGGTTGTAGACTCAGAAGGTTGATGTACCAGGAAGTAACAAGGATACATGGGATGTACACCAAGGCTCAAATTCAAATGAAAGGACTCACATAGTGGTGCTCCCTGGCCTTTCAGTTGTATGCTCATGACAGCAGTGGTACCATTGGGAAAGAAGGCTTTGTACTCATAACTATCATGCTCTATTATCAGACTTAAAGGTTATAAGGAGGCACATAACAAAAACTTCTAATATTGCATGGGTAACTGCATAATTATTAAAGGGAGAAAAATATTTTACAAATCATAAAGTTGCTGGTTAAAAGAACTTCATTTCAGGAAAGAAGGAGGAGAATGGCCACCAGCCAGGACTTGGGTACAGCACATCATAGTTCTTTAACCCAACATAATGGAAGGTTTTAATTTATATCAGAGCACATCAAGATCTTATTCAAGATTTTTCCTGATGGCTGACAGAAATGGAGAGGTGTTCTGAATTTCAGGTACAAAAGATGAGACATTCTGCTGCTCAACAAAAAAGCATGACATCTTCCCTAAAAGTTATTATCAAATGAGAAAGATATTTTTGATGTTTTATTCCCTTGAACAAGATTCATGATGCCTTTACAGATCTTCAATGTCATACCCTCTTTGTTCTTAAGAACAAATACTATAACTTCCTTTGTTTTCACATGTAAATTTGACCTCTTCTGAAATGCATAGTTGACCTTTTTGATATAGGTTATCAGTACACCTTTCAAGTAAGACTCTTTAAAGTTTGATAACTTATGACTGTAAGGTCTATTTCCTACCTAACAGATCTATTTATTGGGTAGAAGTGGGTTTTTTTTTAACTACAATATGTAACTTATTAAACTAAAATAACTATAGATATAAAGTCTCCATTTTTCTTTCATCTAAGTTGAAAGATTTGAAAAGGGATGCTTAAATACTCTGACAGAATGCATAATAACTCATAATATTGGCAATTATATTCATGTCCCTTAGAAAAAACAAGCAAAGAAAAAAATAGCATTAAGAATATGAATATGAACATATTAAGCTGTTCAATATAAATGGAATAACTTGAAAAGTTAGAACAACTATATCTCCAAAAACATTCTACAAAATATAAATCTTTTGAAAATACTTAAGGTATTTCAATTGGAATCTTGAGAATATTTGTATTACATATGAAGCCTATTTAAAATAATTATGCTGTATCAAAGTGATTGTCAGATTGTAAACTATAAAAAATCAACTCACAAAATCTGGAACTATTGAAAATTTTTTCCAAGAAATTATAAAAAATAATGTAAACATTGAGAATAAATCTGAGAATAGTCAAAGGCAGAGCTGGAACTAAAAAAGGGACCAGAACTATAGATATAGATGTTAATGGTTGAAAATAAATTTTCTAAAATTAAGAACTAAAGAATGAGAACAAGTAGATGAATAAGTGAAGTAAAAATGTGTAAGAGAAGTAACTCACACTGAACTAAAACATGGAGGTTGGGAGGGGGATTCTTATACCCATATATTTCAGAAAAAAAAATGTTATACAAGTAGACATATACTGATAAAATCTTAAATTGTCTTCCATAGAGTAAAGATAAAGTAAACAGTAGGCCTTAAAATAAATGATGTAAATTAGCTAACTCCTTTCTTCCCACCCTTCAACTCCCACAAAATAATCTGATAAGAAGCAAACTTGTACACAATACTAAATATTTTAAGATAACTTAGTACATTTAGGCTGCTATAGCAATATCCTGTATACATGTTCTGATCCAAGATGGTGTCATGACAATATGCTGAACTCATTTCCTTTCGCAGACACATGAAATCTACCCACAGACCAATTCTCTTTAAAAGGAATCCAGAAACTAGTTGACCAACTCCAACACTTCTGGAAAATGAGAAAATGCCAACATCACCCACTTCAAAATGGGTAAGAAAAGCTGAGATACATTCTCACCATAAATCCTACCTCAGCATAAAACTGTATAATCAAAAGGAACACCCAAATCCCAGCTTCTTTCTGAGGAATAAATTATTTGAACCCCACATCTACTGCCTCAATTTTTAAGACTCACACCTGAAGGATGGGCTCCCCAAACACCTAACTCTGAAAGTCAATGGGGCTTGCATTGATAAGGACCACATGACTACAGCAGACATAGAGGCAGTTTTAAGGAGATCCTGAGGATTATACCCCTGCTTAGCACAGAGTGAGCAGGCAAAAATGTGTACTCCCAGTCTTATTCAAGAAGAGGCCTATGTACATAGTTTAAAAACTGCTGCCTGAGGGTCAGTTTTCTAATTTAGCATTCATCAGGGAACTGACTGTGATCCTTCCTGGAGACTGAGGAAGCCAGAAAATAACACCTTTACTTTCTCACTGGATAACTCTAAAAATCACCGATGTCTTCCCGGAAGGAGTTTATATATACATCTGGTGCCTCAGTATTCATGGCAGCCACCCAAGGGATGAGCCTCTACATTGTCTAGCTCTGAGAGCCAAAGTGGCTTGCATTTGTGAATCGCATTGAACTTTAGCAAACAAAAAAGCAGTTATTAATAGGTATAGGAGCACACCGCCCCTTGCAACTATGCACATGGGCTCAGCACAGAGGAAGAAAACAAAAAAAGCCCTCCTCTCAATTTCTTTTTGGAAGAGCCCTAACTAAATACTTTCACAGCTGCTACCTGAAGATCTGGCATCCAATCAGCCTGTGCAGAGGGGCTGACTGTGATCCTCCCTTTTGGGACACTGACGGGTCTTAGCATAACCTCAGTTATCAGGAGCCTCTAAGCACAAAGAAGACAGCTTGAGCAAGCACAAAGTTTTGAGAGATTGTGAAGAGGTAAGGCCAGGCTAAAATCATGTTTCATCTCCTACATGAGATAACTTCATCAAGATTAGGAAAAGTGGCTGTTTTACCTAATGCACAAAAACAGTGTCAAGAAAAATGAAGAAATAGATATATGCTCAAGGTAAAAGAACATGATAAAACTCTGGACAGATCTTAATGAAAACAAAGTAAATAATTTACCTGGTGAACAGCCCAAAATAATGTTGATAAGGATGCCCACTGATTTCAGGAGAACAATGTGTAAACAAAGTAAAAATTTTCACAAAGAGAAAATATAAGAAAGTGTCAAACAAATCATAGAGCTGAATAATGCAATAACTGAAATGAAAATTTCAAATGAATAGGTTCAACAAAAAACTAGAGTAGGAGAATTAGTGAACTCAAAGACAAAACAGTGGAACTCATTCCATTAGAGGAGCAAAAAGAAATCAAAATTAAAGAATGAAGATAACTTAAGTGACTATGGAATACACCAAGAAGATCAATACACACATTACAGGGCTCCCAGTAGAAGAGAAAGAGAAAGAGACAGAGAGCTTATTCAAAGAATACTCTATCTGGAAGAGTTGTCCTTCAAAACTTAAGGAGAGATAATTTTCCAGACAAGCAAAAGCTGAAGGAACTCCTTACAAGAAATGCTAAAGGGAATTCTTCAAGCTGAAACAAAGGACGCTAATTAGTCACAGAAAAACATATGAGAGTACAGGTGTGTGTGTGTATGTATGAGTATATATAGAAATGACCTTTGAATTATGTGAGTTTGAACTGTGCTGATTGACTTCTATGCAAACTTACATTTAGGTGGACCCATACAATTCAAACCCACAGTGTTCGAGGATGAAATGTATTTTTCTTCTGGGTATGAAAGACTGACTTAAGTTATACATGCATTTTTGACTGCGTGGGTTGCTGGCACCCTTAACCTACATGTTGTTCAAGAGTTAAATGTATATGTTTCATAATAATATTCTAATATGATAAAGATTAATGATAGTTAATAACTTATGAATCTAATATAAAAGTTAAAAGACAAAAGTGTTAAAAATAACTTGTTCCCAATTCAAATATTTTTCATTTCTCCTCCTCTTGTTGAGTTTGTCTAAACCGTTGAAAGCATCAAATGAACAAATGTTATATTTGTTTTTTCAGCAGGTACCATTTCTCTGCATGGCTAATGAAAAAAAATTTTTTGGAATATTTACTTATGTACTGTATGGCCATTTCAATTATGCTTTATGAAAATCTTCCTCAAATAATCCATAAATGATGAATGTCTGGCACATTGTCAAACTTATCTAGTTTTTGCAGAGAATTTCATTGTTGTGTTTTTGATAGTATAATCAGCATCTTGGATTAGTGAGCACTCACAGATTCAATATCTTTACTTACATATTAAATTTGAGTCAAGATAGTACAATACTCAGAGACAACAAAAACACATGAAGACATTTGTCTAGAGTTTGTCCTAGCATGGTTTTAGCTGACCTGGTTGATATAAAGAATAAAGTATTATTTTCAAATTTTATGTCACAATGGGAAGAATTCTAGACTTTATCATCATGTCTCTTGAGATATTTGTTGATTTACCTGCATTAATGTTCCTAAAATGTTACCGTGTAGCCTAATCCCAACAATTTGAAGCAATTTTTAAAACCCAAACTCATTGTCCCATATTCTTATTTCTAACTATCTAAGCACTGATTATATCTGCTTCTCAACTTTTCTTTGCTATTATGGACTAGCTAGGACATTATTATATATTGATTTATATTATGCATAGCAAATTAAAGCTTTTCTGGAAATGACTGATCATCAACCTACTTTCCAAGTTAGTTCTAAATCATTTAGTGTTTTAAAAGGAGTGTTTGCAAAATCTGAGTTTCAAAGGCCTCAAAACTTTCTACAACCTGCCTGTGAGAGAGCGATAAGTGAGAATGGTCACCTGCAGGTATAAGGACTGCCATTAGACATGTTTGTATAGTTAAGATGAGAAATTTGACCCCACATCAAGAAAGCAAGTCAGTCCACCTTAAATTAATATTGAGCCCTTCTATTGGCCTTGGACCTTATTCCCTCCCTGCCTCAATGTCGTTTTTCATGAGCATGTACCTAGATTCCCAACATTACTTGTGATGTTTTGAAGTTTAACTAATACCTACATATTTGTTCTGCACATACCTTGGTAAGGCCCTTTCAGCTTAATAGTTTATGCTCTTCCTCTCTGGAAAATTCCCTTATATTATTTATTTAATTATTTTCTTCCACTGATTTTCTTCTTGTTTTCTAGACCACTATCTTGGTCTGTTCAGGATACAAAATACAACAGATTGGGTAGTTTGTAAACAACAAAAATTTATTCCTTACGGTGGAGGCTCACAAGTCCAAGTTCAAAAATGCCAGCATGGCAGGGTTCTGTGAGAGCACTCTTCCTGCTTCTAAGCCAGCATCTTCCTGGTGTGTCCTCATGTAGTGGAAGGGAAAATCTCACTCCCTGTGGTTTCTTTTATGAGGACACTAATCTGATTTGTGAGGGCTCCACCTTTATAACCTAAGCACCTCTCAAGATTTTAGCTCCTAACACCATTTTGAGGGACACAAACCCTTGGCTCTAAATTCTGAGAAATAGTCTTTAAAAAGTCATCCAACTCTTATTTTCTTTTTATCAATAATTTTTGAAATTTCTAATGCTCTTCCTTTTCTCTGTTGTGTCATTTTTCATTGTAACCTGTTTCATGCAGTCAGTGATATCAAATATCTCAGAGTGCATTGTTTATAATCAGTATGTTTTTTGCTTTTTAAATGTGTTTATACTTGTATCTCATTTTTAAATATATATAACATTTTTTAATTATGCAAAAATTTCAAATTATCAGAATAATTTCAAAGATACTTTTTATACATCCCACAGATGGTTTCCCTATTATTGATGTCTTATGTTAACGTGGTACATTTATTACAATTAATGAATCAATATTGATAAAGTTTTATTAGCTAAAGCCTGTACATCATTAATATTTTCCTCATATCCTTTTTCTCTTCTAAAATCAAATTAAATTTAGTACTCATGTCGCCTTATGTTCCTGTATCTATATTTGTTTCCTAAGACCACTGTAAGAAACTGGGTGGCTTAATAACAATGGAAATTTATTCTACCACAATTCTGGAGGCTAGTAGTCTGAGATCAAGGTGTTGGCAGGGCCATGATTTCTCTAAAGGCTCTAGGGGAGAATGTGTTACATGCCTTTCTCTTAGTTTTGGGTGTTGTGGGCAATCTTTGGCATGCCTTTGCTGGAAAATACAATACTATAATCTCTGATTCCATTATAACATGTTTTTATGTTTGTTTGTTTGTATATGTGTCTTCGTCCATTTTTTTATAAGAACACTTGTCATATTGAATTTTCTTCATTAGAATAAATTGGAAGCTTATATTATTTCTTTCATAACATTCTTTTTTAATATATTATTTTAATGCTAAAATTTCCCTCTAAGTACTTTATTCTCATCTTAAAATTTTTAATTGTATTTTTATTTTCATTCATTTCAAAATACTTTTGAATTTTTTCAAGACTTTTCTTTGTTGAATCTCTAAATATTTGTATATTTTCTAGCTATCTGTCCATTATTAATTTCTAGTTTATTGTGGTCTGAGAACATATTTTGTGTGATAGCAATTCTTTTAAATTTGTTGAAGTGCGTGTATTATGGCCCAGAATGTGGTCTACTGTTTTTGAGTGTTCCATATAAGCTTCAGAAGAATGTGTTTTCTCCAGTTGTTGGATGTAGAAGTTTATAGATATCAATTAGATCCAATAGATTAATAATGCTACTTATGTAAACTATTTTCTGTTGGTTTGTCAACTACTGAAGGAGGAGGATTGAAATTCCAGCTGTAATGATAGACTTGTCTATTTCTTCTTTCAGTTTTATCAATTTTTACCTCATCTATTTTGAAACTCTTTTTAGGTACATTGAAAACATTTAGGTACATGTTTAGAATTATTACACCTGATTGGAGAATTGATTGTTTTATAATTATGTAATAGTGGTATTCTTGATAATCTTCCTGATATGAAATCTGTCTTGTATAAAATTATTATAGCTAATATAGTTTTTTTTTGACTTGCAAGAGCATGATACATCTTTTTCAACTCTTTTCACCTTTATTAGCATTAACAGTTAAAGCGGGTTTTGTAGAGAACAAATAGTTGAGTTTTGTTTTGTTTTTCTACTGTGACAACCTCTATCTTTTAAATGATATATTTAGATAATTTACATTTAAAATACTTATTCATATATAGCTGGAGTAATAGCTACTGTGTTTACATATTCTTAGTTAATTTTATTGTTTTTTCTCCCTTTTTTATGCCTTCTTTGCTTTGAATTGAGCATTTTATATAATTCTATTTCATCTCTATTAACATCTCAATTATACTTATTTAAAAAAAACTGAGTTGATAATTATTTTTTTAATATACATTTTTAACTAGTTTATTTTCAAATAACATTGTACCATTTTATAAGTAGTGTAGTTATCTTATACAGATGATTCTTAATTTCTCCCACCCTCATTTCAGTCATAGCTATAATTTATTTTACTTATTTATACGTTATAATCACCCAACACATTGAAACTATTATTATATCAAATAAGCAGTTATCTTTAGGTTAATTTAAAATAATAAAAATTAAAATTTTATTTTACCTTTATTTATTTCTCTCCTACATTCTTTCTTTTTTTATGGAGATGTACAGTTCTAAATTATATCATTTTCCCCATGGTCAAAAAATCTTTTAACATTTCTCACAGACCAGAAAAGATGTAAGTTGCAAGTAAGCTTTTTAAATGTTGTGGGATTTTTAGGTATTGAAGCTGAAATAAAAGCAAATATATTATTTGCAAATAGATAATTTCCAGAATCCCTTCCTTCCTTCCTTCCTTCCTTCTTTCCTTCCTTCTTTCCTTCCTTTCTTTCTATCTTTCTCTCTCTTTCTTATACTGACATTGGTGAACGAAATCAAATGTTTCAAGTGTACAATTTAACAGTAAGTCTCATGTATATTGCATTGTTTATCGCCCATAGGTAGATTTCTTTCGATCACCACATATTTGTTCCCTTTTACCCCATCTGCCTCTCTTCTCCTGTCCTACCCTCTGGTAACCTCTAGTCTACTGTCCACATTTATGAGTCACTATTTGTCATGTTTGTTTGTTGCTTTTAGGATTACTCTTAGTGTTGTCTTTCTTGGAAAATGTTTTTTCAATGTGGTATTGTAATATTTATATATTAGTTTTTATTTAAGAAAGAAGGACTGTGTTTATCACCATATGAATTTTACATGTATGCATTTTCTCTGCTATTGTATTGTCTGTTTCCCTAAAAAAGTATTCTCCACGAACCAGAAACTTCACTGGGGCTCCAAGAAAGGGGTCAGTGGCCTGGTGGCTCATGAACTTTCATTAAATAAGAAGGCTGGCCTTACACAAATTTCCCTCAAGTGCTGAAATAAAAAGATAATTAGTTTTCCAGCAATATCAATACTGTACAAACAATACTATTTTTGAAGCTAATTTTATTTATTTAAAGAAAAGCATTTTGACATTTGCCTAGATAGATAATAAGTGACCCTGTAATAAAGTTCTATCGACAGACTTTCAATTAATGGAATAACTTTCATAACCCTTTCCCACTTCATATTCTATATATTCAGTCCAAGTTTCTCTGGATTTCTCCTTTTTCAATTTTTTCCTTATCTACTAGTATTCTGAACTTTAAAATATCCTGGTCTGAATAATCTTTTAACAAGATTTTATCTCGTTTTCCAATTTTTGGAAATATTCTTATCTTTCTCGTCTAATCTTGCACCTCTGCTTTCAAATATCCCTAAACTTTTTATTCTCATTTCTACACTACTTTTTTTTTTTTTGCTTTTAAGGATTTTCCCATATTTTTATTTTTATTTCTCTATAATATTTGAAGAGAGTCAAGTTGAATATATGCAAAAGAATTTTATGTCTTATGTAAGAATATTCTTGTGATTCGTGACTGGAATTTAAATGATGTTCTTTAACCATTCTTTATCTTGTAATAAGTCATGTTATATGGTCACAATAAAAAATACCAGGTCTCAAAGCTGGATTTGGAAGAACATAATGGCATTTACTGAAGCATCGACTCTATATTACATTATGTTTCATATCTTAAATTACATATTCAATCTCCTATTAAATTATTGTTATTAATACACATCTAGTTTCCTACACTTGTAGCTGCAGTCCTGAATAATATTTGGTAGTAATATGTGTATGTGTCTATTACCTTTCTTCCTTGGTTGCAAGTCATTGAGATATTGGATCACATATACTTCATATTTGCAAGTCATGCAGTGTCAAGTAAAGGCTTTAATATTTTAAATAATTCTACCACAAATAATATTTCCAGTGGCCATGAGCAAAGTTGAAGAATTGAAAACAGCTTATTTAAATATACACTCATGTGGTCTGATCATATTAATTTTTTAACACAAGATTTTCTAAACCAAGATTATTATATGCAGTATACAAAAAAAAAAAAAAAGACTAATTCACAGAGTTTATGTTCTGATATCAGATTTTCTGCAACAATGATACTCTTCCTCCAATAACTCTGTCTGTTCCTCCATACTACCACTTCTTGTACCCAGAAAAAGATGGCCACATTACCTGTGCTGCCATTATACAGACCAATATACTTGGCAAAGAACGTGATTGTTCATGATTCCTGTTGGACCCCAAATTGATGACTACTATTTTTAATTATATATCCTTATAAACAAAATCATAGAAGTGTGATTGGCTTTTAGGCATCATCTAAAGACAATTATGTGTCTGATAGATACCTTTCAGGCTTCCTTCTTCTTCAGTTCCAGAACACAAAGGCTGGCACTTGATGGTCCATTTCTTCCAGCTCTGTGACACCAGAATATTGTCAGTGACTTCTTTACTTTTAAAAATTAATCAAAGAAACTTGAACAAACCTCTTTCTAGCTTGATGACCTCAATATGTATAAATAAAGGGATGAAGTTTAGTGCCATCACGAGCCAAAATATTAAGACCAGATATGGAAGATGAAAAGTTAAATTACTCTATTTACTTACTCAAAAGGACTTATCTTAGTTAAAACATTTCATATGAATTCAGGAGCAGTATAAACGTAATTCTGTATGATTATTTTTTTCCCCTTGGCAAAGTTATCACAAGTAGTAATTAAGAAACATTTCACATTCTCATGCATCAAAAAAAATGAAAAAATAAATTTAAATGTCTTTGTGTATACGTCAGTCTCTAAGAAAAGTTCAGTCACACAGACACACACACACATACTTTCTAATATGAGTAAGGACAGAAAAATGAGTGATAGTGAAAAAGGGCTAAGGCACTGGCCAAAGAGCTAAAAAGGAAACATTCTTGTATGCATAGAGAAGGGTGTTATGATTTTGCATTTTCTTTTCTTTGCCTTTTCATTCATAGTGGTTTCCATCTCTTGGAACTTGTCTTTGTAGTTGGAATAATTGTAAAAACATTAGTTTACCTTTTGAATGAATTGGTTCCACTGTGAGTCTCTAGTTTTGATAAAAGGAGATTTCCAGAACATACATCTTTCAGCCCAGTTTTTCAGATAGAGGTCATTTAGGGATTAAGGTCAAATAACTGAAGTTTTTACAGATCTTTCAACAACATACTTCTCTCAGGATTATGTGATAAAAGATTTTTTTTATCACTTATATAATAAATTACTACAAATAAAACAGATTAAAATGACATGTTTTTATTATCTCACAGTATCCATGAGTAATGAGTCTGAACACAGCTCTTCCAGGTCATCTGATCAGCATATCATAAGGCTATAAAGTTTGGATAGGGCTGCTTTCTCATCCACAGATCTGACTAGGGAAGAATCCACTTCTAAGCTTATTCAGGTTGTTAGCAGAGTACTTTTTTGCAGCTGTATGACTTAGGGGTCCAAGATTTTCATGATTAGATGGAGAGCACACTCAGATCCTAGAGCTCACCCCAGTCTTTAGAGACTTCCATCAGTTCTCTGTTATGAGAGCTTCCTTAACATAATACATATTTCATCCGGCCAGCAAGGAGTTTAGATTGAGTCTTATATAACAATATAATTAAGCATGTGACATCCAAGGACCTTTGCCATAATATAACATAATCATCAAGATAATATTGCATTACCTTTGCAATATTCAATTGGTGAGAAGCAAGCTACAGATACTACCTACACTTAAGGGAGAGGATTATTTGGCAAAATCACACCTGAAATTTTCAAATTAATTTTTTTTCCAAAATTTAAAAAAAATTTACATTTTAAAAATAGGACAGGATCATGTGGTTGGAATCAGATGAGCTATGGGCAGGGATCTGACACTGAAGACAAATTTATATATCTAGAGTTTTTTTTTTCACTAGCGGGAATGCTGTTTGGTAGGAAATTGAACTAATCTTAATGACCAAGGCAGTTTCAATTATAAAACGTACAGTTTTTACATGTACAAATATTTGAATTGATAGGTGATCAGTTACTCACTAGTCAGGCTATCTTTGTTTTTTTATTCTTTTACGTAGTGACAACTAAAAAACTGGAATGGTATCAAGCCTTTAATATGCTCATACATATTTAATCCTTTTCTCATTCAGAAAAAAAAAAGTGCAGTTCAGTGCCGGTGTTCATTTAACATCACACATAGGAATGCTATGTTTTCTAGGATTTGACATTTTCAGTGATCAAACTGCTAAAAACAGAATGCTATAAATAGAATGATGTCATTTGTTTCCAAAGACTATTGATATACTAGAGCAATGCAAAAATAATAATAAAAGCAAGATATTTCACAGTAAACTTTGAGAGTAAGGTTAAGGCAGTCAGCCACGAGTTATTTCAGGATGAACACTGCAGCTACAAGCACTGCCAGCGAGTATTCATACAGTAAATGGGAAAAGGATTAAAAATCAGTGTATGAATACAAACATAATGTGTTTGAGAAAGGAATATATTTAATAAATAAACAGAAAAATAAGTATGGAAAATAATATGTATACCCCTTTACATTGAGAAGAAGAAAAAAAAATTAAAATTTTCACAAAACCATGTGACAAGAAAAAAGTTTGAAGACCTGTTTTTAGGACACTTTACCTCAAAGAATTGTGTTTGTCAAGAGGCAAAAAGAAAACCACAGTTAGCAAGTTAAAAAAAAAGTCTTCAGAATTTGGTATGTGAGCAAAAAGTAAAGTTCAGACTTTGAAATAAGAACATCAGAAACTCAGGAAGACATAGGATCAACTTAAAAACAAATTTTGATCTTATGGTCAAGACAAAAATTCTGAGATAGAAAGAGAAAAGAGGATCCAACAAATTCTTTTAACCTATATGTGGTAGAAGAAGAAAGGGACTAAGTTGAGAAAGGGGTAAAAATTTTAAAACATGTAACATTTTATAAAGAAAGATATATACCACACAGAAATAAAATGGAACAGAATTTTTGCTACTATACGAAAAAGTATGGGAATAGTGTTTATGCTACTTTCGGTATGAGGTTTTGTCAAGGTCTTGGAACTTATGTTCACAGTTGTGTATTAAAGCACACATTAGACATGTTGTTCTTATAGTTTTAGGTTGCACAGCAATTATATCCTTTGTAATGTATTGTTGTGAAATCCACTTAGAAAAAATTGAGGATTAAAAATGTTAAAATTCTTCTGATAGATCAGAATGAAAGGCTGAAGGAATTTAGAACCAGAGATTCTGGTTCTATTGCAAAAGTTGTAGCAAATAAAAATCAACTGGAGATGACTACTACAAGAAAT
>CM053515.1:57248111-57403973 GCA_028627145.1 Eidolon dupreanum
GACATTCAAGGCAAGTGACTAATAGACACAATAAAAGTCTGATGGGAACACGTAATAAATTCTAATACATATATTTTGCTTAGGAAAGGATATTTTGCATATATTATAAACAACTGAAATTATTTTGATTGGTTCTTCAATTTTTTGAATATAATATTTTGACTAGATTTATTGAATAAATCTCAAGAGATATTTCTTTGCATCCACTAAGGACTGTCATACAAACATGGATGGTATTAATGGCATAAGGACATCGTTGGACTCCTTCAGTGGGAGCAAGTCTACTTAAATGTTTAGTCCAAGTCGATGGTAGCTTTTCTAATAGTATTGAAGGAAACTATGAAAAGTAGCATCATTTGTTAGTATTTATTTACATATTTCAATATGAGTAACTTTTATAGTGAGAAACTAATATTATGATCCTTATGGGAAGAGGATTGCCAAAAATAGAAAACTGAAATAAAAAATTTAGGCCTTAGGCCTAATTGACAATTTTAAAGGTTGTCATGCCTGAGGGATTAATCCAAGGTCCTGGATGTTTAGGGATTAAGAGGTAGATGATTTTTATAACCTTAATGAACAGTTAATAGCCCACAGCTGAAGATGGCAAGTCTCACTTTAACCTAATACTTTATGGGATTTTCTCTTGCTGTTCTACCCAGTACTTTTGAGGGTGTTAACTGAATTTCTATTTCTCTTTAGGGAATCTTCAAACAAACAAACAAAAAACAGATTTTTAAAAATTAAAAAAAAAAGGTACTAAATCCACCAATGTTTTTCAGTCCTTAATAGGTCTTATTATTGTATATTTGCTAAATTCAGAGGTTGACTACCACCCAGTTAATTTGTAAATAGAACAAAAGAAATCCATCACTGTTTTTGATAAAATTTTCTTTGGAAAGCTCTACTTCATATGCATGATGAACTACAGAAAAAAAAAAAATCTTTATTCCCGGTCTATGTCAGCAACAGTAAATTAAAATATAATCATACAGAGATTTTTTTCTCTCTACACTTGAAGAAATAAAAATGCTTACAAATACAATTAAGTATATTGTGTATCTAATTTTTTTAAATAGGATTTCTCAACTTCTAAGCTATTGACAATTAGACTTGGATAATTCTTTGTTTTTGAGTGCTGCCCTGTGCATTGTAGATTTTTTAGCATCATCCCTGGCTGCAATGAGCAGAATCTGCTCTTAAACAAACAAACAAACAAACAAACAAACAAAAAACACAATCTGCCCTTGATGCGATCAAAACTTTTTCCAGTTATAACAACCAAAAATGTCTCTAGAGTTGGCAAATGTTCTCTGGGGAATAGAAACCCCTCCTTCCCATTGAGAAACACTGCTTTAAATTGAACATACAAATATCAGTTTTAAACTTATCACATACTTGAAATAATAATGCAGGTAAGATTAAAATGATTAGAATATATGTATCTTAATTACTTTTCTAAATCCAATTGAAATAAGCACCAAAAATATAGAAAAAAAAATCCATGTGAACTCTGGAAAACAGAATACCATTAGCCATTTGTTAGAATCTTTCATGGGTGTTTGCTTTGTTATTTTAAATTTATTACATATTATATTGAGTTCTCTCTACTGAAGGTAGATTAAACAAATCTGACTTACTTTATGTGATACATATCTGAAGTAAAAGTGAAAGTGATACTAACCAAAATTGCATCAATATCATTTTGCACAGAGGACCAGGAAATGGAAGATGTCATGGCTAGTGGGTGGTCATTAAAAAAAATATTGACATTATAAGGGTCTTCAAGATACACTAAAAGCTCAGCCCTTCAACAATTTACTCTTATTTTATATTTCATGTAAAGCAAGCAAAACAAGCAAAAAACTTGATCATATGGCATTCAAATTTGAGCGGTGTGCCGAACAGGGAGAAAATTTGTATTATCACATGAAATGTCAAAAACCCTACTTATACAATTATAAAATTACCTGAGTGTTGGTGAACTCTCACACTACTTTCCCGTAAGCATCTTGACCTCTTTCCTGGCAAAATAATTTATAGGAACTAATTGTATTAATTCTATATTTTCTTTACTTTCTATATGGGAATAATATATTTAAATAGGGACTGAAAAAATATCATAGAGGATCTATATTAGTTTCCGATATTGCACAAATTTGGGTCCCCATTGTAGGAAATTTAAAAAGATAAAAATCACCAAAGAAAATGTGGAGTCATTTAAATCAATCTGAAGGATTGGAGAAATTATTCCCATATGAAACTGATTTACCGTAAGAAAAAGGTCCAAAAAGCTAGTTAATAATTTTTAAAACTCCTAATTTGCATTTGCTAATGAGATTTAAAATGATATGTCAGCTCTGAAATAGGAGTAATCTGAAATCAGAAAAAGCGACTTTAATATCAGAAGGCATAATAGAGAGAGGAAACAGCACATTGCATCCTACATAAAATCTATGTTACTAAATCATAACATATTATGGGATAGTCTAGCCTAGTGTTGCTCATTTATCTTCATTCTCATGTCTTCCTTTCAGGGTATGGGCACCTTTGTAGGTGAGCAAGTGTGTGTTGATAGACTACAATCCATCTTTATCTCTTTGGTTACTTAAGTTGTTAGAAATTGGTATCAAGAGCTTACTTTCAGAATGTACGTTTTCAAAAACCATTTGCTTTTTATTGCTTTTATATTGAGCACCTACCATATATCAGACATTTGGCTAGGAGATGAAAAAAGAGTAAGGATAGATGAGGATGGATGTAGCATATAAAATCTGTGTTCTTGTGGAATATATATATATATATATATATATATATATATATATATATATATAACATAATAACTGTCCCCTGTACCCCAGAAAGGATGTCCTCATGCTGATTCCTGGAACTTACGAATATGTTACCTTGCATCATAAAAGGCTATTTTCATTTATAACTAAATTAAAGATTTCGAGACTGTGACATTAGATTATACAGATGGGTCCAATGTCATCACTGGGATTCTCATAAGAGGAAAGCAAGAAGGTCATGTACATAGAGAGAAGCAGAAGGAAGCAATCCAAAAGAGAGAGATACTACATCACTGGCTTTGGAGATGGAGAAAGAGGCCGTAAGACCAGGCCTCCATTAGTAGGAGGGAAAGGCTATGGAACGGATTCTCCACTAGAGTCTCCAGGAGGATGCAAGCCTGCCAACACTTTGATTTTAACTCAATGATACCTCAGAGTTATGACCTCTAAAACTGTAAAGTAATAAATTTATGTTATTTTAAGCCACTAAATTTGAGGTGATATGTTATAGTGACAATAGAAAACTAATACAATCAAGTTCAAAAGGTTTTAAGAAAAAATTAAACATAGTAAGAAAATAGAGAGTGATTGGTATTTTAAATAAAATGGACAAGCAAGAAAGGACTTTCCGATATGATATTGTTTGTACCCAGTCATGGATAAAATGAGGAAATAAATCAACTAAATAGCGAGAACTGTTTCAGATTAATGAAGTGAAAAGCCTCTGAGGCTGGAACATGGTTAGTTGTATTCTAACATACAAGCAAAAGTGCCAGTGTCACTACAGTGCAGCGAACATCAAGGGATTCTAGAAGGAGATTTAATAAGAAGGTGAGAGATCAGGATGGTTCGGCTAATCCATTAGCCATACATAGTAAACTCTTGGCCTTTATTTTATGTATGATAAGAAAATACTAAGATATTTTGAGAAGAGCAATGACATATTATATAAAGATTACCTTAGCTTCTCTGTGAGAAAGGAGTTATTGAGTTCAAGAAACCTAGTGCAGCTGTCTAGACAGGAGTTATAGAAACATTGTTGTTAGCCATAGAAAAGAACTTTCACATATATTTTTGAACATATCCTAATTTAATAAAGCAGACAAATCTGACATTAATAAAGATATATTTTAATTTAGTAAATTAAAGTAAAAAGTAAAATTCTGCATATTTTTGTAGAGTTGTGTTTGAAAACATTTCCCACATGGAGAGGAAACTGCAACACATTAGTTTAAATAAAGTAGTTGATATAGAAACAGTAACAAAAGAGAATAGACAGATCTAACAAAACACCCACCTCATGTACAGTAGTCATATTTGTGTGCAGTGAAATAGTTCTACTGTTAAAAGAGAATTAAAAAAAAAAACACATAAAAAGGTATTATTATTTACTGAAATATTGGAATTTTATAATCCTGTGAAAAATATTTTCTGCTTAATGCTTTATTTTAATGTAATATTGAGAATAGTAGGATAGAAATGAAGGTTGTTTGTGCTTCAGGTAGATAGACATAAACCTTTACCCATGGATGACAGAAAATGGGGAGTCTAAAAATGTAAATGTGTATTATACTAAGCAAAAATTGAGACACTTTATCTGCTTTGCACTAACAAGGATAGATATGCTAGTTAAAGAATAAAATTTTGTCCCAAGGTTCTAGCTTGTAATATAAATCCAGAACAAAAAACATTCATTATAGAGGTGTATCTCCTCCTGCCAAAGGTATCTAGTTTCTTCACCATACCTTATGTCATCCAAGACTCGCAGCTTCATGTATCACGACCAAAACTTGGTGTCATCACAGCAGACATCTGGATTTTCCTCTTTCTCTAGTTTTCAGCAATCTGGTAAATGTCTTTGTTATGTCCCCAGTTGTTTAATTTAAGCAAAAGAGAAAAGTATTTTTTTTTTAGTTGTGGTATAATCTGCTTACTGTAAAGTAGATAACAGCAATATTGTTTAATGCATTTTGAACATTTATATATTTATGGATTGACCATTCATATCATGACAGAGAACACAGCCCTTGTGCCCTTTGCTCTCAATACAACCTCGACCCCAGAGAAATCACTACCTGTTGAAATGGATTTGTTCTGATTGTTCTAAAATTTCAAGTAAATAGAATTATACCACATGTATTCTTTTGTATCAGGTTTCTTTCACTTAACATAATGGTTTTGAGACTTATTCATGTTTTTACTTGTATATAATTCATTCTTTCTTATTGCTGTGGAGTGTTCAATCATAAGAATAAGAAGATACCATAATTTGCCATTATTCTTTTGTTGACTTTTGGATTGCTTCTACTTTATACTATTGTTAATAAAGTTTCTACAAGCATAATTTTATAGTTTGAGGGAAGATATATGCTCTCATTTCTCCTAAACATATACTTAATATTAAAATGGCTAGGTCATACCACATTGCATTTAGTATTCAGGTCTTAGACAACTCTTGGCTGAAAATTTTTCAAACTTTTCTCATTTTTGATGTCCTTGAGAGTTTTGTGGATTACTGGTCAAGAATCTTCTATAATGCTCCTGAAAATTTGCTCGATGATTTTTTTTCATTATTAGACTGGTAGACTAGGAGTATATGGTTTAAAGAGGAAGATCATATGAGTAAAGTGACAGTCTCATCATATAACATGAAAGATATGTAATATTATGATGACTAATGACTGTTGAAGTTAAACTGGATTGCCTGGCTAGGATAGTGTATGTCAGTTTTCACTATTATAAATTTATATCCTTCCATTTTTTTCTTCCTTCCCTTCTATATTATTTTCAGTGAAAGGAATTCACTGTGTGCAGGCTATACTTAAGGAATAGGATTTGTGCTCCCAAAATTAGAGAGAGTAGTATTTACACAAATTATTTTGAATTCTTCTACACAAGTGATTTCTCTATTTTCCTCCATTTAGTTACTTATTCAATAATTTATTACTATTAGTATGAACTCATGGATATTTATTTTATATTTTTGTTTATAATCCAATACAACTTAACTTATTTTCTTGCTCAAATTGTTTCAGCTTCAGCCATTGTGAGCCCCTTTAGTTGACTCTATCTCTTTTAATATGCTGTGTTTGTGTGCGTGTGTGTGCATGTGCGTGTGTGCGTGTGTGCGTGTGTGTGTGTGTGTGTGTGAGTGTTTAGTATATCTTTACTTTCTGTCATTACAAAATACCCAAGTTTTTGGGTATTTTGGGTATTATATATATATATATATATATATATATATATATTCATGAGAAAGTCTTACAATACATCATTTCTGCAAGGAGTCTTGATTGCATTCATTGGATGGTGGTATCAGGAACCAAAGTTTAGGTACTATTTGTTTTCATTACTCATAGGCTGTTCTATCAACTAATAAAGCTAAGAAATGTATGCATAAACTATGTATACACAATAATTGGTCACATATATTCATACATGTAATCATCTATATCTCTATTAAGCTAAATATGTGTTCATACTGATGTCATCAACTCTAATCTATTACTACATGTGTCATTCTAGCCTTTTCCCCTTGCTTGTATGTAACCTGCCACTCCAACAGTGAGAAACATGGTTCCTGATATACACTATCCATTTACTTAATATTTAAATTCCTATATGCATATATAATGGTTTTAGATCAACATTTCATATCTCCATGAAAAATGACTTTATCAACTAGAGTGTAATCTCATGTATGGGTTATTTCACTTATAGCCTTATAGATTCCACTAATTTTAAGTGTTATTTAAGCAAATACCATTCTGCTCCAAACATTTTAGTGATTTATTTTATACAGCTGTGATAATTACGTATACTTTTCTGCCACATTCTGAATTTCATTCTGGAATTCCATGCTCCTAAATAAGTTTTACTTTTAATTGAATACATTAAGATTCACTCTTGTGCTATAAAATTCTAGGAGTCTGAGTCTCCTATATAACATTACAGTATTAATTTATAACCCACTTGCTTTATTTTTAAATTTAAAATTTGTGAAATTTCTTCTGCTATATTTCCAGACTCCTGGTGACAGTAACTAGGTGGGGATACACCATTTGTTTCTTTGAAAAATCTACATTTCCTTTAAAAGGACTTTTCAAAGAGACAAATTCAACAAAAAACATTGTTGAAGAAAAGATTAAATAAATGAGTGTATAATTAAATTACTCATGTTATAAACACTACCGGGGAACTAATAGATGACAACCAATCCTAACATTTCAGAGATTAATATTGCATTATAAAATCTAATAGTTGAGCTTTTAAGTAAATTTTAACTCTTTTTTTAAAAAAAATTATTTAAAATATTTAGAGAAAAAAATGTGCCCAATGATATTTTGAAAGGCAATCTTTAAAGGTCATTTGAATTTTGATTGTTTATCATTATTAAAATGTTCCTATTTTTTTCCTGCATGTTCAACTGTTTGAGGTAACAAGGTTGAAAGTCAAATATAGTAACAGTTTTATTCATTTAATTCAAAAGGCCTCTAGAAAGTAATGAGATTTATTCTGTAAATTACTTTATAATTGTTCTTTAACTGCACTGTGATATTTGATAACATTAGAAAGATTTTGTTTTAGGAAAAATAATTTTAATTCCTGAAAAATACTATTTATTCCTAAATAAACAGCATTTTATATATTTAATGCAAATAACTGAATATTTTTAAGGTTAATTAATATGTCTTCTGACAATTGCAAGAAATTTTGGAGAAAAAATGCTTATGTGTTCAGGTCAGTTTTGCTCATGCTAACATGCTGACACGTAAAAGAATTATCAAACTAATTCAATCATACTTGAAGAAAAGAACTTCCATTTATTATCAAATCTGAGATCTAGGAGCAGTGTGACTTCCACTCTACTGTATGATTCAATTTTAATTTGCTTGCTTTAAAGTTTTGCGCCAGGAATTGTGCTAGTCAACTGACAAATGCTTTATTTATCCTAGAAAATAATAAATCTATTTTTCTTCTTGATGTTTTCATTTGTTAATATTTTTCTTCACGTTAGATTAAACTCTCCAAGACTTCGTAGATCGATATGAGGAGATATATGCGTATATACCCATAGAAGTATAGGCAGACTAGTCATTCATAGAGAAAGATTGAAAAGAGTTACACTAATCTGCGAATAGTGGTTACCTTTTGGGGAGAAAAATGAGATGAAAAGGGAGTAAGCTGAAAGTATATGTACTCTTATTTTTTCATATTATTTTTATTTTCATGTTATTTCTTTCTCATATTATTATTGTTCGTGTTGTTCTGAATAATTCGAGGATTTGCACACATTTTAAATTCGTTATTATATACATTTTTAGAACAGTAAAAATTAATAAAAAACTCTTCTCCCATGCTTAAAAAGCAAATAAACAAATAAAAACTACCCATGGCAAAGAAAAGTCATACTATAAGTACATAAATAATTATAAAAGAATCAAATATTTAATTCTAGAATTTACAATACAGGCATTATATTCATGAAACACTATAATGAATCTTATAATTAAAATCACTTAAAATTTTATCTATATTTCCAACAAATAATTATTGAGTATGTTCATGTGTCGGACATCTTACTAGGTACTGGAGGTGCCACAGTGAACAGAACACACAGAGCACTAAATTTTGGAAACTGCTTTTCAGTGGCAGAGGATATTAGAGACACTAATGTATAAATGAATCACCAAACAAGATAATCTCAGGAAGAGATAGATTCTACGAAAAATAAAATTAAAACAGAGTGGTAAAAGAGCAGGGATAATGACAAACACATAGTTTTAGAACAGAGGATAAAGAGTCCTTTAAAGAAATGATAACTCATGTGACACCTGAATTACAAGATGAAATGTAAAGAGTTAGAAGCCAAGCATTCTAAGCTGAGGAATAAGCTAGTGCATGTGTTATAAGACATAGTTATATAGATATAAATAAAGTACAGATCTAACTTGACTAGTCCAGAAATGGATTGAGAGTCATTAGGCCTGAAGTATAAAAATACAGAGAAGACTCGTAAGAGAAAAGGTTGAAGTGAGAAAAATTCATGTAAATCTTTGGAATCCATGATGAAAAGTTTAGATTTTATTCTGGTCACAATAGGAAAAAACAAACAAACAAGTAAGCATTGAAGATTTTAAACTAAGACAGTGACATCAGTGTTTTATATTAAACAATTAATCTGAGACTTTCTAGAGAGGAGAGTATAGTTGAAAAATTGTGGACACAGAGAGGCCGCCAGTTAGGAGGTCAGTTCAATTATCCAGATGAAAGATAATGTTGGTAGCTGAGGACACAAATTTGGATGGATTTGAGATATTAGGTTTAATTAAATGAAATATTCATTTTTAAACTTAAAAATGGTTGACTATCAGTAATTCTATTATAGTTCAGACTGATATTTAGGTGATCCAGCAAAAGTAATTATGGAAGATAAGAGGTATCAAGAGAAGTAATGAAAACGAAAATGACTCTGGGTTGTTGGCATGACAACTAGGTAGATGGTACTAACATAAAGAAAATTTAAATAGGTTGGAGTGTGATATCAAGAGCTCTATTTGGACATAAAACTTTGCAATGGTTATCATTCATTAAACTGGTATGTCAGAAAGACTGTTAGATAATATTCTGGAGTGTGGCGAAGAACTGAAACTGCAGAATATCGTTTCAGTGCTTTCAATATTTATAATTAGGGAGAATTCTTATTTAATTTCACAATTTTTAGCATATTATTCTCTCCCTTGCTTCAGTAGAGAAAAATGTTCACAACTTATTTACATTTTATATTCTCCTCTATATCCTTAAACAAAAAGCCAAAAATTTACATTCTTAAATTATTTCCTTTAAAACCATGAAATATTAGGACCAAATACTCTATCAGGTTTATTCTTTTCTATATTTGCCTTTCTTATATCAGCTGCTCATATCTACATGAACTCTCGCCCCCACTCCAATGAGTGATGAAATTGCCTATTGTTGTATTTAGCCAAATTATAACAGCATGTTTTAATATTTAATAATTAAATTATATTCTTAAATATTTTTTATATATTCATGACTTAAAGTAACCTGGAATCATGCTTAAAAGTATAACCAGGACTTCTTTCGCTATAATAAATCAGAATGAAAAAATTGGGTTTCAGTAATCTAGAAGATGTATCTTTTGATTTATTATTGCATAAACATTCAATTTGAATTATTGTTAAGAATTTTAGACAATTTGTAAACATTTTTTGTATATTTTCTTTTAACTTCTAAAATTCTCTTAACTCAGTTTACATATGTGAATTTTGTCTGGTTCTAAATATATTTTATCACTTTTAAGCTGAAATAAACTAATTCTTTTCTCACAATTTTTATGCCTATCTTGTTTACTGAATCAAGTTACAGAAAAATAACACTGATATTTATAATTTTATGACATTTAAAAATAACAGTAACATCCACTTTAAAAATTTTCAAGATCATTAGATGATGTTTGTAGGAGAAGGATTTACAATTTTGATATGTTCAATGCTGGTAGAGACATTCTTTACTGTCTATGTAAAATGGGGTAAACATAATTTTATTTTACTTCTCATAGTCAATCGCTGTCATAGTCAACAACTTTTTGGTTGATAAATTCATTCCAGTCTTTCAACTTTGTTCAAGGACTTTGGTTTTCTCTTTTTGAATTATAAAATAGAAGTTATATGTATCCACTTTATGTATTCACATCCTAGTTGTGTGTACATATTGCAAATAGCTATATTTGTTAACAAAAAATAATATATCACAGAAATACATTCTATGGTAAACACCAATTGCTAATTTGGATGTCTTTGTCAAAAAGATGTCCATGACTTGATTAAAATAAATTCAGAAAGAATATTTCATGGATAAGAAATCTTAATATCATAAAAATACATATATACATATGTTCATAATATAGATGTACATGCAATATGGCTGCTGACATTATAGACTAATAGGAGGGAGAGAGAAACTATTTGAAAAACATTTTTTCCAAACTTAGTTATATATACGAAGAAATTTGGAATTGCCTCAACAATTCCTTCCTTATACCATGTACAAAACTAGACAACATATGTATTAAAGACGTATTATGAAAGCTATTTTTGAGACTTTTAGAGAAAAATATAATTGCTTATTTTTATACTATAAGGCATAGAAAGTTTTCTGTAAAAAGCAAGACCTCAAAAATGAAGCATAAAACACTGATAAACTTGACTATATTGACATTAACATTTATTTTTAACAAAATCAATTAAGTTATTGAAAATTAAAGGCACATGGTGGAAGTAATTATTGGCAATACATAGAGAGATAGCTGGAAAGATGGATAGATAGATAAGTAGATATCTAGAAAAGAATACATTACAGAATATATAAAAACTTCTGAAAATCAGTAAGTAAAAGACAGTTCATTGAAGGGCAAACCTTAATGGCTAATAAGTACATGTGAATAAGGCTCACTTTCAGTGTATCTAGAGAAGTAAAAATTAATCATTGTTTAATGAAACAATTTAAAGTATAAAAATACCACATATTATTGAGGATATAGAACAAAGGAAACTTGTAAAAACTGTTTGATATAGCAAAATTGGATCCATAATTTTAGAAAACTTTTGACAAGTGTCTAGCTAAAATGAAAACATATCTCCCCTACGAAATAACACTTCTACCCCTGGGTATATAAATAGTGATATACTGATAAATCATTAACAACTAGCTCTCTGAAAGTGGTCTAGTGTATAATTCGCAGTGTTTGATAATTTCTTAGGTGTAAACACACCATCGTCTACTTCAAGCTACAAAAGTAACATTGCTGAACGTAGAATTGGAAGAGAAACATCCAACTGGTTCTTTCGAATTGGTGTTAGACAGCTCCAACACACCAATAGGTTACATAATATAACTTAGAAATTTTCATACATATTTATTGGGAAGTACATACCAGAAAGCTTATGGCAATATTGTTTGCTTGGCAAAAATGTACAGAAAAGCTCAGTTTCAGCTATAAAATGTGGTATACATATGCAATAGAATGCTCTCCAAGACTGAAAACAAAAGTACCCAAACTACATTTGTTGGCAAAGATGATTCTTGTGTACATAACATTTTATAAAATAAACAAAAAACATATAGAGCATGAAATAAAGTATAAACATTTTTAAATACATAGAAATTCATATATTAAATATTTAATATTAAATATATATTTAATTATATAATATATATAATTATTATATGATATTATATAATATTTAATTATATAATAAAATATATATTAAATGTTTAAATACATATTAGGAGGGTAAGAAAATATGTGTAGACAATTTATCAAATTTAGTGTAGTGATTGTTCCTCAGAGATAAAAAGGGAGTGATGCATTCAAAGTTTCTGGGCAACTAGTGATTTATTAGATAGTGTGTACTTACGTGATTATTGCATTATTCTATGTATTTTCCTATGATATTTTATCTATCAACCTATATACCTATCATCTATTTACTTGTCTAGATATATGTATGTCCCTATATATATATATATATATATATATATATATATAGAGAGAGAGAGAGAGAGAGAGAGAGAGAGAGAGAGAGAGACACACTCACAGCACATACAGACACAAACACATTAGTGCTCTCTTTCGCTTCTGCATGTATGTCTGTAAATTAACAAAACAAATCCAGTACTATGTTTATGTGTAAAAATACTAGAAGTCTTCTTATTTAATGTCGTTGTGAAAATACTAGCCTCTATATATCAAGAAGGTATTCAAATAAGATGTTTAAATGTTGATAGATGAGAAAATATAAGATAAGACAAGGAGTATAAAACTCCAGTTGAATTATTAGAATTAATTATTATTTATTGAAAATTATTGAAGTTCTTCTGGAAGAATTAAATGTTTAAGATAGCCAAGAGTTTTATTTCAAAAAAAATTTTTTTAAGGAAATGCTCTCTCAGATAGTTTCATTTCTTAGCATGTTTCAGCTATCAAAACATAATAATATTGTCACAAAAATAACATAAATCAAAAAGAAGTATGTAGATAAATTTTATAATAAATCTAGAATTTCAAACCATTAAATAAAAAATTGAATTGTTTATTAAATTGTTTGGTCAAAAGATATGAATCTGTTTCTCAACCTCATGCTTTATTTTAAATTAAATACCATGTAGCAGAAAGCTTTAACACTTCAGAAAAAAAATTATAGGACCTATGGTTGTACTATAGATTCAGCCTGAGATTCTCCAAAAAAAATCATTTTGCATTCATTCCAAAAATACAGCTATCATAAATGGGTTATAGTACCAACAAATGAAGACATACAGATAACTCTATAAACCTCATGTCTCTTCACAAACAAACAAACAAACAAACAAACAAAAAGTGATTATCAAATTGAAGCTATAGGACAATTTGAATTAGAGTTATGTGGAGGCAGCTCAGCTTTCTATTTGCATTGGGTCCCATGTAGAGAGGACATGAAATGAACTCCATATAAACTTAGGACTTGGATGAAACTATACTCAGGGACAGAAGGTAAAAGGGAAAAATAATGCTTTCTCTGTCAAATATCATAGCTGTTGCTGAACTCCTGTTGAGTAGTGGGAAACAGATAGACATTCAACAAAGACCTAGCCTACTAGGGCTGTGGGCTCAGGTACCTCCAGAAGGTTGAGAACCTGAATCACAAATAGGAGATCTGTTTATGAACTAGTAAGAACAGAGGATCAGATGAGAGAAATTTAGAAATATAGTAACAGTAACAAAGAACCGTATCCCATTCAAGGTAAATTAGTAAACACTTTTTAAAGCATATGTAAAAATTTTGCATCATGAAAATAGTAAAAAAAAAAAATTTCAATAAGTTAGAGACTTCATACCCTAATAAATGGAAATAAAAAAGGAAGCTGAAAAAGATTTTATAATAATCATGTTTCAAATTTCTTCAAGAGATAAATGACAAAATTGAAGTTAAAAAACAAGATCAATAGCTTATGAAAAACAAACAAATGTGAGGAGAAAATTAGTAATATAAAAGTTAATGTTTATGTTTAAAGACAGAGGAGAGAAAAAAAGATAGTAAATATTAAAGAAAAGTGAAACAGTATAAAAATTAGTATGATTAGTATGAAATGTCCAGAGGAACAAATAGAAGAAATAGTACAGATGATATGTATTTTTAAGGTAAATGGCTATAAAATTTGCTGGATTGAAGAATGATAGACAGTGGGAAGGCACACAAAAACAAACTAGTTTAAATATAAATAAATGCACAACCACAAATGTAGTAGTGATGTTCTAAATTTTGAAGGATAAAGAGAAAAACTTTAAAAGCATCTAAAGAAAAATAACAGATTATCAATGTAACCACAGATGTCAGACCTTAACCAAGTAAAACTTTCAAAGTGCTGAGAGATAATAACTGCCAACCCAGGAATCCATACCTAAGTCCACTAGCATTCAAGAGAGGAATGAAGATACATTTTGAAATTATCATTCAATGACACTCTCAGAAATGATTCTAAAGGATGTCAGCAAAAATGACAAAATAGAAAAAGAAACAAGGGAAAACAGTGGTAAGAGAGAACTAATAATGAGCTAAATATATGGTAAAAATAAATGGTTGAAGCAAATTTCATAATGAATTGGAGAGTCATTTTTTTTCTGTTGTGGAAATGAAATCAATACTCTAGTTTATAATAACATGAAAGACAGGCTAGTCAAGAAAAGGGAGTGACTGTCAATGAAATTGACATATTAATTTGGTTGATCTGGCAAGAGGACAGAGGTGCTAAATAAACTAAAATGGTTTAAAGAAAAACATAAGTAAGCATTTTCAAAATTTATGATTAAATTATGAGAAATTAAATGCATTCTTTAATTTGTAAAGTAGCTGATATAAAAAAAGAGAAATAAGTTTCTTTTAACACAAAGCAAAGAATGAGGAATAAAATGGGACTAAAACAAGGAAAATGCATTAATAATAGTAGCCCTACAGTAGAGCCTAAAATATGTCAAAGTCATAAAAATCATGGAGTTAATCAATTAATAGAAGTATCAAATGATAATTAAAAATGTATGCATGAACATTTGTAAAGATAGCCCAAGAGGTACAATTTACTATAATGACAAATAAAATATAAAATAATTGAATTGCTAAGCAAAACTCCCCAAACAAAAGATAACAGGCCCAGATTATTTACAGCAAGTTTTGTCACAGATTTGAGAAAGTTAATGTCTTTTATTTGAATTGTTTTTAAGAATTAAAAAAGGTAAACCTACTTATTTTATGAAAGTAATGTAATCTTGATTTTAAAAAAGGCTGAATGAGAACAGTATAATAAAGAAAAATTAAAATAAATGTTCAATTATAAACATTAAGCTTGCCCTTAGCATTGTGTAGCTCTGGGCCAAAGAACAAATTAAGTGAACATAATATACATCTAAATATTTCTAAGCTGCAAAAAATTTAAATACTAAAATAATAGATAGTATTTGTTCTTATCTTGAAAACATTTCATTAGAATAAGGTTTTGATGACCATATTGAAATTTAAAATTTAATGATTCCTTCAAGTTACACATGTGATTATATTATCTTAGGGAGAGCTAGACCCTAATTACTGACTTATGACCTGCCCCTTGTCTTTCTACCACTATTTTTATACTGCACAATGAGTGGCCTCATGCATACTATTGCCAATAATCAAGCATGCATATATAAACTCTGTCTATATCACTTCAAAACAGTTGCCCCTTGGGTATCTCTTGGTATCCATGGATATGGAGTAGATCAGCCTCAGAAGGAAAGACATGGGAAGAGACTCTCTCAGCCTGGTAGCAGGGATGAGGCCATAGCAGAGTGACATTAGGGATCCTGAAAACCCAAATATGATCTAAGCGGCTGTGGATTTTATTTGGACATATCCCATTGATCTTTGACTTTTTTTACCATTGGAAGAAGCATAGTCTGTGTCTAAAGGTGTTTTATAAATGGTGACACATAAAACCTTAATAAAATACAAGGTAAATTAAATTTTAAAAATAATAATACATCATGACAAATAAGGCTTAAAATAGAACATGCATTTGTATAATCTAACTATATATACTAATTAAAGAAGTAAAATATCTCAAAAGATGTTAAAATGCATAAAATTATTTGATGATTAAAAACATATATATTTAAAATCAGAGAATGAAGGGTACACCTTAAACTTGTTAATTATATATACCCATTACTAATGAGAAACATAAAACTTAAGGCTAAATTTTGACAACATTCTCATTAAGTCTGATGGAAATATCATGCCTCCTTTTGTCTCCATTCTTCACAATTATACTATTGACTTTTGTTAATTAAATGAAATAAAAAAGGAGATAACACTGAAATTATTTGCAGATTTATTTGCAATTATATACAAAGAAAATCCAAAATAATATATAGAAAGTATTAAAAGTAGTAAGTTAATTCATCAAGTTCTTGGGAAAGAAAGTAATATTAAAATCAAAAGAGCTTTTCTATATAAGCAATAATTAAATCAAAAATTAATTTTAAAAGTATATTTCCTATAACAACCAAAGATTCATCAATTACCTGGGGAAAATCAAGTAAAAGATATTCAAGAACTCTGTGAAGAACATGAATAAAACTACCTGATTTTATAGAAAGATATATCATGGTCATTGAGAGTTAGAATTATAAAAAAATTAATTTCTAAAAAAAATAGAGGCACCAAAAAAAAGTTACAATTTTATTAATACTATAAATGACAAATAAAGAGAAAATAGTAAATAAAGCAAAAAAAAAAGGCATGGATAATAGATGCTCAGATGTCCTTTTCCTAACTTAATCTATAACTGTAAAGTAAATCTCATCAACAACATAAAACATTTCCAAAATTCATGTGCAAAAATAAATATATCAAAATAACCAAAAAGCACCTTAAAAAACAAAAACAAGGATGAGGAAATACTTTTTCCTAAGATGTCAAATTTTTTAAAAAAGTAATAGTTGTTATTTTTACTTAAATGGTGACTGAAAGTTGACGTTATAATAAATTTTATATTAAATAGAAATAAAGGTAAAAGGTGATGTTAGATTTAAAATAAATTACTTGAAAATAACATATCAAAGAAGAATCATAAAAAATTATTTAGAAAATATCATTGAAATGCTAATTATATCTTGTCATGTGGTATAGCTAATGTGGAACCTAAAAAAGACATTTATAATAATAGATGTTATAAAATATTGAAACTTAATATATGAATTATAAAATTTTGTCATAGAAAACAAAATAAAGGAAGGTAGAAGGAGTAGAATAACAAAATTGAAAAAATATATACATAATAATTTTAGAATATAATAAAGAATAAAAAGAAGATAAAAGATGTTTCTTTCAAAAATTATTAAATTGAGGAAATTTCTACAAGATTTATCAAGATAGGAGTATCTTTAATAAGAAATAAGTAGTCTTCAGAATACCTATAGAATCATGATCTAATATTTAAGCATTTTCTTCAAAATCAAGATAAAAATAAGAGCAATTGTTATTGCCATGTTTATTCAACATTTTACTGAAAGTTATAGTTAGCAATTTAGGATAAGAAAATTAAATAAAAGATAAAAATGTGAAAAGGGAGAGTAAACACTTTCGGGCAAAATATAACGTTTGTTTATAAAAAAATCCAAAGTCATTGAAAAGTATCAATGAATAAAATCTAGCACAGTTGACAGGTATCAAATTCATTTCTTAACATTTGATACATATATTTTAAAATTGTTGATTATAATTACAATAGAAAATAAATCTTTAGAAAATATTTTTGAACTAAAAAAAGTAAGTTATGAGCTAAAACAATAAGGTCAATTATTTAAAAAGTTTATTGAAAAACTTTAAGTAATACCCGAGTAGGGAAAATTATATTATGGCCATAAAAAGTTACAGTTGACATAATAAAGATATTTATAGTCCACAAGTTTTGCTATAGATTTGATGAACTGTAAATCAAAATCTGAAAGAAAATTATTTGGGAGTTTTGATGCATTATTTCAACTATAAATGAAAAGGACTATCAGATAGTAGAACAATAATTGTGTAATTATATTAATTAAGTTATAGTGGCATTGAATCAGAGACAGAACAATACAGAATACAGAGCTCAAAAAAAGATGCTGAAATGTGGTCTGAGCCAGCAATGGTGTTGTAGAACATGGGAAATGGATAGTCTGTCTCCAAATGAACAACTGTGGTACCATACACAAAAATCATTTCGAAGCAGAGTGGACTTAGAAATGAATGGCACAGTTTAAAAACTGTTAGAGCACTATTGAAAGTGTATAGGTAACTGAGAGATAGAGATAGGTTTTAAAAATAAAACATGAACAAAAAAAAGTCGTAGGAAATCATTTATAGATTTGATGACAGTGAAATTAATAAGAAATTTTGTTATTTTAAGGAAATCCTTAGGACGTTAAAAGCTGTATAGGAAATCTCCAGCATTTATTTATCCTTCATAACAAAAACATTGTACGCTTTGACAATCACCTCCCGATTTTCCCCTTACCCCAGCTCCTGGCAATAATCAATCTATTCTCCTATTCTATGAGTTCAACCATTTTAGATTTCACATGTAAGTGAGATCATAGAGTATTTGTCTTTCTGTGCCTGGCTTATTTCACTTAGCATAATGTCTGAGTTCACACATATTATTACAAATAACAGAATCTCTTCCCTTTTAAGGCTGAATAACAACCCATCATGTGTGTGTGTTATGTATACATGACAAAGGTATGTGTATCACATTTCTCTTTATCCATTCATCATTGATGGATTCTTAGTTTGTTTACATAGCTTGGCAATTGTGAAGAATGCTGCAGGGAAGGTATGTTTTCAAGATCGTAATTTCAATTCCTTTGTATAAATACCCAGAGTGGGATTACTACACAGCCTAGTGGCTATAGCTAATGATACTGTATTGTACACTTAAACTTTGCTAAGCAGGTAGATCTCATTTAAGTATTCTTACTACGCACATAAAAAATAATAATAAAGAGGGTAGGGGGAAATTTTAAGAGGTAATAGATATGTCTATGGCCTTGATAGTGGTGATACTTTCACTGGTATACACTGATCTCCAAACTCATCAAGTTGTATACAGTAACACACCTTAGATGGTGGGAGATTTCGTCATGTTACTCAGAACAGCGGGAAATTTAAAGCTTAAAAATTGTTTATTTCTGGAATTTTCTATTTCCGTACAGTGGTTGACGAGAAGTAACTGAAACTAAGGAAAGAGAAATCATGAACAAGGGGAGACTATTGTACATTAAATAAGTACAGCTTTTTACATGTTAATCATACTATAATAAAGTGGGTTTTTTAAAAAGAGATTGGAAGCAAAAAACTAACTGGTACAAGGTACATATGAGTGTTTATATGTGTGTATAACATGACAGAGGACAAAGAATTAAAGAGATTTGTATCTAAACTGTAAGAACTCCAATGAAGACATTAATAATAAAATTTGAATAATTGGCAGGAGTAATAAAATATGCATCGACAATATTAAGGGACATTAAACAATAATAGAGTGAAATATACTGTATTTCTACTACTTTCATAAAACCTTAAATGTTGTAATATGAAGTTTTAGCAAGAAAGAAAGGAGAAAAAACCTTAAACATTGCTAGACAGAATATAAACTTGTATAGTTCTTTTGGAAGATCATTTGGTATTATCTAATGAAGTTGACAAAACAGTAATACCTACAAAATCTGTTACAAACAACTGTTGTTCAATAGTGAAGGTAAATGAAATCAAGAGTAAGTCAATAAAGGGAAATGTAGTCTCCTTGCATCATTTTATTAGTGGGATTAAAATGATGAGAGAAGCATGATTTCAAGTGTGGATAAAATTCCCACGTTCCAGGTATTGACCAGAAACAACACTAACTGAGAACTGGGTTTAAATGTCAGACAGGCACTCAGAATCTTGGACTCAGGGGAGCCATATTGAATATCAATCTCCATTTTCTCAGGTATATTATAGAAGAATGACCTCTGAAAAGAGTAATTAGATAATTGAGTTGCATATATAATCTTTGAAAGTTTATTCCACAAAACACTCAAAAATATATTTCTAACACCATTCTTTGCCCACCTCTTCTTTTGCATACTGGCAGTTTTTTGTTTTTTTTTTTATTGAGTATAAGAGTATAGTTATTTCCATGTCTAATAATGTATGATAGTCTAAAAATTGCATTGTTAGTTCCCCTAGTCTTGCTTAATTTGAGAGTTATAATTAGCTTCAATATTCTTGAACAGAGTGAATGCAAAGTGTATTGGATTTTAATTTAAAATGCTATTTCATAGTTGATTTAAGTACTAAAATGTAATACACAAATTGCACTTTTAGTCAAATGACTCTGAAGTATTTTTTGAAGTGTATAATTAAAATATTCAAATGTGTACTGATAAGCTACTTTCAGAAGCTCTGGAGTACTCCTAAAGGTGACTTGGAAAAAACCCAAGACCACGCTTCCTCTGTTCTTGCCTTTTACGACACCTGGTAGACACTTTAAATAATTTGTTTTTGAAGTGCTTCAGAATAAGATGCTTTTCACTAGTTATTAACATAACTCAGCAGTTACTCTAGTTTGCATTTTATAGGCATTTAGAAGTAGGACACATTTTTAAATGACTACAGCTCATTACCTTTAATAAGAGCAGTCTTATGCTACTTCAATGGAAGCTATTCACAACCTTCATTGGCACGTGATAGTTAATAAATGTGTTTATCTTATGCACATACTCATTGCCATCTCATTATGTATATGAGCGTGCATACATATATACATACATACATGTATACATATGTATGTATGTATACATGTATGTATATATATATGTATACATACATAATGTATGTGTATGTGTGCGTATATATACACACACACACACATATATATATATATAAAATTTTTTAAGTCCTTAACTTTTTTTCAAAATAGGCTATACTTAAAAAACAATAATGGATAATTTGTCATGTTTCCTTTCTACATGTTCTTACAGAGCTCAGCTTTCCTGCCAGATACTGTTTTGTCACCTAAGCTACCTAGCCAGAGATAAAAAAGGCAAACAGGTATTTCATTTTGTCATATAACATAAGGTTGAAAGATAGTTTTATATCCCCATCTTGTCCCAGAAATGTATTGTTTGCTATGCTATATCCTATGTTGGATCAGTAATTTTTGCACAATGTATATTAGTTGTAATAAGTTTCATTCTGTAGTTTGAAGTTTCTCATATCTGTGGAAGCTTACAAATCATTCGCTTTTCTCTGATGCTGACATAATTTGAGAAAACCAAATTTCCATCTGTTAATGTCAAATGAGATACAGGCATTTTCCTCTTCTAGAACAGCTAAGAGACAGTGTGCACACCAATCCTAAATCAGGCTGTCACCATTTCCTCCTAAGATACTACAGAGATCCAAAACAAGAATACAACTCACAGGACAACCTCCTTTCCCTGCCAAATAAAACCCTCTTTAAAATAAAATTTAAACCAAACATGATAATATTTAAAGGAAAAAAAAATTATTCAATTTATGTCAAGAGTTTAAAATTCAAAAATTATGGACTCCTGTATAGTTTCGCTCACAATATAAAATTGACAGGTTTAAATAACACATTATTACCTGTGCGTCTTTATAGCTTGCCTCATGATTCATAAGTTGGCAGTTATAACTCAAAGGCAATAATTTTCAAACTGGTCAATAGTAGGCTTGAATCAGAATTTCCCGAGATCGTTGTTAAAAATGCAAAAACTACCTGGATGCTCTCCAGGCCCACAAAATCAAATATCTGGAAAGAATACTCATTTAACCAACCAGCTTGGTGATATTAATGTGTAGTGATTTTGAGAACTGTGACTCTGCTCTGTGAATTCTGCTTTGTGAGTGCTGTTTTTTGTTTGTTTGTTTGTTTGTTTGTTTTCTCTTTCATTGTTGTCTTGCTTTCTCTGCATTCCAGAAACCATCTGGAAGGGATGTGGTGGCTTAGGGTGAGTGGAAAGCTTGAATCCTGAAAGAAAAAGGCCATAGATGAGAGCAGAGAGAGACACATACACACAGAAACCATAATACCCTAGTGATAGTGTTTTTTAAATTCCTTCTGCCAGAAGTGCCAGAGAGCTAGACAGTGGGGCTCAGATAAGAATCTATTTTGGCCCAGCAGTCTTCACTGGATAAAAGCCACAGGATCAGAACAAGAGTCATGTATATCAGCCTGCCATCCAGCTGCAGATCTGAGGAGATTTAAACATCATTCAACTGCATAGAAAAAGATAGAAAAACAAACTATCACCAATGAGGGAAAAAAAAAAAAAACACAAAGTGAAAGGAGTCTCTATTTCTGACATGTTTGTAGATATATTAGAAACATTGGCACAAGTAAATTATTATATAAGACAGGCTTAAAAAATAAAAAAAAAAAAAAAACACAACACAACACTGCAGAACATAAAAAGGAGCATTATGGTGAAAACTGCCAGGACAGTGAGGTTTCTGAAAAGTATTTCTATAGAAGCTGAATCATTTGACATCCTCTCTGAGACAGGAATCCATGGGAGAGAGGCAAAGAGCAGGAAGGCTCTGAGTACACCCATGTAACACTCCTTGTCTTCAGTGCGTCTCATGGAAATGAACCCTTAATTGTGAGTGCTAGGATTTAGGAAAGAAGACCACCAGACATATACACCAACCCTAAAGCTTAAAAACCTGCTGGCACCTCGTAGGGGGCAAGTATGACCTGATGAAATGCTACAGAATGCTGTTCCTTATGCAGGCAGTCATATCTTCGTTGGGTCCCTCAAGGTGAGCACAGGTATAACAAACGAAACAGGTTTAGATATTCTTCTAAATTAGAAAACTGGGGGAAAAAAATACTATAACTCAAAGAACAAAATCCCACTAAGAATCACTAGAAGCGATTATCTTTTTCTGCTACATAAAGAGATAGGAGAGAATTTTTGGAAAGTGCACAATTTCTGTTTTTCAAGATTTTGAAGTTCTTTTATTTTTGAACCTGGAAAAACAATTTACAAAAAGAAAAAAAAAACCCATAGATTAAAAAGAAATGTGATATGAAGATATAGCACAGGATCATATAATTTTATATCATGAAGTAATCATCTTTCAAATGTGAAACAGAATTTAATAAGAAAAAATGATATGCATAGATTTTTTTTTATTAATGAGAATGATCTCTTTTTATTTAATTAATGGCCATTTTACTTGCTAGTATCAGAGTTGCCTGTTCTCTTTAGTCTGTCTTTGAATTGGGTGTTCCTTTTATTCTTTTTAATTTGTAATTGCTCTTTTGATATAAATTATTTTAAGTTTTGAACATTTTTTGCCATAAGTGTTTTCCTGATGTTTCTATTTACCTTTTAAATGTGTTCATTTTATTTATGGTAAATAAGTATCCAGTGGAAAATGTTTCTCTTCTATCTCTGTTCCCCAATGATCCAGTTCCTCTGTTCGGAGCAAACACTGTGACCAAATTCATAAGCATCTTGAAAAATACATAATATATTTATATAATAAAATTTATGTCAGTGTGTATATATGAGCATGTGTATGTATATCCATATCTGTCTATATTTATACATATATACATATAATTTTGATTCTTATAGCACACATTACAGCATACTTCTGTAGTTGCTTTTTAAAATTCATTCGTATTTATCAGATTTGTTCCACATTAACAAATCAATACATTTTTAAGAACAACATAATATTGCCTTAAATGAATATACCGAAACTCATTAACTAGTCTCCTACTGGGAAACATTTTCAATCTTTTGATGTTACAAACAAAGCTGTGATAATATTTCTGTATGTAAGACATTTTGCATATTTTTATGACTGTCTTGATGGGATACATTTGTGAATATATCTATAATATAAATTCCTAGAAGAGATTACTGAGTTAAAGAGCATTGATGGATATTGCTCGCCAATTGTTCTTCATAAAGATTTTGCTATTTTATAATCTCACTAATAATAGTGTTTATAACCTCATTCTCTTACATTTAATGTATTAAGAAACTTGTTGATTTCTGCTAATCAGAGGGAAAAATGCTATTTTGGTGAATGCTAGTCTTTCGTTCTTATTCTGAGTGTGTTTAAGCATATTTTCACATGTGTAAGAGCTATTTCATTTTTTCTTCTCTTCTTTTTTCAAATTGTTAAAATAGAAGCTGCAAATATTTTATAGTTTTTATTGATCTTTTTTGTTATTATTTATTCTATTTCATCCTGCATAATTTTTCCTTTGCGCTCCGAATCTTAGACCAAACAGGTGGTAACTTCTCTAGCTAAAATTTTTTCTAGAAAATAATTTCTGCTTCCCTAAAATCCCTATTTAAGTGGTAATCTTGTCTTAATCATTTCCATGACTTTATAATCAGCATATATAAACAGCATATGTAAAATAGTTTCTAAAAAGGATAATTTAGTGTACTCATTAATAAAGTTTTTTCTCAGTAATTGAATTATTTTTAAATTTTCAAACCCACAGCGAAGTTGAAGGAACAGTACATTAAATACTCAAATGCCTTTTTTCCAGAATCACTCTTTTAAAGTTTTGCCACATCCTCTCCATATCTATACATACTTCTATGTCTATATGTACATTGAGGTTTATCTATATATCTATGTGTCTATGTATGTATCTATCATCTACTATCCCTTATCTATTTATCCATCTATGTACAGACACTTCCTTTTGTTAATATATACAAAGGTAGTCTGAAGATATGACAGTCTTTCCCAAACATACCCGCAATTACTGTCCTACAAAACCATTTCACTATGCAGCGTCTAAGAAAATAAATATTATTTCAATACTATCAGCTTATATATGGCCCATATTCAAATTTTGACAAATAACTTCGAAGTGTACTTCATCATTTTCTTTTAACAATCTAGAATCTATTTAATGTTCACACACTGCATTTGGTGTTATGTATTACCTCTCAAAATCGAGAAGGATCTCATTGCTTCACTTCTTTGAGAAGCTCAAGCCAGTTTTCTTTAGAACATGCAAGTTTGGATTCAAAAAACTGTTTCCACTTGATTAGATTGATGTCAATAATTTCCAGCAAGAGCGCTAAGTGAAGTGCTCCTTCCACTGCATCATGGCCTTTACATCATAAAGGCCAATGCTGAACTTGACCGCTTAGTGTCTTCATTTTAAATACACATTTTTTTTCTACATAATTAAGATGTAATCTGTGCAATGGTGCTTTAAGATGGTGAGAATATTGTTTTTCAACTTTTTCCCATTAGTATTAGCATCCACTGGTGAAACTGACTGATACAGTTATTATATTGGTTATTAAAAGGTGATTCAGTTTTAATAAACTAAAAAATGCTTTTATGTATGCTGCTATTTATTTAATAAACAACATTATGTTAGGATGGCACCTATATTATTCACAATGATATCATAATAAAATTTAAACTTATATATTAAATCTCGTTTAAGCTTTCCAACAACACATTCCCATTCCATAAATGCATTCATTTTTTTGAAATTAAGTTTATTGGGGTAACATTGGTTAATACAATTATATAATTTTAAGGTGTACATTATAATTTAACATGTATATATTCTATTGTGTGTTAAATGCATTCATTTTTAAGTCCTTAACTTTGTTTTAATAGTTTTAATGTTTATTCTATTTTATAGATATCTTTTTTTACTTTTAAAATACATTTTCCATCTTTATGAAAAAAGTAAGTTATAGAATCAAGTGCAATATAATTTTGGATTTAAATTTTACTGAGATAATTCATAGCATAAGATGATCAATAATTTCCAGTCATAATCAGTGAAGAGTAACTTATCATGGAAGTAGCAAGAGAGCTTGTGAGGATTTTCCCAGGATTAGTCAGAACTGAGAAATGCTCTAAAAGTGGAGAACAGCTTTAGGGCAACAGAATATCAAAGTATAGAGATTTAGAGGTGAAAGGGAATGGATCAATATTTGAATGTGGATACAATATATAAGTAGTTATGTATCTATGGGATGTGAATAATCTTTGCAATTCTGCAATTGAATGAGAAAGGAGTCTATGATTTGAGTACATCATCCACTCCTAAAACATTGATTTATTCCGTTTTGTTAAAATTGAATGACCAGTACATATTTCTTAGCTAGATCTTTTCTTGTTTTACAAATTGATATACTTAGGTTAGTAACTAGCCACATGAAAAGTTCATAAATATTAATACAATGTTCTGAAATGTTCCGTTTATTGTCCATGAGTGGCCATGAAAGATAGTAAAAGAACTTGATTGAAAATAAGCCTTACACTTCTGTAATAAAGACACACTTCATTGGGAATTTTCCTATAATGTCATGGTTTTATCTTTTGTTATTCTTTTTCATCAGTAATGTACAAAATTTCAGTGAGGGTGACTGAGAAGTAAAGGTCTAAGGTTATCAAGCATAGCAAAATTCATTGCTTATATAAGGTTTAATGATCCCTATATTTGTTAAGTATTTGAGCCTGCATACAGTTCTTTACTATACTTAACTGAAATATGGTACTTATTTAGATTCACAGAACAAAGAATTTGTCTTAAACATAGGAAAAATTTTCAGTTGCTGATATGGAATTGTTTTTTAAATATCTGGGATTTTTTAGACTTACTAAAATTCCAGAGAGTAATGATTTGGGAGCATAGTATAGCAAGAATCAATGTTTTAAAGGAAAACATGTTCGAGAAAGTTAATGTGGATATGGAAATAAGTCACAACTTATTCCGATTTAGGTTTTCTCTAAACTTTAGTAGTCTATGCCTGATTGTGAAAATGAGAGTTTAAATAAGATATATATAAGTGAGGCAGAAGTTCTAATTTTTATCAGTGGTACAATGATCAGAGTAACAATTCTAAAATGCCCAATATATGAGCTTGATTTCACAGATTTGTTCTTTTCAAAGTAACCCTAGAAAAAAGAAACCCCCTGCCATAATAAGTAGTAGTGACTCAGCAATGATTCCACTGATGTATATTTCATGTACATTGGCTATTTCATCCCTTTCCAATTTTTGTTAATCATAGATGGAATAAGTATAAACTGTATCACAATGCTCATAGTATAAATCCTATAGTACAATAATTAAATGTTTCAGTTAATTAATATGGCTCAAATATCCACAGGCCAGATAATCAGGAATTCCATTATTTTCCCCATGGAACCCCAAATTTTACCTTTCTTTTTCTGAAAAATACAAGAGATCATATGCTACCTCAAAGGGGTGTCAGTCTAATTCCCATAAGCAAATTAGTAGGGCTCTGGTGTCTGAATCATATAAACTTGATACTGATATTGTGGAACACAGTATTACTGTTGAGACCTGGTCAACACTATGATAAAAACTTTCTAAAGCAGTCTTTTATTCCGGTAAAAATGAAGGAGGGTGATCCCATTGCCTCAAAGCAAAATTAGAGGAAAAGTTTGTGATCTTAGCTTTGATAGAGATTTCTTAGAAAAGATAATGAAAGCACCATCCATCAATATATATTTATAAAATGTCATCAATATTGAAATTGATGCTATTTAAAGGACACTGTTAAGAAATTGAAAAGATAAACTAAACATTGGGGAAAATATTTGCAAAACACAACTCTGATTAACAGACCTGTAGCCAGAATGCATGAAGAACAACCGCAACTTCATAAGAAAAACAATAACAAAAAATCATTAAATAAGCTAAAGATTTGAACGAAAGATACGTAGATGACAGTTTAGCATATTTAGGATGCTCAGCATCATTAATCAGTTGGAAAATGTAATTAAAACACAATGAGATATAACTATACATGTATTAGAATGGATTAAAACAAACACACAAGCAAAAAACCTGGCAATATCAAGTACTAGCCACGCTGAAGAACAATAGAAATTTTCCTGCACTGTTGGTGGGAATGCAAAATGGGACAGCTACTTTGAAAAAGAATTTGAGAATTATTTATAAAGTTAAACATGCTTAAGAAACAAGAAATAGATTCAGGTAGCTTTTTAAATATAGCAAATGAAAGAGATACCAGAAGAAAATTTGAGCACAGCGCCTTCCAGAAATTTTAGGTGAAAGGAGATGGAAGGATTCCAGATGTGCTTTGAAAGAACAATATGAAATTTTGTCATTTAATGGCCTATAGATAATTATCAGCTTTTTGAATTTAACAACCTATAATGTATTTAATGAGAAGGAGTACAACAGGAGAAGAAAATGTTCAGGGAACATGGGATTCTGGTGCCAAAGAAGATTTGAGAATTCCTCCTTTCATTATGCTATTTCTTAGTGAACATTACTTAGTGAACCCGAGTGACAGTTTGCTAGGTGAAATAAACAAGACATAAAAAGACAAATACTGTATGATCTATGATCTCACTTATTTATGGAATCTAAATAAGTCAAACATAGAGACAGAGTAGAATGGTGGTTGCCAAGGGTTGGGGGGTGGAGATAATGGAGAGATGTTGATCAAAGGAGATAAACTTTCAGTTATAAGTTTGGGGGATCTGATGTCCATATAGATACTTGCTAGAATTTTCTAGTCATGATTAATATAATACTATTGGCCTTAGGTGTGCCAAGATTATGGAACTTCATAGCAAAGACCACTGGATGTCTAAACCCTTTTACTATATCTTCGTTGCAGTATACAAATACATGAGTCAAGATATATTGGCTAACAGATATAGCATAAAAGGGAGATGGACTTTTGGAAAAAGTATAGAGTAAAACAAGAATAAATAAATCTGAAGGAATTCCTTGAAAATAATGCAGTTAGCTTGTATCAATTTAGAGTATAATTTGCACAACTGTACTTTGTATCATGTAATTGGATAATTAAGCATGAAAAATATACTGATATCATTTAAATTCTACTCACCTTGACAGACTCACCTTTTCCCTTATGTGCCCAAATGAAATGCCTAACAGACTTTAACATTTTTGATAGGAAATGTTGGCCTTCAGGCCATTTATTTGGGTTGTAGAGATTTTTGTGTTTCCAATTCATCTTGAGTGAGTCTAGACACATCGTGGAGAATTAAGATGGAAAGTAGAGTTTAGTAGAATATGATTAACTGGATACTTAGAGTTATTTTCCATTAGAAAATAATTTCAATGACTTAACCTCACAGGATCCCAAGTAGTAGTCCTGTAATCTGTGATATCAGTATGCAGAGGATACATGTTTGTATTAAAAGTAGTCTATCCCAGATTACTTTTCTTAAGTAGAACTCAGTTTTTCTTCATATATTGGACTAGATCTCATCAAGGTGGAAACATTTCTCTCTCCTGCCCCTTCTTTCTCTTCAGGACGTCTCACCCCTACAGCTGCCCTGGTAGTACTTGTCCTTTCTGGAAGCTCCACTTTCCCAATTGCCCTAGCTCCGCCAGCCACTGACCTAGGCCCCTGGAGGGGCCATTTCTGCCTCGTATACACCCCTTGACCACACACTGTGCTGCACTGTGGGGCTTTTTACATTCAATTTTGGTACTTCTACTATTATAAAATGAGGCTTTCCTTCCAAATTCTTCAATAAAGATGGCTTTTTAATTAAAAAAAAATAAAAAGAAGGCTAACAGAAAATGAAAGTATGAATTCTTCAGGGGAATAAGCTTCCATCAACGAGACAGAAAGGAGACAATAATATATAGTTCCTTTACTAGTTCTTCTAAAAGCAGATTTTTGTTTTGTGTGTAATGAGGCACCTTCTTTAATACAAAGACAGGATCAGGCTTGGGAAAACCCTCATTCTGAATGTGTGTGTGAATAACAGATCTGTATTCACAGTCTGTGAATCAAAGCGGCTTTCCAGTGCCACTTTGAGTTCATGGGGAGGAAAGGGGAATGGTTTGCATTAGTTAGCTGATTTAAATTTAGATCACTATCCACATATTTAATTGCAGTAAAATTAGGAGACCATAAGACACAGGATTTTAGCCTCATTTAGTAGTGCGTATTGCCCTGGTCTTCTTTCAACTCTGCACATGGGTGTGTAGTCTCATATTTACTTATGTTAACATAAGTAGTAACTTGAAATTATGAACTCTGCTTTGTCTTGTTATTGTCATTTTTAAACCAAATTTAACTCTAATTATTTCATACAGTTGTTCAAAATGTTGTGTTATCAACATCTAGTTAGAATTGAAACTTGCTATTCAGAGAAAGAGGTAGATTGGGTACATATTTGTAACGAGGAGTTTTTTATTATTTATATTGAAAGTTTGTAAGACTTCATAGGTAGCTCTCTTTGATTATGTATGCCTTTGGGTCTCAGGTGGTAAGCCTGTGGGGTAGGGTATGCAAAACTGTAAGAAGATAAAAAAGCTCCCTTCTTTCTCTGCCTGACCTATCCTGTGGGATTTTTCAAGAAGTAGCATTCTGCTATAGTTCCTTATAGTTCTCTGAAGTTTACTAGTTCATAAATTGTTGATTGGGACACCTGGAAATCCATTTCTATGTCCTTGTTGATAGATTTTAGTAAGATAATATGTACAAACTAATTAGAAAAAAAGTATTCTATAAAGTGAAAGGGATATTTTGATAATTATGGATTGGTTTAGTTGTCTGTCAGCTTAGACACCCAGTGGTTTTCTTTTATTGTTACTGTTTTATAACAATCATATAACCCTAGTTCCGTATTATGAGTTATTGTAAAAAAAATGTGTGTTTGATAGTTCCCAATTTTCAGACTGAACACAAAAGCAGAAAGTAAGAAGTATTTCTAAATGAAGAAAAATTTCTGCTTCTTCAAAAGATGAGTGCTTTACTAAATCATATTTAATATCTGAGGTGAAAGTGAAGATACAACAAGGAGACTGTTTCAATTTGGGAAGTAGCATGATTGTATTCCTATTATTCCCTCATTTTATTCAGCATGGAAGACCATTTATTCATGTTTTGTTATGGCATGTGAATATTTCTTAAAATTTGCCAAATATATATTTAGTGTCTTTTTCAGCCCGCAAAGATATCTTTACATGTCAGGAAATATATAAATTCTGCTAGCAAATGGCTTTCAGCTTAGTTTGCTGTAATAAGAAATATTCAATATTAAAATCATAATATTTGAGCTAAAGTAATAATTTCAGCATATTCAAGACATTGAGTATATTTGAGCAAACCACTTGACATAATGGAAATGATCTTTAGAAGAACTATCAGATAATGAAAAGGTTATTTGCAATGTAGTTTTTTTCTATACATCTTCCTCAGTTTTAAGTGTGCATACCTCTTCTCTGAAAATCGTTGTGTATCCACGTGAACTTAAAATATTTATGTATTTTCTTTCCTTGTATAGAAGAAGATGAGAGACAATTTGTTCGTATAAAAATTATCTGAATTTTCAGTCAACAATGAAACTACAAAATGGAGAAGTGATAACTGTCTGTTTTTTTATGAATAAATATTGTTCAGTAGACATTTGATTATGTTTTTATTTGCATGGTAGCACTTTCTACTTTACTTATAACTAATACTCCATCAGCACTAACTTCAATCATCTACTAAAATCAACATAACAGTTCACAACATAATCTTCAATTAAATGGAAATTTTCTCACAGTGTAATAGAGTTCCACAGATAAGGAGTACAAAAACATCTATTAAACAATTGACCTCATGTATTTACTTCTCTTATGTCAGGAAGTTTTGTACTTTGCATAACAGAGGCTTAATCTGACTGTCAAGCAAAATATTTACTATGTATTCATCAGTATTTGCTCTTACAAATTGTGTGCCAGTGAAATTATGGAATGTAAAATAATGTCATTGGATGAAAAAATTTTTTTTCAATTAAACCGGTTTTATTTCCAAATGGAAAGCACAATACTTGTCAATTTTGTGATCAGTGTTCAAGCATTTCAGAAAAAAAAAAAAAACCATGAGTTATGCAATTCTGTATCTTTTATTTTCCCTTGGAAAATACTCAAATTTTGTACAGGAAATAGTTTATGATTGTTCTAAAAAATTAAATTGTATCACCAGAGAGAGATATGTTTTGTAAAGTTGGAAATTTTTCATACTCTCTCCCCTCTCCTTTTTTTTTTTTTTTTGGAGAGGACTGTTTAATTAAAACAATCTCACAGATTCAATTTTCCAAGCCCAAATAGATTAATAATATTATTTTATTACATGTACGTATCAAGTTATTTTATTTTTTTATGCTTATGTTATTATTTACATCTCTAATTTCCTGTTTAAAAAATTGTAAAAAAATTCACAAGAATAACAATGAAAATTCGAACTTAAAATAAACAAGGACAAAGATCTATTTATCTATCTTAATTGGCTAGAAAATAAAACAAAACTATGAAATGATACTTTTCAGACATTAGACAAGAGGCAACACAGAATTCTAATCGCTAAGAGAAGGGTAAAAACAAAGTGGGCCAAACAATTTTATCAGATTACTGTTTAGAAGTAATTCCCAAGCCACAATGTAAGAAGGGAAAACTCAAAGAAAATTACCCGTGATGGTTCACTTCGTGTGTCAACTTGCCTAAATTAGGGTGCCTACTTGTTTGGTCAAACATGAGTCTAGATATTTTTGTGAAGGTATTTTATAGATGTGATTAGCATTTACTTACTTAAAGTAAAGGAAATGACACTTGGTAACATAGGTGGGCCTCCTAACCTCAGTTGGAAGGAAGCCTTAAGTGCAGGCCAAAGTTTCCTGAAGAAGGATTTCTGCCACAAGATTTTAAGATAGATGTGCTTCCTGAGTGTCCAGCCTGCTCTGTCCTACATATTTCAGATTTCTCAGCTTTTAGAACCATCTGGGCCAATTATATTGAGGTATGTTCTCTCTGTATCTGTTTTGTTGAGAGTTCTTACCATGAAACTAGGTTGAATATTGTCCATTGCTTTTTCTGCATCTACTGAGATTGCGTTTTCTTCCAGGATTTGTATGAATTCATTTAAATGTGTCTTTAATTCATTTTAATTTGATTTTGGTGCATGGGTTAAGTAAAATAAGGGTACAATGTTATTAGTATTTTTAATGTGGATAGCCTGTTTTCTCAACACCATTTATTGTAGACAATCCTTTTCCCATCGTGTATTCTTGGAATCCTTGTCATAGATTATTATTAGTTCAACATGTATGTGTGCCTTTATTTATGGGATCTTAATCTTAGAGGAAAAGCTTTTAACTTTATGCCAGTGAGTCTGATCTTAACTATTGTTACATATGGCCTTTATTATTCTGAGGTATGTTCTTTGTATACTCAATTTATCATGAAAGGGGATCAATTTTGTCAAATCTCTTTTTTACATTTGTTGAAATAATTATGCAGTTTTTTTCTTTCATTCTATTAATGTGGGGTATCATGTTTATTGATGTGTGTTATGTTGAAACATTCTTACATCCCAAGGATAAATTTCACTTGACCATGGTGTATGATCCTTTTATTGTGCTGTCTGAATTCTGTTTGCTAGTGTTTGTTGAGGATTTTTGTATCTATTTTTATCAGAGTTATTGTCTTATAATTTTCTTGTAGTGTTTTTATTAGTATTAGCTATGTAGGTAATACTGGCCTCATGAAATTAGTTCAAAGTGTTCCTTCCTTTTTAATTTTCCTTTTTGAAAGAGTTTGAGAAGCACTACTATTAATTATTCTTTAAATATTTAGTAAAATTCACCAGCGAAGCCATCTGAAATTTCTATTTTGAAGAGTTGTTTTTTTTATTACTGCTTCGATATTCTTAATTGTCATTGGTTTATTCAAGTTTTCTCTTTCTTCAAAACTGAGTCCCAGGGTCTCTTAGACTATGGTTAAGAAGGGCTACAGCTGGGTCACAGACTTTTCCAGGGTCCACAGCTGGAAACAAAATTCAATCTGTTACCTAAGGCATACGTGGGTATGGTTCCTCCCAGGCCCTTTGATGTATAGTGCTAATGGTGAGATCAAGACCAAACAGGACTGTAGCTGAGTTAATAGGGATTTGAAGCTATTTCTGGCTCTATAGCCAGCATCAAGATCAGTGAGTCAGACACTTGAGCACAGCCTGCCTTCTCAAAACAACTTTCCTTGGTCTTGGACTCCACTGGAATTTCACAATCTCCTACCTGTATCCGAAGCTCCCACAAAGGTACTTTTGTCTATGGATGGCTTCCAAATTATTGTTGCTGAGGGCAGATATTAGTGAGAGACCTCCTATTCTGCCATCTTGCTGTCACTTTAATGGCTGATTTGAACTTTTAATAGCATTTTCCCTCAACTGATAGAATGCTTCATGTTGGTTTGTGTTATGTTTAAATACATATTTTTTCTTAAGTTTGAATGTCTTTCCTCATTTTAGTCATTCATAGCAGAAAAAAGTGTAAAGTAACAATGAAATAGAGTAAAATGCATCTTTATGATTGTTTAAAATAAATTTTCTGACTGTAATATTGTATTCAAAGTGACCATAAAGTTTCTTAGAGAAATAAACAAACTGTTATGCTCATTAAAATCTCTTAATTAATTTGCTTCTTTCAGGTGACATTCTTATACACTGATTCCACTGGAGCATTGGCAAGGTCATTTAATGAATGCCCAACCAAATAAAGTACTGTATGAATCATTTAATTGAATGAGTTATTTAAACAACTTTTTTTTCTTCTCATTTTGTCCTTAGTACAGAGGCTACTGTCCTTTCTTTTTATTATTATTTTAATAGTGTACGGAAAGATAGATTTGAAATTGAATAGTCACTTCTAAAATGACAATTTTTCTAAGTTTTCAAACTAATTTAGAATGTTACAAAATGTATTATTTTTCTCTATATACCTTTTATTGTTTTCTGATCCTTTTTACTTATTTAAAAAATCATAATGTATCCAGCCATTAAATATTTCTTTTAAAACATGTGTGATGGTTTACGAATCTGGATAATTTCAAAAATTTCATAAAAGAATGGAAGAGATGATGATAATTGGCAGGAATTTTTGTATAAGTGGTAAAGGATGATTTGAAATAGCAATCCAACACTTCAGGTAAAAATTTACTAATTATAAACATGGTTTCCATTGAGTTATTAAAATAACTAAGATAGTGTTTTTTTTTTTAAACATAGATACCAACGAGAATGAAAAGTTGCATCTAAGAGTTTATTGTTGTTTTTTTTTCCTATAGAAAACTCTTTTCTACCAATTTTCATTAAAAATCAGTCATTTTTTTTTCCCAAGCAAAGTGTCTCTGTTAGACTGAGTTGAATACTTTTTTTTTTTTTTTTTAAGCAAGGTAACCCTCGGTTGACTTCACAGACTGCAAGGACCTTGTCAGTTTATACTCTCTTAATTTTTTTTATTTTTTACTCCTACAGCACCTGGTCTTCCTAGGTGGTCTCCCATCTAAGTGCTAACCATGCTTGATCCTGCTTAGCTTCCGAGATCAGACAGGGTAGGGCTTGTTCAGGGCAGCATGGTTGTAGACTGAGTTGAATACTTTTGATACCTGAAATCACTGTCACACGACACTGGGTCCGGAAACATCATATAAAAAATATAAATAGTTTTCTTTTGTTTAAAAAATAAACAAGCTGCATTAAGTATCCTTAATGGTTTTTCTAGCTGTAAAACAAATCATTTTATATATGTTTGGATATATTATAATAGGAACAATTTGAGGAAGAGAGAAACTCTTGATCACTTTTCTTTAGGTTTGCATTTCTTCTGTCTCTTTTCTGCTTTACCACTACAAATATAATATTCAACTCCTCTTCATTTTACAGTGTACCATGATTATATTTTCTTTAATTTTATTTTCCTGTACTTCAAGCTGCATGTTTTCTTCTGTACTATCTTTAATTTATTAATTCTTTTTTTTTATTCTTAAATACTTCATCCAAAACAATTAACTACAGAATTTCTAAGAGACAAATTTAGTCTATTTACATGTATTACAATATCTGAATATATATTTTTGTCATGTCTTGTGTTTCTTATATACTGTTTTCTTTCTTTTATTCTCAACTTTTCTCTCTACAACACACATTATCCTATTATATTTTTGTAGATAACAGCTTATCAAGAACTTTAGGCTACTTATTTCTTTGTCTACCATACTCATGTGACAACAGTATTTGGGGAAGAAATGAACTTTGTTAGCATAGTGGTTCTTCTATTCTACTTCTTTAGCCTGCAGATATATGTTCAGATTATTTTAAGGAGAATTCCCACAATTGCACAACTTTTTTGAAGTAGTTAATATTATTTGTTCCAAGACTCTTTTCTACTTTTTTGACCCATAATTTAGATTTGTTTTTAAAGTAAGATGAACAAAGGGTCTGACATTTGTAGTTGCCCTCTCCTGTGTGTGTGCTCTGTTTGTTTGTTTGTTTGTTTGTTTGTTTTTCAGTATGTGTTATTTTTGGATTGTTGCTTTCTCTGCTCTATGATAATCTATCAACTCTATTTTACATGCTTTTTATTTTCACAAAGTCTTTAGTGTTTTTATCCTGTTGTCTTTCCTTGTGAATTTATTGTTCTTATTTATATCTTTTCCACCATTTCAATAGACTTTGGAGTAAATTAGGAGGTAGATGCATCTTTTTTATTCATTTTAACCAACATTTATTGTGATCTATTTCATGTCAAATATTATTCTAAGTGCTGGAGATGAAATAGTAGATAAAACATATTCCCTGATCTAATTGCCCTTACAATTAGATGTACATATAGTATACACATAAATCTATATTTCAAGTACTGTGTAATCATGTTCCAAAGAAAGATAAAACTGTAATGTAAACTGGTAGAGACTGAAAGAAGGGAGATGCTATTTCAGATAAGATCATCAGGATCAGGAAAGTTTCTTTGATAGTAGGAACTTTTTCAAGTACTGGAATGCAGTGAAAGACAAACAAAGTAATAACTGATCGCAGATGTTTCATCCTATTCCTTGATTGATGTTGAGAGTCTAATAGTACTACAGGCAGCACAATAAAAATACAAAATAGAGATTAAAAATATTCAGTGAAACAAAGGATATAGTAGTAACTAATTTTACCTAAAGGAATCCAGTATTGGAAAACCAAATAGCCTTGAATTGTAAATACAGGGAATGAGGCTAAGAAGCAGAAGAACTGTATGTGTGTGTGTGTATGCATGTATGTGTTTGTGTATATTTAATGTCTTGATCTTTCTCAGAAACAACAAATGCAGCAGACTGTGGCCATCCATAAATTCATTAAATAATTCGAGTAAGATATAATAAAAAAAATCTAGATCATGGATAATGTTACTTTGTCAATAATATAGAATAGTTTCATTGTAAGTTCTTTCTTAAAGTCTTAACACATCTCCATCAACATTCCTGTGGAAGAAGTTGGTATTTAATTAGCACTACTATCACATCATTATGACACAGGATATTTAAGGACATTGGGGACTCAATGATCACTGTATAGTTCACTGACACTGGTTAGTATATACTTCTAGAGTATCTTGATTATTCAAATAATAAAAAGCAGCACCTAAAAGGAAGACATATAGCATAGGTAGTAAACTGCAATTTATAATGTCATCTTATAACAAAATGAAAGAAATTAAACCTGAGTTTTCTATTGCAAACAATCAATTGCATAGAAAATAAATTATGGCTACTGAGATACAATAACCTTGAATTAACGATGAATGAAAACAGACAACAAAAATAACTGGCTTCAGATATAAATCAAAGATTTCACCAGTATTTAGAATTTCCAGGTTAACTTCTCCAACATTTTATTCAATAAAATAACTTCTCTTAACTTACAATATTTATGCATTTGGCAAAAAGAGACACATTCTTTAATTATTAGCAGGTGATGTTTTAAAAATCAACTTTACTTTTTAAAATTTGAATATAAACTTTTATATTAATAGACATTCACATTAAATTTATTTTTGCAAAATTCATCTTCATATTGAAATGTCAAGACTTTATTGTTGCTCTTCACTGAAGATAACTTGTGACATTTCTTTAGTAACGGATGACGGTCCTAAAGTTTAATTTGATGGCTAATACATTGACTATTATCTACTTAGCTAATTGTTTCCAGATATTTATTTTAATGGCCTTTTTCTTTTTAAAAATATCAATAATATTTCTCTTAAATTATTGTTTTTTTTTAATTTTCTGGATTAATATATGACTACTTTATTATACCTCAAGATAGAAAAATTAAAATTAATCTTTTTTTTCTAAGTAGATATTATTAAATAGTACACAGATTTTGAAAACAGTTATATATTAGTATATGAATAATATCATGTTGAGTATGTGTAGATATAAGTAGAAAGATATATAGTATAAATAGTAAGACTTTTAATACTATTGTATTTTGAGTCCCAGAAAAGATTCTACACTAACAAAATAACAATGGTCCTCTCTCCCAATCCTCAAACTACATAATAAACCAAAACAGCAAGTAAACCAAATTGGTACCAGCCACACAGATTACATCATGAGGTAATGCAGTACATTTTGTGTCAAAATAATGCATTAAGTTAATCAGAAAAACATATAAATTCTAATAATCTAACCTGTATATTGATTTAAAAACAAAAAATGTGACATATCTAAATGTGTAGAATGGAGGAGGGGAATTGTGTGTATGATATTGGGTAAACAAACTTCTTATTTCTGCAGTAAGGTTGTCAAAAGATACCTAATTTAGAAAAAAATATAAAAAAAATAATTATAAACATGGTATACATTTGAAGGAAAGGAAGGCAAACAGATAATTTTGGCAAACAAGTAAGCAATGGAAGAGATGATGACTGCCAAAGTTTCGAGCCTATTTTCCCATTGAATAAATATAATTCTGAACCATATCCCGAGTTTAGAAGAGAAAGTACATGTCCTTTTTTCAACACTTAAGTTGTTGACTCTGACAATAATAATCATCCAGGAGTAATTCCGTAAGTGAAGGTAATAGCATTAATTCTGGAGAGAAAATATTTAAAAGCATAACTTTAATATGGAAACTTATGGGGATTCACACACTCCTTATCATTTTCAGAATAGCACACTCATCATAGCATAAAATGTGATATAAAAATAAAATGAATAAAGCCTCAACAATTAAGTTTCAAGTGCTTACCAAGTGTCTGCATTACTGAAAATTGAGGGAATAATTTAGAGTCAAAAGCTTACCACCACTAAATGGAACAACACACAGTGCAATAAAACTAAAAATTAGTGACAAAGACTTACTATCAGAAATGTAAAAAAAAATACAATAAAAAATATGTTCTTTTGGCTATATATGGTGAATTTAATAGATGAAATTATTTCTTTTCTAAAATTACAATAAACCCCAAAACAAAAAATGCATTTATAAACTATCATGGACAAAGAAGTTAGGAGAGGAGACAAAAGCGAATGATAAACATCAGTGAAAACTGGGTAGATGGAAAATGGAAGGAAGATAACTTCTCATAACTTAGCAGAGTAGAGGAAGCTAAAACTTAGTTGTCTACAAGAGAATGACATTGAAAAAAAAAACTTATTTGAATGTCAAAAATCCAAATAAACTAGAAATTGTTGGGAAAAATTGCACTGAGGCTTCAGTATTCATGGTGCCAAAAAGAGGACATGCATGAACACGAATAATACTCCCAAGATCCTTCCCAAAAACTCCTACTAGAGAAGCAATTTCTCCTCATCCATAGAGGTTTATTATATACAAAAGGTGTATCAGAGTAAAACTAGAATTTGGAGCATAAGACACAATTTAAGTGAGACCAGTGGGGACACTAAGTTAAAATCTGCATACTGAATGGTGAGACCTAGTAACAACTGACTTCATTTTTTTGGAGCTCTTAGTTCAGGGTATAAGACTGGAGATTAGAAGATTTCTAGGTGGGAAAAATGAATAACCAGGAGTTGATGTTTAGTGATTTCATGTTAATACATTGTACCTCTGATTGATTGATGCATAATGAAAAAAAAAAAAGTTAGCAAATCTGTCATGAAAACAAAGCATCCAACTTTATAGTTCAGTGATCTATTATTAAATATAAAAAAAGAGAAAATAATGTCATATTTGTGGGAGGCATTAAACATGGAAAAAATTCTTAAACTAACCATTAGGAAAATATGTACACAAAATAGAAAAAATAGATAGAGTGTCAGAAAACCTAAAAGCACATTACTCTCCACAAAGAAAAGACTAGAAAAATCTCTCAAATCTGAAAGCATTATAATTTGGAATATTCAAGAACGAGAGTGAATGTATGGAAATGTTTGAGTATGTACCCAAAAATTCAGTGAAAGTGCTGGGAGTTAATGCAATCTCAATCTCCCAGAAGGTAGAAAAATTGTAATAATGATAAACATAGACAATATGAGCAAAATCTCCAAAAATTTAATCAAAGAAGTTTAACTTCAAAGTAATAAATATTCTTGGGGAAAAAAGAAAACAGAGAAAGTTAAAAGAAAAAAAAATATCAAAAATATGTGAGAGGAGAAAGGTTACATAGCAAATATCAGGATGAGAATAACACTGGACTTTTCAAAAGCAACATTCCTTTTTAGAAAAAATAGAGCACAACATTTTCAAAATTCTGCTGGAAGATATTTCTAAGTTAAAATTTTATAGTTGGTTAAATAATCATAAAAATGCAAGGCAGAATAAGACCCTTTCAAACAAGGTCTCAAAAAATCACTCCCCATGTGTTATTTTTCAGGAAGTTGACTTTGTATTCCAATGAAATGAGACCCCAGGAAATAAAGGAATCATCACTGAAGATAATTGAAGGAAATTTGAAGAAAGGAAATCTCAGAATCATATCCACCCAGAGAGTCTAAAAACTAACAGCCAGATGTTATTTGACCAGGATTATAGACTCCTGAGAGGTGGTCAAGCTGTAGAATCTTTATGACACTGAGTAGAATTAAAGTATAGATAGAAAATATTGAGCAGAAGTACATATAAAAAACATCGAGCAGTTGTTGCATAGGAAAGACATGAGTGTACAAACTTGGGTGTATATCAGAATCACCTGGGGACCTAATTAAACCAGAGATTGCTAGATTATTACCACACACACACACACACACACACACACACACACGCACGTGTGTATATGCCCAAGAGATCTGCCTACCTCTCAGTGAGTATTGAGGCTTATTCTGGGAGTACCAGTGAAATGCTAGAGATAAGAACCAATTTCACAAGATGAGGAAAAGTCATTTCTGGGATGTTGTTGACAGTTACGGAATGTAAGCAGAAAGGGATGAGTTCTTCCTCCCTCTTCCAGCTTTACTGTTTCATTTCAGCACCTACTGCCAAGAATTAGATGTAAAACTAAATTCAGAATATTAGATCATCTAAATATAAAATTAAATATAATGAATTTGAGAAATTCATGTAAGGATGACTCTTCATAACTCAAAGTTTTCATATGAAGTTTCTCTAATGAGAGATGTGTCATATTGGAAATAATGGGATAATGGGAAACAAGGGAACTGTTTTGATTGAGTTGTTATTAACACTATATGCAATATAACACTAGCATTATATATAAAAAAAGTAGTTTATTTCTCTCTCACTAAAAGCACCCTGAAAAAGAGGGTGATTTATAAGCTCTGTGAAAATCAGTCCCCTTCTACTTTTCTGCTTCACTATACAAATGCTAACTACAGTCTTGGAAGTTCTTTCACATTCACAGGTAACTGAGGAAGCTCCGTTGTGCTTACATCTGTGATTTAGAGGGGCAGGAGAAGAAAGTAGAAAAGTATGATAGCATACTTCTCAACTTAGTGTCCTTGATGTAGCTTTCTCTCAAATTGTACACATTTCTGTCCAGATCTCATCTGTCAGAATGTCGTCACAGGCTACATCCTGAAAGCAGGACTCAGAAATGCCATCTTTTAAAGGCTTTCTGCAATCCTAAATAAATTCCAGATTCTCTAATTAAAGAATGATGAGGGAAATGTTATTGGGTAGTTATTGACAGGTTTATCCCTGGAACTTAATTCAAAAGCTATATTGGAAATATAGTGTGAAAAATTGTTTTATATACGAAGTTTCATTCAATTTGAATACTGAAGGTTAAGTAGTAATTGGCCAGGGACAGATTAGTTCAAAAGGAGAAGAAGGAAGTTTAAGAAAGAGAAATGCACACAAGTAAAAAGATGCTAGAACCTCAAATAATGAGTTATTTTAAAGGAAATTATTAATAGTGCCTTTGCATAGATAATTTAAAAATATACAAGTTCCATTTCAAAACAACCTCCTCCTGCACAGCATTTAATGATCCCCAATAAAAGTCTAAGCAAGACAAAACAACCTCTCATTATTAGCTGGGGCTTTGAGCCTCAAAGCTCAAGACAAAACTCTGTTAATTTAGGTTGGACCTTCTTTGGGACTCCATATGCTAGGTTCTTAAAGAGTCTTGAACCAAATATGAAAAAACTCTAACAATCTTCCTATATATCAATTCTCAAACCTGAGTCTCAGGTCAAACCATTTTAATGCAAGAAAATATAAAAAGTAGATTAACACACACACCTGCTAATAGCAGAAGGAGAGGGGTACATCAACTAGAAGAAGGATTGTGCTTAGCCCCTTGTCCAAGTAGGGCATGGATAGTACTGCACCCATGAACAAGTTGTCCTTACATCGAATGCCTAGCCACAGAGTGCTTACCATGCTTCAAACTTGATAGTTGATGTGGAGTGTTCTAATTAGTGGCATCAATAACTTTTTGAAGTAGATGCATTTACATAGAATGAGCTTGACTCCTAAAAAGATTGTGTTACTTGCCCAGATTGTTCTGATCACAGTGGTTGAGCCAGTTTGTGAAACCAGGGAGCTTGAGTCCAGAGCACTTATTCTTTCTTACTATGCTACTGTCTCCTTGTTAAAACCTTTTCATTAATGTTCCATTATTTGACCTTCTCAGAAACTTTGTGCAAAATCCAAAGTAGATATTCTGAGTATTCCATTTTTTAGATGAGAAAACTAAGGTTCAGGAGGATTTATCCAATGTGTACAACCACTAAGTGTCAGAGTGGGGGTGAATTATGTCTTATGATCTTAAGCCCAATTCTCTTTCTACCCTATAAATGTTCAAGGCTTTTGTCTCTGCTGCTTTCTGTTCATGAACAGGCACCTCTAATTCCATCATATTCATAGGAAAATAATAAAATATATTGTTTTGATAGGTAGGTCCATCTAATTAGATACTTTTCCTGGTATACTTATTTTATACAGTACATTTTTTTTTTTTGATAAAAAAGAGGTGTTCTGAAAACCATAGGATCATCTGAGGCTTTACTAAATCATGTGGATCTCTTTCTGCATCCGTATGAATATGTGTAGATTGAGAATTCATTCACTTCAGTATCAGGGCTCCCAAGTAAAAAACATATTTTTTCTCTTTTATTAATTCAGAATTTGAGGCAGAATGGATGTCCTTTAGTTAGGCTATATCTGAATTATTTATTCTGCCTGTGGAGTCTGAAACAACAATATGGAAGAATATGATTGCAAACATTATTTATGTGAAGCCAAATTCCATAGGTGGAGATAAAATTAAAGATTAAACAGAAGAGGTATGGAAAATAAATTCGGAAGATCTCAGTAAACTATAATACATGTTGGAAGAAGTTGTGGATGTATATGCCTTACACCGAGTCAATTTTCACCCTCAGCTTTAAAAAGTTAGAAAGAGCCTTAGAGTGTCATCTAATTAAATTGCCTTGTTACCAGTAAAGATTGCCTTACCCAAACCCATTACAATGGGCACATGTTTCTATGTCTATCAACTGTTTAGAAAGAGGGCTACCATGTTCATTTAAGAAACATTACCACATTGTTATGATGAATATATATTGAAGTCAAGGAAGACTAAGAATGACAGAGCAAAAGGTTAATAAGGATGGTAGTTCCATTTAATAATGGACCACATGAAGCTGGTTGTAACTCTGAGGTGCTTGTCATTTCAAAAGTTTTGTAAAAAGGTTTTTAATTCTTATAGCTTTAGGAATATTTCCTAGAAGAGAATTTATTTTCATGCCTCCTCCTAATTATAAAGATTATCCACATCTCTTGGCTTGTGGACCAATTTCCCCATTTTCAAAATGGACAACAATCAGTTGAATCTTTCTCATATTGCTTCACTTTGGCTGGAAAATTTCTGCCATGCTCTTCCCCATTTAAGGATTCTTATAGTTATTTATTGGGCCTACATGGACAATACAGGTTTATCTCTTTATTTCAAGGTAATCTGATATTCACATGCTCTGGGAATTTGGATATGAACATCTTCAGGAAGCCAATATTCTTCCTACCACAGTATTTTCCTGGTTTACTAATTCTATTTCTTTACTTTCAAATGTTATGTATAATGTTTGTTAATTATTGTTAAGGTAATCCAGAGATAGCTGGGTCATTCTTTCATCTTTTTCAACTTGATTTACTAATCTCTATTTTTAATATGTGAAGTAATAAATTAGGTGCATTACGATCACTACTAAATGTGTTAATTCTGCTCTATCGCTTTTATTTTCTTTTCATCATACATTTTTATTGCTTTTTTCTTTTTTTGCTTTCATAGCTTTTATTCACATATCTTTATTTTTACTCTGATTTTTCTTCACTTTTTTATACAAAGGTATTTATGTATTTTAATACAACTTATTTAGTGAACTTTCCATTCTATCGTCTTGTTATTGTTGCATAAAATTATAATTTCAACATTTTAAACATAAAATATATTCCTATGTTTGCTTAACAGATATACTATCTTTTACATTGAATGTATTGTCATGTGTTGTCTCTTGCTTTTCACTTTTTTTTCTGCGTTCATCTTGTCTATAAATATATTCTACACTAAATACTTCATCAAGGTTTTGAGTTATACATTTTGTTAGCGTTTCTTTTTATACATGAAAATACATGCCTTAATTAACATTTTTGGCTGAATATAGAATTCATAGTGACACTTAATATCCTTCAACATTTTGAAGATATTACTCCATTGTCTTACATTTGGAATTGCTTTTTCTGCTATTATTCTGTGATTATTCTGTAATTAGTTTAATTTCATTTATTTGTTTGTTTCTTTCAGGTAATTTAAATATTTCTTTTTATTATTTTTACTCTGAAGTTTTACCCTTCTTTAAGTGTGAATTTATATTTATATATCTTTGTTGGCACTTATCCTGAAACTCCTATCAGTTATGTATTAAAATTTGCTAATCCTTTCTTCTTTCTTTTTAAATTCTGTCATATTTTGTATTGCTTTATTTCTCTGCACTTCTATCTGCATCAATTCCTTCTTAACAGCATTCACACAATGTATTTTCACTTTGGCCAAGTTTAGTACAGATTTTCAAAACATTTTTAAAGTTTCTAATAATTTATTTTCTATCTGTGTGCAATGCTTTTTAAAACATGACCACAAATTTTTTGAACACTCCTCTCACAAAAGGTAGACCCTTATTTGTCTCCTTTCAAAATTCAGCTAGTCTTGGTTACTCACTTATAAAACATAGAATATGGTAGCATGTGGTGGACATGATACTGCATGACTTCTGAGGCTATGTCATAAAAGAAGATATTGTTTTTGCCTCTCTCTTCTCTCTCTCTCTCTCTCTCTCTCTCTCTCTCTCTCTCTCTCTCTCTCTCTCTCTCTCTCTCCTCTCCTCACCCCCATGTAAGCTGTTTGTTCTTCCTTCTGGGAAAACTATATATAGAGACCACATAAATATAAAAACGATGTTTAAGAAGACTCCAAGTTGCTCATGACTTAAGATATTCAAATCTTACAGCTCAGGTTTCAGATCACTCAGGCTCTCAGCTTTTGAATGTTCTACCAGACGCTGAGTGGAATGGAACAAATCAACTTCCTCTCCTATGTCCTATCCAAATTCCTTATCCCTCGCCTCCCAAATCTGCAAGATAATAAATATTGGTCGTTTTTATGCAACAGTTTTTGAAATTTTGTTATGTAGCCATAGTAACTGAATTGGAATTTTGTCACAAGAAATTTCTCAAGAAATATTGGGTATTGTTCTAATAAAATCCCCAAATGTGACAGTGGCTATAAGAGTAGGCAGCAGGTGGAAGTTTGGGGTTGAGGTGTGGAATTGAAGGGACTGTTAGTGGCAATTTAATGCCCCTGAGGAGAGTGTCAGTGAAGGCTAGAAGGGTTTTCGAGCTTGAGGAAAGATATCTTCATTATGTATGTAGTGGTAGGCTATTTAGATTCCCATATTAAAGAAAGGATTTCAGAGCAAATATCAAATTAGATAGGGGAACTACAAGATCCATTCTTAAAATCTGAGAGGGATATAAGATGATGTTTCAGGAAACTTCACAGTCAGAATATTTATATAATTAGAAAAATTTTAAATATATATTGTATATGTATATGGGTACATATATATGGTCTTTTTCTTATTGTTGTCAAACATGTTATGAAGCTCATAAAAAAACAATTTTCTAATAAAGAACTTTATGATATAATGTGAGAAATACTGAATATGCAGTCAAGATCATTAAATAACTGGTCAAATATTTTTATTAGCATATCACTTTATCTTTAGAAAATTTTCTTCTCTCTCGGGGATCCTCTTTCTTTCTCTCTCTCATTTTTACTATTGACAAATAACTAGATTGCACTAAGTAGCTTCTAAGATTGCTTCCCAAATCCAACATTCTTGGCTTTTAAGTATTTTTAAATTATTTTCTATGAGATAATTATTATATATTGTTTTGATTTTGATAGAAGATAATTTTAGTAGAATGTTTATTACTTCATACATGTCACATCAGTAGTGATGGAGTTATGTCTAAAACAGTGACATCTGGTGGATTCAAGCAAATATTGCAGTTACTACATTAAAATTTTAATACAAAGAAGACATAGTAAGTCAGGGGCCAAGATACAAATGACAAATATGCTTGAAGTTACTTCTCTTAGAAATATTATATTATATTTAATATGACATTATGTATTATTATTTAGAAATATTACTTTTACTTAAGAAAAATGCTAACATTTGAACATGTATGTGGTTTTACCTTTTATAATTACAATATAAATCCAACTATTAAAAAAATAAAACCTTGATTTAGTGTTAATTTTTGTCTTATAGTAAGAATGGGGCAATTCTTATATTGTCATAATTTTCAAAAGATGACTTTTTAATATTATCTATTTCTAAAGAGACAATTTTGATCTGAAAGAAAAAAACTATCTTAAAAATTTCTTTCATATTCTTAATTTTATGAGAAATAAGGTATAAGTATTAAGAGAAGCAAATCTTCTTTTCCCTGTTTAACTTTTTTTAAGGCTATGTTTTTATTTAGACATTTACTTTTTGATATTTTTCTTTTCTTGCATCTACAAAATTAAATGACAATTATGAACTCACCTGAGTGTCCATAACTTCTCTCATCCCTACCATCTCAACTCTGTTAAAAAACAAAAATTCAATGGAGAAAGTTTAAAGATCTAATTGGCTTTATTGACCAATTCATGAATTGAACAGCATCCCATCTACAAGTAGAGAGTAGCTCCAAGAAACTATACAATATAAAAGGTTTTCATAGGCAGAAACTGGGCAGAACAAGAATGTTATTAGGAAAAAAAAAAAAAAAAAAGAATTGTTTCAGGCAAGTTTACTTGCCCTTAGGATAAAGTAAGGCTCTTATCAGGCAGATTGTCTCAGCTTCCTTTTTGGGATGGAGAGGGCTCATGTCATAAACTACCTCACTGGTACCACCCAGAAAGTTCCATACTGTCCAATCAAGAGTACATTTCTAGAGAAGATTGAAACCACAATTAGGTCAGGTTTTTTTTTTTGTTGTTGTTGTTTTTTAATCTTTTAAGTTTACTGGGGTAACATTGGCTAATACAATTATATAATTTTCAGATATATGTTATAATTTGACATCTATATGTTCTATTGTGTGATTACCACTCAAAGTCCAGTTTCCTTCAGCTACCATATATTGATCCCGTTTACCCAGTTCACCCTCCCCCTACTCCCCAATATTGACCCTCTTTTGGTGAAGTTTTAAGTCTAGGTTAGCTGTCGTGGACTTTAGGACAAGTGACTCCATTTTGGGTCTGTGGTTTTCTTTTTAAAAACTGTTCACTTTAGATCAGATTTTCAGCTTGACAGAGAGATGTGATCAAAATTCAAGGCATCACTACTCTAAGCTACCACTTTGTAGTACTCACAGGTTTTATAGAACCTCTGTGTGCTATTCACAGGTCATGATGTTTTTGCTTAATTTCTGTAATACTCATAGGTCATGACTTGAGGTTCACAATCTTTAAGTCAGTCATTCTTTGTTCCTTTTCTGACCTTTTGATCTCAGGGAGATCATTTGTTTGGTAGTTAGTGTCTGCAAGCACACTTTTAAAGCTTTTGAGAGAATACAATGGGCTAGGGAGATTATTATCAATTAATTAATTAATTACTTTTATTTTTAAAATATATGGCTAATGAAAAAAAAGAGACTTATTGAAAATCTTGCTAAGTACACATGAGATTATTATGATAACTATAAATAGGATAATTCCCCAATGTTTGGAGTGTACTTTGGAGCTATAGACCCAAATCAATCAAAATAAAATAAGTCAAAGACCGCATTGAGGGAATCACCTTTTTCAACCAAATGGCTTGCTCAGTGACGTTATGTAACTTGAGTTTCAACTTCTCCAGGAGGGTTAATCCAGATGCAGCAGATGGCATTATGCACAGTATAAATACCTTGTTACTTAGCTAAAAGGTAACAAAGAGTTATCCTGTATTCAAAAACAACGTTGGCTAGAGAGTCTAAGGATTTTTGTTACCTATAATCCTGACTATTCATTTAATTTGCAGCCATTATTTACCCAATTTAATTTCTCTGACTCAAGAATAGGCTGTTTTCGTGTTACTAGGACATCGGAATGGCCAAAGTCTAGCAAAAAGCAGTCATTTTTTTTACAGAAGCAGATCGCATTTCATCTACATGTGCCACAATTCTTATAGATTCTGCTGCTGCTTTTGCATGAAAGTCATTAGAGCATTTCCCTGATACTGTGGTTTAGTCCCTTTAGTGTCAGCCTCTATTTTGATGACAGTAATTTTAAAAGGTAAGAGAATAGCAGTAAAAGGATCATTCACTTTTTGCCAATTTTTGATTGGGTTTATAGAGGACTTAAGAAAACTCCTGTTTTGTTTTGTTTTGTTTTGTTTTTCCTATAACATCTCCAAATCATGGACAACCCCAAAGGCATAGCAGCTATTAGTATGAATAGTTGTGCTTTGGATAACTGACATGCTTGAGTAAGGGCATGAAGATCTACTCGTAGGGTAGATTTAGCTTGTGGGAAGTTTCCACTTTGGAGTAGGTCGTTTTGGGTAGTAATAGCTTCACCATCTTAAAATTCCCTTTTTTGTTGCTACAGTATGACCCGTCAACAAACAAGATAGATTAAAATTAGTTAAAGATGTGTCTCATTAATCAGGATGCGGTGGCACAGGATGGAACTTCATACCTCCCAGTCTCGGTGCTCACCTTCATCAGGCAGTGGTAGTAACACAGCAGGATTAAAGATGTTGCAGCGTTTAAGATGTAGATTAGGTAGTGAAAGCAAAAGAATCTCAAAGGAAGTTTGTCTGCTTGCAAAAAAATGTCAAGTCGATTCAGAGTTAAGAAGACTTTGAACAGTGTGTGGAGTTTGCAAATAAACTAACTTTGCAGCTGCTGTGATAGCCTTAAGACAGCTGCGACCAGCACAAACAATGGAATCTAGCTGTAGGCGACAGGCTTCTGGTTAGTGAAATTTTAGTAAGTTCATAGAATGAGGACGTTAATAGAGGAAAATTAGGAAACCATAGTATGCAATAACTAACTGTTACCAGAACAAAAGGGGTCTGCCTGCCTGTCTGCGAGTCAAAGTTTACGCAGGTTTGCAGCAAAGAAAGTAAGGATTTATTTTAGGGAGTTGCAAGTCCCTGGAGGTACAGGTGAACTAATGCTCTTATTAAACCTTACCCTACCCCCTCAGTGTCTCCAGAGTACAGATTATATAGGGAAAAACTAGTCATCATGGAAACTAAGGGAGTTAGGGTTGTGGCTTCTACTGATTAAATGCTTGGACAGGGCTGGGTAATTGATCTTTGTGTCCAGTTCTGGAATTTCTGTCGCCATTCCCTCTACTCCCCAGGTTGGTGGGATTGTTCTGCCTCAGTGGTCCTGGGAATGAAACAGCTAAGGCCAGGATCCTTAGTGTAATTGAAACTTATTGTCCCCATTATTATATACCTGAGGCTCAATAAATCTATGTCCTAAGACTTAATGATTAAAAGATCAAGCATATAAAGTAGAGGATGGAAAAATCAAATAAGTCACAATGCCATTATCTGGGCAAAACCAGCTTGAATTAGAAAAAAACTAAATTAAAAAAAATTAAATAAAGTTTGTGTGTGGTTACACAACCAAGCCTTGAAATCCACAAAGCCATCACTTAGTTGTGGGTTTGGAAATTTGTGTGTTAGTGTAATTCTTTTTGGAGACAGCAGAATTCCTTAGCAGTTACATCGTGACCTAGGTAATGAACAGTATCTAATTTTTTTTTACACACCTTGTGTCCTGTTTAACTAACCATTGCAGCAAATAAATGAATTCTTATATGGACTCCTCTTTGGTAACTGAGCACAGAAATGTGTCACCTACATATTGTAAAAGGGTCAATTTTCTGGGGAACTGAAGGGTATTTAAATCTAGATGAAGCCCTTCGGAGAAATAAGAAGGGACCACAGTGAACCCATGAGACATAACTGGACAGATATACTGAGGATTGCTACAAGTAAAGGCAAACAGATATTGACTGTTGGGTCTACAGGAATGATGTAAAAAGCTGAATGGAGGTCTACAACCAGTGAACCATTTTGTGTCTGGTGGAACTTGTGACAAAAGGGTGTTCTGGTTTAGAACAACTGGGAAATGGGGACTAACTATTTTAGTAATAGCTCTCAAATCCTAGACAAATCACCATCCCTATCTATTAGGTTTCCAGACTGGTAGATTGGCATGTTGCAAAAACCTTACAGAGAAGGATTAGCCACTGGTCAATTAGGTCTCCCATGAAGGTAACTTAGGGAGAGGTTTGGCTATATCTATCTGAATCTTTATAGATTCCACACTTTTTATTCTTCCAATGTGAATTTTAAAGGTAGTTCACAAATTTTCAGGCACCTCAATTAAATTTGAGGAATTTTGTTGGAATCCTTCCTCTTCTATGTCAAGGACAGAATGCAAGGAATATAAAAAAACAGGTTCAGGTTAGTCAGAAAATTCTAAGGCGAGGTCTCTTTGGGAGGAAAATGTATCAGAACTTTTTTTTTTAAATTAAGTTTATTGGGGTAACATTGGTTAATACAATCATAGAATTTCAGGTGTACATTACCATTTGACATCTGTGTATTCTATTGTGTGTTCACCACCCAAAGTCCAGTTTCCTTTAGCTACCACATATTTGATCTCCTTTACCCTGTCTACCTTTCCCCTCCTCCCTCATTCCACTAGTAACCACTACTCTATAGTCCTCTGGTAATCACTAGTCTTTAGTCCATGTCTATGAGTCTCTGTATGTTTGTCCTGTTCATTCATTGCTTTTAGGTTTATACCCCACATATAAGTGATATCATGTGATTTTCAACTTTTTCAGTCTGGCTTGTTTCGCTTAGCATGATTATCTCGAGGTACATCCATGCTGTCACAAATGGCCATATTATATCTCTTCTTATATCTGAGTAATATTACATTGTATATATGTACCACAGCTTCTTTAGCCAATCATCTATCGTAGGGCACTTCAGTTGCTTCCATGTCCTGGCCCCTGTGAATAATGCTGCTATGAACATTGGTAAGCAAATTATCTTTATAGATATGAGTTTTCAAGTCTTTGGGGTAAATACCCAGTAGAGAGATTGCTGGATCATATGGTAGCTCAATTCTTAGTTTTTTGAGAAACCTCCATACTTCTTTCCATAGTGGCTATACCAGTTTGCATTCCCACCAGCAGTGTATGAGGGTTCCTATTTCTCCACATCCTCTCCGACATTTGTTATTGCTTGTCCCATTGATTATAACCATTCTCACAGGTGTGGTTTTGATTTTCATTTCCCTAATAGCTAGTGGTGTTGAGCATCTTTTCATATATTTGTTGGCCATTTGTATGTCCTCTGGGGAGAAGTGTCTGTTCAGGTTCTCTGCCCATTTTTTGACTGGATCGTTTGTTCAGAAAGAAAATCTCTGCCTAATAGTTGACTGGGGCTGCATTACACAGTAAAGAGAAATGTTTTTTCAGTAAAAGATCCCAGAGTCGTTTGGACTGGTTGAGATAAAAATTCTTTCTGAACTTTATTAGATACTCCCACTGTGAAAACCTTTTTACTCCAAGGGTTTTGTTGTCCTATGAGGGTGGGGTTTCAATTAGAAAGTGTAGCTGTGATATCAGCTAGAATTTGACAAGGCTTCCCATTAATTTTAATTTTAGTTTCCTCTTGGCTGTTTGAAGGATTACTGGTTAATTGTTCATTAGAGAACACCTCAGAGCCCATCAGCCATGGGAGAGGACCATATGGAGGCTTCCCTTTGGAGATTGATAATGGGGGCATTCAAAATGATGGTGAAGAATTTGTATAAGATCTTTGAGAAAAATTTCTTTCCAGTGTCCTAGCTGATTATAATTGAGACATCAGTTTCTGAGCCAGTATTTTGATAATGGACCCCTGAAGGTACAGTGCTGGAGGTCCAGGTGTTATTTTGGTTCTCTGGCCTCAAAACTCTTGGAGCTGTAAAGCTAATAGCTTGGCTGAGTTTTATTTCATATCTTGCTCCAGGGTCCTTTCAAAATGTTCAGCTATAGTCAAGAGTTCAGTCAGGCCTGTGGCCTCCCATTCTATTTTCTGCTTATCAATCCACTAATCTCAGGAGATAATCCATTACAAAGAGGGCAGCTAGAGCAGTTTGGGTTATTCTATTTATTGTATGGTGCTTGGAAAGCCATAGAAAGGGGGATTCCCAGCTGACTTTAAAGTCAGCCACAGATTCATTTCTCTTTTGTTTGCTTGTTTGAATAATAGATCAATCAGTATAAGCAGGGAAGACTCTAGGAATGGCTTATGAAAGGTTAGTTGCTATTTTGCCACCTCTTTCTGGCTGAGAATCTCAAATATTATCCTCAGGGTTTTGTCATTTTGCTTCCTGCACCCATTTTTGGGCTTCCCCAGGTCTTACTGTTACTGCTGGGATGATGTGAAATCTGGTGTTGCGCCAGCGACATGGAGGATGGTGATGTGTGTTGTCCTTTGGTTCTTCCTGCTGACACAGCAAAGAATTACAGGTCTGCAAGATTTAGAAAAAGTAAGATTTATTGAAAGTATATTTTAGAAGGGCCACACTAAAGAAAGCTGCAGCCTTGTGGAATTTAGAGGGTGAAGAGATAAGACAGAGTAGACCCCAAAGGAGGCATGGGTTTTCAGAAAGGAGAGTTGTAACAATGCAGAAGTGAGAAGGCCAGTTTATATTTGGGCCATGATGGGAGGTCCTAGATGATCCACATGTGAGGTCACCTTGACTGATAGGTGGCTGCTATATAACACTTTTCCTACTGCACATATGTTTATCCAGAATTCAGTCTGTTATAATTAGATTCATAAACTTCCAGTCATAAACATAGTATTATAATCACAGTATAATGAGGCTGATATTGTGAGCAAGTTAGGGTAGTACCTTCTGCACAGGCATCTGTGGCTGAATTAAACAAGCTATGGATTATGGCACTCCTGTCCTTTGTCTCTAGGGATGCGGGAGAAATCCGCATGAAGGTGTTCTTGAGAGGTATCTAGACTGAGCTTCTATTCCTTTGTTCTCCCTGTCACTCATATCTGACCAGCTACCTAACACTACCAATGTGTGCCCAAGCTTATTTATAAAGTCCTGGCAGGCCAGAGTCATGTGCCCCAGTGAAAACTCTAAATTCCTCAAAAAAATTTTATAGTTCTTCTCTAGGTTTTAGGACACTTTTAAATAATGGCCCTTAGTTCAGCCTTTGACCAAAGGATCGTCAACAACCTTAGGTAGTTTTATTTTAGAAGATAACTATCTAAGGGTCTCATCAGAGTGAAAGGTAGTTGAGACAGAGAATTAGTAAAATGTGAGTACTGAGATGAAAAAGGATAGAAGAGGGCAGTAGGAGTCACGTTAGTTCTAGTCAGTCCTATCATCTGTTGTTTTAGGTACCTCTTGTACCTTTAATTGTTCATTACCCTTTTGTAACAAGTCTTTTTTAAAAAAATATTAAAATTATTGAGGGGACATTGGCTAATAAAATCAAATAAATGTCAAGTGTAAAATTCAACAATATGTCATATGTATATCACATTGTCTGTTCACCACCCAAAGTTAAATTTCTTTTCATCACCAAATATTTAACACTCCTTCCTTTACCCTTATCTACCTTTTCCCTCCGCTCTCTTCCTTCTGGTAGCCACTAATCCACTATTTGTGTCCATAAGTCACTGCTTGTTGCTTTCAGTTTTATATTCCACATATGAGTAAACTCATGTTTCTCAACTTTTTCTGACTTATTTCTCTTAGCATGATAATCTCAAAATCCATCCCTGTTGTCACAAATGACAGTGTTTTGACTTTTCTTATATACATGTACCACCTCTTCTTTACCCAATCATCTATCATAGGACACTTTCATTGCTTTCATGTCCCAGCCATCATGAATAATGCTGCTATGAACATTGGTATACATATATCTTTGTGGATAAACATTTTAAAGTTTCTTGGGTAAATAACCCAAAAGAGGGAATACTGGGTAACCTGGTAATTCTATTCTTAGTTTTTTGAGGAACCTCCATACTGTTTTGCATAGTGGTGCATATTTACATTCTCATCAGCAGTGTATGACAGTTCCATTTCCCTCACAGTCCCTTCAACACTTGTTATTACTTGTCATATTGATGATAGCCATTCTAACAGGTATGAGGTGGTACCTCATTGTAGTTTTGATTTGCATTTCCCTAATAGCTAGTGAAGTTTAGCATCTTTTCATATGTCTGTTGGCCATTTGTATGTCTTCTTGGGAGAAGTATCTGTTCAGATACTGTGCCCAGTTTTTAATTGGATTATTTATTTTTTTATTGTTGAGTTGTTTGAGTTCTTTATATCTTTTGGATATTAGGCCCTTATCGCAGACATTATTTGTAAATGTATTCTCCCATTCATATGGTTGCATCTTTGCCTTGTTGGTTTCTTTTGTGGGGCAGAAGCTTTTTAGTTTGATATAGTCCCATTAATTTATTCTTGCTTTTACTTCCTTTGCCTTTGAGGTCAAATTCATAAAATCCTCTTTAAGTCCAAGGTCCATGAATTTAATACTTATGTTTTCTTCTATGAAATTTATTATTTCAGGTCTTATATTCAGGTCTTTAATCCATTTTGAGTTAATTTTGGTGTATGATAATAGATAGCAGTCTAGTTTCATTCTTTTTTATGTATGGTTTTCTAATTTTCCTAGCACCATTTATTGAAGAGACTTTCCTTTCTTAATTGTACATTTTTGGCTACTTTGTTAAAAATTATTTGCCCATGTATATGAGGGTTTATTTCTGGACTCTCTGTTCTATTGGTTTAAGTGTCTGTTTTTTCTGCCAATACCATACTCTTGATTATTGTCCCTTTGTAGTATAATTTGAAGTCAGACAAAATGATACTTTCAGCCTTCTTCTTTTTTCTCAGGATCACTTTTGCTATTTGGGGTCTTTTATGCTTCCATACAAATTTGATACATTTTTGCTCTATTTTTTTAAAATTCCATTGGAATTTTTATGTGAATTGCATTAAATCTGTATGTTGTTTTGGGAAGCCAATTAGAGTGGGAGCTCAACTAAAAGAGAGTAGAGCTCAGACTGAAAAGAACTCACATAAGGCCCTCAGAAAAGATAAGACAGAGAACTCAAAATCATTGGTAGACACCATGCCTGTGTTTCCTCTTGTTCCCAAATTCTCACAGAAATTTGCTTCAGATTCCATCATTGCCACCAATTTGTTAAAGAACAAAAATTCAATAAAATAAATTTGAAGGTCTACTTGGCTACTGACCAATTTATGAATTGGGCAGCATTCCATATACCAAATAGAGAAGAACACCAAGAAGTTGTACAATATGGAAGGCTTTTATAAGTGGAAACTGGGTGAGATGAGAAAATTATTAGCAAAAGAAAAAAAAAAGGTTTGTTTCAGGTAGATTTCCTCAGCTTTCTTTGGGGGATGATGAGAACCCAAGTGACAGATTATCTCACTGGTACTATCCAGAAAATTCTAGACTAACTGATTCAGATTACAGTTTTGATGAAGATTGAAACTATGATTAGGTCAGATATTAATTCTAGGTTCGGTGTCATGAGATTTAGCATATGAGCTTTAGCACCATGACTTCATTTTAGGCCTATGCTTTTCTTTTTAACATATCCAATAAGCTGAAAATTATAACTGGAAAATACTTCAAAGAGTTTAAAAGCATCTTTTTTCTCCTAAGTCCTCCTTGCAACTTGTACAGTGCCAACAGTGCTAAGAACAGTTATGTGTTCAATACATTCTTACTAAAATGAAATTCATCTTGAATATTCCTTATTTACCATTGCAATCATTTCCCTCTCTACTTCAACACACACCCTAGTTAATATAACATTTTTCTATCTAAAGTTAAACTTTCTGCTTAGTCTCTTGATTCCACACTTTATTACTTCTTCAGGAAACTTGCTCCATCAATTATACATTATTTTTCTAGAATTTTCAATCATTTGTCTTTCATTTGAATTCTTCCTTTCTGCTTTTAAAATGTGTTCCTTCTAAAACTGAGAACAGTTCAAACCAGACAACCAAACAAGCAACCAACGAACAAGAGGAAGTAACTCTTTACTTTGCCCTATCATTGTCTTTATTTTCTTTCATGGCCCAAATTCTAAAATAAGTCCATTTTTGTGCTTCCTCTTTTGTATAACCTCATTTACAGCTAATTTAACTGTCAGACTCAAAAACTTTATTAAAACTTTTTTATTTGAAATTTCTTCTCTCTGAGCATTGTTTTGATCCTTGAGGGCTTATGCTGAGAAACCCATATTTCTCTTCCCAAACCAGTTGTAACTGATATCTAAAATGAAACTATGTATGCTAAGCAATCCTATATCCTAATGACTTGAGGATTATGGGAGTAATGATTTATTTTACCTAAATCTCCAACTCATCAGTTTAACAATATACGATGAACATAAGAGAACCTCTGCCTGCCTGATTTCCTAATTGATAAAATGGAAATAAATAACAGAGCATTCCCTTATAGGAGTGCTATGATGACTAAGTCAGCCAATATGGATAAAACACTTAGAACAGTGGTTTGCATGTAGTAAATGTTTAATAAATATTAACTATTATAATTTAAAGCTGTTATTTGTTGCCTCAATGACTCCCTGAGTGCCAGCATCCTCCCTGCTTGTTTTGAAATTTTACCTAGTTATGCCCATATGTATACCCATCCCCAAAGTGTATGGTTAAACAATAAGCCTCATGACGACTTCTTAATTTTGCTCCTTCCTTTCCATGTTATCCATGAAACATTCAAATCACCCCCCCAAAAATGCTTCCCATGTGCCACAAGCTATAGCGCCCATAACCTTCACAAGGGCACTTGGCTGTGATCCTTGCCTTACTCTCTTCTTGTCTGCTGTGACCAAACTTCAGGCTTTTGGATGACTTTGGGTGGTCATCTGGGAATGTCTTGCCCCGTCTCTAGTACTTGTGAGTATAATAAATCCTTTTATATGTTTCTCCTGCTGTAATTTCTACTGATATGTTGAAATGATCCTTAAAGAATCCACAAGGGGGACTTATTCCCCCATTTACAACACACTACTTAGTAACATTCTTATTCTCTATATTAAAGAAATTCAACCCCCCTCCGTAAAATTTCCAAGGATTTTATAAAGGAGTATCTTATAGTGAATTCCTGCTCTGAGACAATTTAAAATCCTGAAAAATGCTTTCTAATCTTTATCTTGAATATGATGTCTTATTTTCAGACTTGTTAACTGTGCTTGAATACAGTTCTTCCTTAATTCAACCACAAAGCACCATTATGCAAGGTCTTATAAGAAACGGATTTTAATCTGATCTTCAAATATATTGAAGGAGAAATACAGCACAGCACAGAAGATGATAGAACTCCAAGCGGTCCATGACACCAACAATCTTAAAGTTCTTTGGATCGCTGAATCACAATTAATTTCTCTCTTGCTTTCATTCATTTTGGACACAAACTGCCAACATTTTGCCCAGGCCCACTTCAGTCTTGTTTCTCATAATTCTATTTTTTTCTCAAATTCAGATGCACCCTTCCACTAACATCTAGTCTTATTTCACAGACACTAGCACAAAAATGTCTATTACTTTATTAAAGTTAGTTTTAAGTGTCATTGAAATATCTTCCATACAGATTAACTTTCAGATTCCTTTTAAAAAACAAAAAGATTTTAAATCCTCTAAATAAAAGAACCAACAAGTACTAAACTCAACTTATCTGCCTTAGCCCATCTCTATATTGCAGAAGTGAATGCATCAATATTTGTTTAAATAACATTGCCTTTCTTTCTGCTTTATACAGAGCATGCTAGACATTTACTATAGCCTAACATCATCCCTATTTTTAAACTAATATCATTTTCATTCCAGTTCATTTCCAACAAGATGTCTTTATATTACTTCAGGCTTAACATGTATAAAGACAGATTTCTATTTTATTTCAAATTGTCTGCTATGTCTGACTTTCTCCCAGTTTTACAGATTTGTAAACAAAAACTATCCTTTATTTCTTGCTACCATGAATTTCCTTGGTGCAGACAGTTCTTCAGACATACTGCTTTTGTATACATAATTAGACTGACTTGGTTTTTTACCTATGTAAGACTCATTTGTGGACTTGATGATCTATGAAAGTCTGATACCTATTAAATTTAATACAGAATGATGGCATGGCCATTTCTTGCTAGATAGATAGATTTGTGTAGTAAATCTTCTATAGTGAATATTTTCTGAACATTTTTTCTTACATTTTCTTATTATATATATATATATATGTGTGTGTGTGTTTACACATTTGGCTACTTTTGATACATAGCACTATACTTTTTTGTAAGTATAATTTGGGAAACAATAATAAAAATACTGATCTTGCTAAGGCAATATTCTACAGGTGGTGACATCTATCTTCACCTGCACCCAAGAATCTTAATTATATATTCAATGATGCTTTTTAAAGTAATCCTCTTTAACTGATAGTGATCTCTTTGATCAGTACTTCACAAATACAACCAAATAATTGTATATAAAGATGACTAAGACTTACTATACATTGTAATACTTACATAATATATGTATATTTGAAAATATATATTTCAGATATAATAAAGTACAACTTATGTACAAATCTAATTGCCACAATGTCAGCACAAGGTAAAGAAAAATATCTTGTATATGATTCTGGTTTGAGTCCTCTGTTTTTCTTATTTTAGGTATGGATGATCTATTGACCTTATAAAGTTCACACTGGTCTATGTCAGATGCTTAACCTGCTGCATCTGAACTGATAAATTAATTGTGGTCTGTTATTCTGCAGTTGCTTAAGTTTCGAAAGTTAAATAAACAGTTGTCATTTAGCTTTTTATCCTGTTTCAAATATTACTATTATCTACCTTACAGATTTATACACTTCAAAACTCAGAAGAGCTCCTGGTGGCTAACTGGGCTCAAATTAAACAAAACAAAACAAAACAAAATAAACAGAGCCTAGCAGCCATTTGTACATAGGGGCTTCTCACACAAACTGCAGTTCAGAAAGAAGCCTGCACTGAACTGCCTGCCAGTACCGTGCTCTTGCCATCTGAACCGGCTCTTAGAAAGGAGTTCCTGGAATTGTATTTCAACAAATAGGATTGAAGCTTTCCCTGTCCAGTTGGAGCTGTGCAGCTTTAGCCCTATCAGCACCAATCAATAAGTGGCTGATTCTCATTCGGGACAGTTGCTTTTGGACCAACCTAACTGCAAGGCTGTGGAGTTCTCATTTGAATGAGGATGGACTAATCAGGGACCAGGAGTGAGGACTTCTATCTAAATAAGTCAGACCCCCTCTGTCTTTGAGAGTAAACTGCTCCTTTCCACTAAAGACTGAAGGCTACATTTCCCCAGCTGGAGCTGAATCACCAAAGATGATTTACCACACCAGAATGTAGTAGACTGGTGCAAAGCGAAGCAGAGCAGAACAGGCAGAGCAGAGCAGAGGAGCTTAGCTCCAGGGCTGCCTGGCCCCAGGGCCATCTCACAGCTCTGCTGTTTCACAGCTGTGCTGCTTCATAATTGAGTTGTAACACTATTGAGCAGTTTCACAGCTGTTCTGTACTCTCAGCCATGCTGTATCACAACTGAGCTGTTTGCACTAAATAAACTTTCCTTTTTCACCACACCCCAATTAGGATTCCTGTTTACAATGAATTGGTGTAGATGATCACCAATCGATGTAAAGTGATGGACAATTATATTGCTAATAAACATTAGGTTGAATTCTCCCTGATAAAGTTCTCTACAGTCTCTGTCAATTTCCTTCATATAACAACAACAACAACAACAACAAACAAATATGACAGCTGTTTAAATATTTGGCCATCATTTAGGTGCACACTATACGATGTATTAATTACTTTGAAAAATAATGCAAATTCAAACTGATTAATAGGAAAATATAAGAAAGCGTTGTAAAAGTTCAGAGGGTGAGAAAGTGATTTCAGTTTGAGAATGAGTTCATAGGAGTGATATTTAATGTAGATCCTGAAGGTTAATTTAGGCCTATTGTTAAATGGAGAGTAGTATCATTGTCTCCATTGTCCTTTCGATATAATTTTTAGAAAGAACTCCCCAATTCTTTTTTGTGTTTAAGTTTAATCTATTTTGCCTATAATTTCCCATGGATATTTGTACTTCCAGCTTTAAAATATACATTTTTAATGTCAGATACATCTCATTGTAGGTAGTAAAGAATTTTAGGTTAGAGATTGCTAATTTCTTGGGAAGTATCAGTTAATATTAGAAAAATTTGAGTCAGATAGCCTTATGTTTCAATTGTATATCATCATGGTTTCTTCATGTCAAAAGGTACTAGAATGGTTATTTTCAGGGTTTAGGAAAGTCAAGTTAAATAATACATCTGAGGGCTGCATTAGAAAGTGCATACAGTATTATAGATACTTAATAAATGATCATTCTTTTTAACATTTTTTAGTTCCATCGAAGTGATAAGACTTCTGTTTAAAAATGGTATACTGTGCATTTCCATTCAAGATGGCAGAGTAGGTAAACACTGCTTGCCTCCGCTCATGACCACATCATAATTAAAACTAAACTACAGAACTACCGTCACTGAAAATTCTCTGAAGTCTAGCCAAACAGAAGTCCTACAGCTAAGAACATACAGAAGAAGCTAAAACTTTGGCGGGGGGGCATATCTCGGCTGCAAAATTCCCCTGGAGAAGCGAGGGGTTCCAGCCCCATACGAGGCTCCCCAGTTTACAGTTTCAGTGCCAAGAATAGAAGTCCCTACAACTTCTGGATGTGAAAATCAGCAGAGATTGTGGCTGAATGAGACAGAGGGCTGCAAGAGTCCCAGGCATTCCTTTTAAAGGGCCAGTGCATGGAATTACCCACTGATGAACTCATTCTGAGCTTCATTGTTGGGGCAGCAGCTCAAAAGTTCCACGGACATATGAAGAGTAACTGAATAGTCTGGCTTCAGGGCAAGGGCTGGAAGGTCAGCTTTCTACCAAATAGAAGTGCTGATAGAAGTCACTGCACTATTGTTGAGCTCTCCTTTCACCGAGTGGAAGATGCTAGTGACCACAATGCCTGAGTCTCCATCAACCTGACTATTAGGTTACCCTGCCTTGATGATTCCCTGAGAATCTGCCCCACCCAACTTCTGGGCTCACCCAAGCTACTTCCAGTGGATTTTCCACACAGATGATTTGTCTTGGCTCATCTGCAGACTTTCTTAAAATCTCTCAAGGATTCACAAAAACCTAAAGAAGCAGCATCTGACCTCAAGGTGCCCCATACCTCTTACTGAACAGCCTCCAGCTTAGCATCTGGCCTCATTCATGGTTTGGCCTCTCAAGTCACATTCAAATCCAGTGTGGGTGGCAGCCATCTAAGAATTGTTCGGTGGCTCATGCCAGGTGGCCCGAGGTAAGGTAGAGGCTGCGCTGAACTTGGTCTGCAGCGGGGCCCTTCCTAGGAGGCACTGTCCTAGACACCCAGTGATCAACCGACTTCAGTCTGAACCTGAGCACTTGGGGCCACATTGAAGATGACACATCCAAAGGACAGACTCGGAAGGCACCAGAGCCCTGCTAAAGCAAATCTTGCTCCATAGGGTCAGCCCCTGAACAACAGTTCCTATACCGTAGTCACTAGCCAGACCTTACAACCAATCATCCTGAGGAGCAATTCTTCCCATCGATGTAGAAACAGCAGTCAAGGCTCAGTGACAATAGAAAGGCACATACAACCCATACAAAGTACACACCTGTAGCACTCAGCTCAGGTGAAAGAGAGACTGCACCACTGGGTCCTACAGGATGCTTACTATATAAGGCTACTGTTCTTAAACCAGGAAACCTAACAGTTCTACCTAATACATAGAAACAAACATAAGGAGTCATCCGAATGGAAAGACAAAGAAACATCGCAAATAAAAGAAGAGAACAAAGCTCCAGGAAAAAAAAAAAAAAAAACTAAGCAAAATGGAGACAAGTAATCCACCAGGTCCAGAGTTCAAAATACTTGTTATAAGGATGTTTAGTGAACTTATGGAAAGAGTAGATGAACTCAATGTGAACTTTAACAAATAGAAAATGTAAAAGAGAACCAATCAGAAATGAAGAATATAAAAACTGAATGAAGAATACATTAGAGGAAATCAACAGATTAGATAAAGTAGAGGATCGAATCAGTGATTTAGAAGATAAGGCAGCAGAAAACACCCACTCGGAACAGCAACAAGAAAAAAGAATCCCCCCAAAATAGAATAGTATGAGGGGCCTTTGGGACAACACCACATCATAAGGATACTAGAAGAAAGAGATCAATGGATTGAGAAATTATTTCAGGAAATAATGTTGAAAAACTTCCCTTACCTAGGGAAGAACATAGACATACAAGCCCAAGAAACACAGAGATTCTCAAACAAGAACCCAAAGAGGCTCACACCACGGCACATCAAAATTAAAATGCCAAAGCTTAAAGACAAAGAGAGACTCTTAAAAGCAACAAGAGAAAAGCAGTTAGTTACCTACAAGGGAACTCCCATAAAACTGTCAGCTAACTTCTCAACAAAATCTTTGCAGGTCGGTAGGGATTGGCACAAAATATTCAAAGCACTGAAAAGCAAGGACCTACAACCAGGACTACTTTATCCAACAAAGCTATCATTTAGAATCAAAGGCCACATAAAGAGCTTCCCAGACAAGAAAAAGCTAAAGGAGTTCATCACCATCAAGCCAGTATTATGGAAAATGTTAGAGAAGAAGAAGAAAAAAAAAAAAAAGATAGAAAATATAAATAATAAAATGGCAATAACTACATATCTATCAAAAATTACTTTGAATATAAATGCAGTAGATGCTCCAATGAAAAGATAGGTGGCTGAATAGATAATAACACCCATATATATGCTGCCTACAATAGACTGACTTCAGATCGAAATGCACACACAGACTGAAGTAAAGAGGTGAAAAAAGATATTTCATCGAAAAAGGAACACACACACACACACACAAAAAAGCTGGGATAGCGATACCTATACCAGACGAAATAGACTTTAAAAGAAAGGTCATAACAAGACAAAGAAGGACTCAGTAAACCCACTTCTGGGTATTTATCTAAAGAAATCCAAAACACTGCTTCAAAGGGACATGTGAATCCATAAGTTCATTGTAGTCTTATTTACAATAGTCAAAATATGGAGGCAACCTGAGTATCCATCAATGGATGAATGGATAAAAATGGAGTGGTACATATATACAATGGAATATTACTCAGTCATAAAAAAGAATGAAATTTTGCTATCTGTAACAACATGGATAGACCTAGAGGCTATTGTGCTGAGTGGAGTAAGTCAGACAGAGAAAGACAAATGCCATATGATTTCACTTATATGTGGAGTCTAAAGAACAAAATAAACAAACAAATATTTTGATCGTTTCCAGATGGGAGAAGTTTGAAGGGGTGGGTGAAAAAGGTGAAGGAATTAAGAAATACTAATTGGTAGTTACAAAATAGTTATGAGGATGTAAAATATAGCATAAAGAATATAGTAGATAATATTATAATAATGACATAGTGTCAGATGGGTACCAGATTTATTGTTGTGATTACTTTGTAAGTTATATAAATGTCTAATCACTATCTTGTACACTTGAAACTAATATAATATTGTATGTCAACTGTAAATGAAAAATAAAAAAACAAAAAATACAGATTAATAGCTACAAAATAATCATGGGGATACAAAATATAGCATAAGGAACAGAGTCAATGATATCGTAATAACTGTGTATGATGTCAGATGGTTACTAGATTTATCAAGGTGATCACTTTACAAGTTATATCAATGTTTAATTATTAAGTTGTATACTTGAAACTAATATAATTTTATATATTAACTATAATTGAAAAATAAATAATTTGAAAAAAATGGCTTATGTCCAGAACATATGCTGTTGTCATATCTTAGAAGCCTTTTAAATAGTAGTAGAGGGAAAACTTAGCAACAATAAAATTGGATAAAACCATAAGAACAAAGAATACATAAAAAGAACATCAGCAACAAAAGTTTTGAAAGCTAGAATATAATTAGACTATCATTTTATTATTTAGAAGACTGAAGAAATCTGAACCTCATGTCTGCATGAGTAGGCTCACAATCTCAGACAACTCTAGGACTGGAAATATAAATAATTCTAAAAGTAAGGATATGTGTGGAGCTGAAAAAAATGTTGAATGTCTCTATAACGATGCTCGATTCATAGATCCTTTTCCTATCCACACAACTGCATGTCTGTGTCTCCCTAAACTTCAGTGTAAGACTATAGGTTTATTCGCTAGTCTTGAGAAATTAAATCAGAAAGTCTTAAGAAGATCAATAGTGAAAATGGAGTATAAGGGACATATGCAAATTAAATGGTGGCATTCCTACATAACATACCTTCTCTATTTCATAAATAGTTTATGCAAAACTTTTTAACTTCCAGACAAAAGATGAAATAATTTATTTCTGAGAAAACTGACAAGTCTAAAATGAAAGAAAAGTGGACACTGACAGTTGGGGACACCCAGTATAATAGCTCAGCCTGTTTTTGGAGAAAGCTCCTCATTCATCAAGACTCACCACACAACCCAACTAACATTCAACTGATTAGTGTCCTATTCTTATGTCTGAATGGGCCACTAAAACCCAAGTTTTTGAGTAACACCAACATGAGACAAAGGTCAAAAACAGAGAGAATTAAAGGAAAACTGGAAGAAAAGAAACAACACGATGGGTAGGGGAAAACTAAACATACCACAATGTCCTCAAAAGATGAGATCTTTCATTTGTGAAACATGAATAGGTGTTATGAAGAAGGAATATTCAGAAAACCCTAAAAAGCTCTAGAAAATTAAAAATGTAATAGCAGTTACAAAAAAAAAAAAACTCACTAGATGTTTTGGTAGAAATAATTTTTAAAAATCTCTCCTAAAGTAAAAGTTTAACAAAAGAGGGAGAGGAATCATAAACAAGAACAGGTTAGGACCCTGAAACATTAGTCCCGGGAGCTCAATATCTAAACAATAGGGATCCACAAGAAAATCACAGAGGAGGAGGGAAGAAATTACCAAATAAACTATTCAGGAAAATTTTCCAAAATTGAAAGATTTTCATTTTCATTTGACTTTACCTAGTGCCAAAGCAAAATAGAGTGGAATAAGAAAATGCAAAAAAAGCACACCATTGTGAAATATCACTGGAGAAAAAAAAGAGAACCTAGAAGCTTATGGAAGGAAAGCAAGTGTCAGTAATCATGCCATTTTGAAACAAATAAAGATAACCAAATCAAGCTAACCATTAGGATAACTTGACATAAGTTCCATAGAGTGATTAGGCACAGGCATTGTTTCCTAAAAAAAAAAAAAAATCTAAAGATGTGAAGGTGTTTTTAATATTGGAGCAAAACATAAGGGCTTTAAACTGTGTAGCCTCTACTAGCAAGATTTAGAAGATGACATTTTTGAGATTTTTCTTTGGAGGAATCACTTTGGAAGGTAGCAGGGTGAGAGATCTTACCCAAGAACTGTAGGTGGGGTCATCTTAAAGAGGGAAGACTAGTGACGTATGGATTGCTTCATGAAAAGCCACATAAAGTGACTTACAAAGCAGTGCTTCTCTATGGAGGATAAAATTCTCCACTCTATAAAAACTTATTCTGAGGATACTTTTAACATATGGTTTAAGAAGCAAGAATCATCTCATTTGCGATTTGGGTTTTAGATGTCATTTTTATCTTAACCTATTTTTGGGTGTAAATACTTATTGTTACTTGCTTTGCCAGGATCTGTTTGGGCTGTGGCAATTATCCATAGAAATAGATAAAAATTCTTGTTTCATAGAGGTTGCAATCTAATATTCATATTTAGGCATTCAGTCTTTGACTAGTAAGGAAGCAAAAAGCTCATATGGGTCATAAGTACATCTATCTATATTAAATTGTGTGGAGATCACAGATTAGAGAGTAGGCAAAAAATACCTAAATAAATTAAAGTGCTTCCCAGAGCCCTCTCCTTGGTGTAGGTATTTAGGTATTTGAAATTAAAGCTCTCTCAGTCAATGGTGGGAATATTTTATTGGTACTTGTGTTGGAATATGTCACTGCATGCTCCTTACATAAAGTATCTCCCTAAGTATCCTGCGACAGTATTTTACTTACCAATTTTTTCTTATTAGCTTTATCTGGAAGCCATTGTGTTTTTCTTCTTCCTCCAACTGAGTTCAATTGACCTCCTGTGTGTAAATTAAGCCTTAATCCAATTTCCAGAAGTATTGCTAATTTTGAGGGTGGAGTAAATGAAAAACAGGAAATAAAGGAGATTAAAAGTTTGTAATTCTGACCTAAATACCAAATCACTATACCTGTTAGTGTGCCATTGACTGTGTGACTTGTTCCCACAACTTAAAATACTTCTTTTTTTGGAAACATGATTTAGCCTTTAATTTGTTTAGTCTTTAATTTGTTGAGTAGGGCAAGATGAGCTTCTAGTGTTTTCTGTTTCCCTCTGAAAGTTACTTCTTTTTAAAAAATGTATTGATAATTTTTCCACAAACCATGTACTTTTTTCACAGCTTTAAAAAGTAAAATAATTTGGAAGCAAAAAAAAAGTACCAAACGTTAACAAAAAAGTTATACAAAACTGATAGCCTACTACTACTAATTCCCAATTCACTTCACAGAGGTAATCTATACATCTTTTATCCACCTCTGATATTGATGAAAATGTTTATAAATAATTTTCTTTCACATCATTTTTTAGATTTATCAAATATAGATATCTTTTGACTTCCAGTCATGAAAAGAGGAAGCAAGAACTTAACTATCTCCCAGTCATCTTTATTTTCTTAAGGACACTCTTCATATCTTCCTGGCCCTATCTTCCAAAATAGTTACATTATAACTGGGTATGGGTGTGTGTGTAGGAGTTCTAAATCAACGGCATTTAAATTGTTACGTATAATTAGACATTGTTCACTGCTTTGGGCCTCTAGTGAACTTTCGTTTTATAATAGAATTTATTACCTGTTTGTTTTAGTCTCAAAGTATATAATTGTGATAAGAATGGCACGAAGTAATGGAGTGTAGTAATTTTACCTCAGCTTTTCCACTGTCTAAATTTAGACCTCAGTTCTTCTCCTTACTGTGCCCTTAATTATTCTAAACCTTTCTATATCTCAGCATTATTTTTAGTAAAGTCTTGCAAATTTTTACTTATAGTTCTTGCATATTTCATTTTAGTGTTATAATTATTTTTACATGTTATTGTGAAAAGATTTTTTTAAATGTTTTATTTTCTAAGACAAAACAGGAAATATTTTAGCATTCACAGAACAAACAAAATAACCTGCTTATATCAAATAATTATTAGTTTTATATATAGCTCATTTTTTCAAATATTTTATTTTAGAGTTTTATCAAATTTGTAGAAATTTGTGTTGGTTTTTGTTTATTAATGTGTATGCATACACATGCTTGTCCTTGATTTGTTTTACTGAAAGCTATACTAGCTTAAACACATTTAAAAGATTTCAAATTTTTTATGTCATGGAGCTGTGTGAAGTGCATAAAATATATATGCTTTTGCTGGGTTTATATAGTACACCCTTAAAATTATGTAGAGCTACTATTGTTTAGTTTTTTCTTTTTTTAATTTTAAATTTATATTTCCTAATTGTTAGCTGCTTTATGTTTCTAAATATGGCATGCATCTTTGGAAAACACAGTATTTCCAATCTCTGCTTTAAGACTGATATAATTTTATATGTGTTTCATAAAGATTCCTCTCTGTCAATCCTAGGATTTTTTGAAAAAAGATGGCTTTAAAACAGAAGTTGTAATTGATGTTTTCTATAGCAAGCATTATTCGTTATTAGCTGATAGAACAAGTGCCAAGAAACATGGTGTAAAATTTAAAACTGCGATGTTGAAGCAATATTCAGAGACCAATTTTTGCTTCTTCGAACCCATCACTTCTCTTCTTTATATATACTCTGCGTTGATAGGCCTCTCGGTCTTGCTAACCTAACAGAACAAAACAACAACAGCAACAACAACAACAACAACAACAACAACAAATGGAGCCAACGCAAACTCTGAAGCTCTTTCTCATTGCCAAGTGTGACTGTACCACATGTGGCTATTTTGTTCCAGCTGCAGATACATCTGCTATTGATATTTATTGGCATTGTAGTATATATAATTGTTTCAAAACAGCAATCTGTCAGTGTAAATGTTTACAAGCATTATTTTCTGGAATACATCTTAACATTTCTCTCCCAGTAAAGATAACAAAACATTTATGCAAATAAACATTTTTATTGAAAAAAAAAACTTCATGAAATATTTTTAAAAATATAGAAACAATTTAAAAATAACATAAACACTCTTCTACACTCCTGGCTCTTCCAATACTAATTACAATGCCATATTTATTTCAGTTCTTTTAAGAAGTAAAATATGACTGAGATAGTTGAGGTCCCCATATTCTACCTAATCTCATTTTCTTCTTTCTCATCCAGGGCCAAATGCTTTCACTGGTAAATTCTGCCAAACATTTGAGGGAGAATCGATACTAAGTCTCTACTTTTTTCTCCCCAGATAGTAGAAGCAGAGGGAATAATATTTTATAAGGCCAAATTATTTTAATACCAAAACTATATGGAACTACAACAAAACGAAAATTAACAAATTGAATCCAAAAAATTTATAAAAAGAATTTTACACTACAAGGGAGGGAGACATATTTCAGAGAAGCAAAGCTGGTTCCGTGTTCAAAAATCTATTAAATTAACCTTTCACAACAGCAAGCTAAAGAAAGAAAAATTACATGATCATATCAATTGATAAAGAAAATGCCTTTGAAAAATCACTCATTTATTACAATAACTTTCAACAAAACAGAAATAAATGGAACTTCCTCAACTTGAACATGTATAAAACAACCTACATTAAAACAATAGTAAGAAAATACTACATCCAAATTAGAATGCCTCACATCCAGAACATTGATACCACCAAGTGCTGCTGATCATATGGAACAACAGAAACTTTCATCTTAAATGCAAAATGGTATAGCTGCTTTGGAAGACAGGTAGTTTCTTACAAAACTGGACATACTCTTACCATATGATCCAGGAATTAGTATTTACTACTCAAAGGAACTGAAAACTATGTCCACACGAAAACCTACATGCTGATGTTTATAGTAGCTTTTTTCATATTTGCCAAAATTCAGAAGCAACCAAAATGGCCTTTAGTTGGTGAATAAATACACACACTGTGGTACATCCAGACAATGGAATATGATTCAGTACTAAAAACTAATGAACTATTGAGTCATGAAAAGACAAGGAGGAAATATAAATGCATAACAGTAAGTGAAATAAACTAATCTGCAAGGGCTACATGCCTAATGACTCCAACTATATGACACTGGAAAATGCAAATATGGAGACAGTAAAAATATCAGTGGTTGTCAGCAGTTAAGGTAGTGGGAAGAAACAGGCGGTGGAACACAGAAGATTTTGATGGACATGAAACTATTCTATGGCACTGTAGAATACCATAATACTATAATGGTAGGTACATTTATCCAAAGCCATAGAACGCCAAGTTTGAACCCTCATGAAAACTATGGGATTTAGATGCTAATGATGCATAGGTTCATTAGTTGTAAGAAATGTACCACTCTTGAGTGGGATGTTGATGGGGGGTGTCATGTGTGTGTGTGTGGGGGGGGGGCGGTGTAACAGAAGTGTTGGTAACAAGGAGTGTTTATAAATTCTGTGTTTTCTGCTCAATTTTGCTGTAAACTTAGAACTTCTTAAAAAATAAAGTCTATTTAAAAGAGGAAAAAAATGAGAAAAAAGAAAAAATAAATCTATAGCTACAATAATATTTAACATTGAGAAACAGGATGCTATCTCCTATGACTGGGAAAAGTCAAGGATGTTCCCTTTTATCATTCTTATTCAAAACTATACCAGAAGTCCTAGTTAGAATAAGAAGACAATAAAATGCATCAAGATTTGTGAGCTTAAAAACAGGAAATAAAACTATATAAACTTACCCTTGTTCTCACTTGATATAATTTTCTGTGTAAAAAGTTCTAAGAATTGACAACAATAAAACAACAAAACCAAGAAAAAAAATAACCTGTAAATGATAAGCAATTATAGCAAGGTCACAGGATACAAAGGTAATATACAAAAGTTAATTGCTTTTCTATGTATCAGCAATTTATAATATACTTTGAAATAAAAATACAATTTATTAAAAATATCACCAAAATTAATCATTTGGATATATGGGATCAATCTAACAAAAAACAGTAGAATCCTATGCAGAAAATGACAAAACTTAGATGAAAGAAATCAAAGATCTAAATAAATGAAGAGATATTCCTGGATTGTAAAACTCAGTATTGTTAAGATGTCAATTCTCAACCCAATTTACAGAGTAAATGTAATCTTAATCAAAATTCCAGTAAAATAACTTGTGAATTTGATAAATTGATTTTATCATTTCTATGCAAGGAGAAAAGACTCAGAATAGTCATGACACTGAAGAATAAAACTGAAGGACTGACACTATGTAACTTCGAAATTTAATGCAGCTACAGCAATCAACAATGTGAATGTAGCAAAATAATAGGAACATTTCTCAAAGGAACAAAATAGCCAAAAAATATATCCACATAAGTGTAGTTAATAGATATTCGATAAAGGAGCAGACTAAATTTCAACAAATGATATTGAAAAAATTAGATATGAATATGTTAAAAAATTGAATGTAGACAACGTTGTTACACTTTTTATAAAAATTAATTCAAAATGGGTAATATGCTTAGATAAAAATGCATTATTAAACTTTTAGAAGAACACATAGAAGCACTCTATGTGACTATGGGTCTGACAATGAGTTTTTAGATGCAAATCTAAAAGCATTGTCCTTGAAAAAATGATTTTTGGCTTTATGAGAATTAAAAACTTCTTATCTGTGAAAGACATTCTTAAGAGAATGGAAAGACAAGCCAAAGGCTAGGACAAAATGTGTCTTTCTGATAAAAGATATATCTAAAATATAATACCCAAAAATAAAAAATTAACCTGATTTAATAAATGGCAATAGTTTTGAACAGAAACTTCACTCAGGAAGATGTACATATGGTAAATAAGTCTATAAAAAACGCTCAAAGTTACTTATTTTTAGACATTTTCAAATTAATCAAGAATCACAACACACATATTAGAATGTCTAAAATTCAAAACATTGACACCACCAAATGCTGCTAAGTATATGGAGCAACAGTCACACAGATACTCTTATACATTGCTGATGGGAATGCAAAATAATGCAGACACTGTGGAACACACTATGGCAATTTCTTCCAAAACTAAACATAGTCTTATCATACGATGCAGCTGTTGTGTTCTGAGGCAATTTAAAATTTATGTCAACACAAACTTTGCACTTGTGTGTTTATTGTAGCTTATTCACCCAAACTGGAAGCAGCTAAGATGTCCCTCATGGATGAACAATCTGTAATGAATCCATGCGATGAAATATTATTTAGCAATAAAAAGAAATGAACTATCAAACCACAAAAAAACACAGAGGGACCTTAAATGTATATTGCTAAATTAAAAAAAAAAACAGTCTGAAAAGGGCAACATACTCTTTGATTTCCATTATATAACATACTGAAAAAGCAGAACTTTTTTATGTTTGCCAGGGATTTAAATGGAGATGCAGTAGAAAGAATAGGTGAAGCACAGGGGTTTTGGAAGGTGGAAGGAACTATTTTGTTTAGTATTATAATGCTAAAAAGGAGACATTAATTAGAATAGAACTTTATAGAATGAAACTGAAACAATGTATGCAAACTAAAAAAACAACAACAACAACAACAACTCATTTAAGAGTTCTCGGGATTCCTGAAAGGAATGCAGGCCTCCAATAAGAGAATATAATGCATTACAAATGTATGTTTGATTTCACCAAAAAGGCTGGGGGTCACTCTGAACTAAGTAACTTTGGAAAGAGCGGAGTCTACAATACTAAAGACAAAAAAAACTGCATGTAAAAACTGTACTCTAGTTCAGAAAGTTGTTTCCCAAGGTGATATGGTTAACGAGATTGATACTGCTATACATTTATATTGTATTTGAACAAAAAGTGACAGATGATGGGAGCCAGTTGTATTGTAACACAGGGGTTAAGTCCACTTGTGAGGATTTTAAGGATCATTTCAATATGACCACAGAAATTAAACTAGCAGAGGCAAATGAAATTAAAAGATTCGTTATAATTCACACTTTCTGGAAGATGGAGGAATGGCATGCCACCAGGGGGCCATACAGAAGAAACACCTAGTGAGCATGTACAACCAGTCAGGTGGAGACTTGAGAGAGTGAGGACCAGTGGTCAGGTGACTTTATGGAAAGCCATGGTGGTGGTGTATACAAAGCATGAGAGGATTTCATTGGTGTGTTTGAATGTCACTATTCATGTTAGGAGGGCAAGAAGGGGACCTTGTGTCTGGGACCAGCCTTGTCATACTGGCAGACCTAATCATCTGAGCAGAAAGCTCATGGCCTATTTCTAGGGATGTTGGAGCATCAGGAAAACATAAAGTTTTTTAAAAAATTACAGTACACTAGCTAGTTAGTGAAAGTCAGGTTTCTCACTTTTGAAATGGGAGGTTACAGATAAGCAAGGGGAAGATTCTTAAATGACCACATGGTGATAAATTAGATTTGCAGGTAGTATAAATTTAATTTTAGCTTAATTTGTATACATGTTATTAAATTGAGAATTATTTACAGATATGTGTATATGCCTGGGTTGTGTGTGTGTATACACACATACATATGGGTTATTATATGTACATATATCATTGCTCTTTTAGCTAAGAAGGCCTAGAAACAATGAAAGATGGTGATAAAAAAGTATACCTGGTACCCTGATCTTGGTTCCTAATATCATTTTCAAACCAAATGTATTGGAAAACCTGGAGAAATGGCTGATTCCAAAGCTGGGTCAGTAAATATACAAGATAAGCCTGGAGTATCTAGAGCTAGAAAGTAGCGAAGTGCTCAAAAAAAAAAAAAAAAGTGTCACGTGATAGGATGTATTTAAAAGGCTCATAAGAGCCATATGAAACAGCTCCTAAAAGTCAAAGTTAAAAAAAATTGAGCAAAAATTGAATAAGAAAATAGAGTATTGGATTATTATCTAGTGCTCGAAATAAATATCAATTAGTCCATATGATGTAAATCATTTAAAAAATTAATAAATGAGAGAAAAGAGAAAAATCACCCATGCAGAATAATTTCAAATAATTATATAAATAGTTCATCCTCAATAAGGTGAAATATAACTATATTTAAGTGTAAACTTCAAAATGACTTCTTTCCAAAGAGAAGGGTATGGAAAGGGGACAAAAAAAAAATCACCTTTCAGTGGATAAATTGTCTGCAACATCATGAAGTTTTAAGTGTATAGGTCTTATATAAATTTGTGAAATTTCTGCCTAAGAAACTCATGGATTTTGTTAGTATTGAAAATTGTATTTGACTACTCTTTCTAATTGTTTACTGCTGCAACATAGACATGCAAATGATTATTGTTTATTGACCTGTGAATTTACAAAACTCATCTGTTGATTTTAGAGCAAGTTTGAGACTATTTATCCTAGTATGTCCCAAAGTCTAAACTAGAATTGCTTCATTGTGTTTTCTCCACAGTGTAATCCCACAAGTGTACTATTAATGCATTTTTTTTCAAGTATTCCATTTTCAGTTGTTTGCTCTCTTTTGGTTTTGAAACTTTGGGCTATACTAATGGTATTTTAGTGATTCACTTCATATCTTTATGATATTTACTTAAGAATGTTTTTTTTCTAAGAAAATCCATTCATTAAGTTCTTTTATCTTTCCCTTCCACAGCAACCTTAAAGTAAATAAATCATATGAAAATTCTCCTTTCATCTAGTTATTATATAAACTTAATTTTTTTTAAATAAAAGTATTTTTCTTAAGTTGCTAAATGCATTTATCACTACATTATGTCAATTCTGTTCTTATTAGAGTTTTCCTATATTTTATTCCTTCCCTCAGTATTTTACTTTTACTCAGTGTTTTAGTCAGTTTCTGTGAATGATCAAATCTCCTGTAATTCTGTGTGTCTGTAGGAGAAAAACACTTTTATTGTACTCACTTGAAAGATATTATGATTGCATATAAAATTATATGTTAGGGCTATTTTCTTTCAGTGGTGTGAAGGTAGTACCCCACTTTCTTTTAGCATCTGCTGTTGAAAATAAAACATTGTCAGTCAATAAATTAACTTTATTGTTAAAAATGTTTTTGTTAGTACCTTTTATGATTTATTATATCCTTAATATAAAACATTTTCATTATAATGTATATAGAAATGTTTATTTTTTGCCTTTATTACAAAAAACTGTGCACTTTTTAGAGGCTACATATGGTCCCCTCCCAATTCGGAAACATTGAAATGATCTATTTTAATATAGTTTCTCTTCTGCTTTCCTATTCTCTTTCTATCTCTCTTCTGTCTTTCTCTCTCTCTCTCTCTCTCTCTCTCTTCCTTCCTTCCTTCCTTCCTTCCTTCCTTCCTTCCTTCCTTCCTTCCTTCCTTCCTTCCTTCTTTCCTTCCTTCCTTCCTTCCTTCCTTCCTTCCTTCCTTCCTTCCTTCCTTCCTTCCTTTCTTCCTTTCTTCTTTCTTTCTTTCTGTAACTCATTTGAGTGCTGGGAATTTTCAGTGTATTCTCCATGGTTCTTAAGAGTTCCCTCTATTGTGTATCTAAGTTTTTCTGCATGTGTGTTCAGATTCTCTTATTATCTTCCATTTACCATATTTCTCTTTGTCTCTATCCAACCTAGAGATTTACAAAGACTTTTTTTTTAATATTTTATTCTGAGTGAAGTACATTTTATGTCATGATTTCTAAACCTTTTTTATAGTAATGGGATATTATTTCATTTCATAACTTCATGCTACTTTAAAAGTAATTTGATATATTATTTATATGTTCAGAATTATTTAATATAGTTTAAATAGTATTTGTTGAAATGACACATACAATTATTTTAATCTGATGAAAAGTTGTCTTGTGGTAGTCACTGTTTTGTCTCTTCAATATAAAATCTAGTGTTCTGTGTTTGAAGTAACTGCCTCGTGGTCATCTGGATAACGTGATGAATCCAGTCACTAAATTGGCATTAAATCTTTCTGTCCATCATTTCTAATCTTGGCACTTGCAATTGCTCTTGGTCAAGGTCCCCAACCCCCAAGCCGCTCACCGGTACTGGTCAGTGATCTGTTAAGGACCGGCCGCACAGCAGGTGAGAGGTGGGCAGGCAGAGGAAGCTTCATCTGTATTTGCAGCTGCTCCCCAGCATTAGCATCACCACCTCAGCTCCACCTCAGATCACCAGGCATTTGATTCTCATAGGCTCACTGGTCCCTGGTGCCAAAAAGTTTGAGGACCGCTGATCTAGGTAGTGTTTGGCAGTGTTATCAATCTCTATTCTTTAGCATAGGGGGCCTATATCTGGCTGCTGGTTGCAATCTGAGAGTCTGGTTCAAATGTTTTATTTTGACTGGGAGACTTTCAGACGTTTCTTTTCTACCAAAGTAAAATTTTTGACTGGTGTTGCCCACCTCTGCATTCATCAGAGGTCAGCGAGCAAACTTGTGAATTCAACCCACTTGTCATTTAATATTTCTGTTATGTCTCTCTTTATAAAGATGTCTATCTTGTATTTAATCTTTGATTTATATTTTTCATATCATATATATTATAATTGTTTTGCCTTATAAGTGGTGTTTGAAATGTGAACTTACTTTACCATCACATATTTGAACTTTGAGAGTCAAATTATCACTCAATTACATGTGGAATAAATGAATGCTGTGTTTCTATTCAAAATTTTAAAACCATTTAGGCATGATTTCCCCTAACAACAGTTTTTGTTATACAGTTATGTGCCATATAGCAATGTTTCAGTAAATGACAGATCACATACCTGAGAGTGGTCCCGTACAATTGTAATAGAACTGATAAATTCCTATTGCCTAGTGACATCATAACTGTCATATGTCATAGTGCAACACATTTCTGTTTATGATGACGTGGTGTAAACAAACCTACTGTACTGTCAGTTGTGTAAAAGTATAGCACATACAATTATGTACAGTAAATAATACTTAGTAATAATAATAAACAACTATGCCACTGGTTTGTATATTTATTACACTATACGTTTGATCATTATTTTAGAGTGGACTCTTTCTACTTATAAAAAAATTTGCTATAAAACACATGCTGTTATTCTGGTAGCAGCCTCATATATCTCATGTTTACTACATTTCTGGATTGCATCGTTTTCTCTTGTGCTTGATTTAATACTGTGTTGTTTTATACAGTAACATGTTGTATGAGTTTGTTGTCTAGGGGCAGTAGGTTACATCATGTAGTCCAGGTGTGTGGTAGGCTATAACATCCAGGTTTGTGTAACTTCACTTTGTGATGTTTGCAGCACAATAAAATCACCTACCAATTAATTTATCAGAATGGATATTTGTCATTAAGTGGTGCATGGCTAAAGTCAAAGTGTTTTAGAAAGAAATGCTGTCATCATTTTGTACATGGTAAAAAAAAAGTTAATTTTCCAAGAAGATATAATTTCTAACGTGTATATGTTTCAAACATTAGATTCATCAGTCATTGAGAACATTACATAAATTAAAGGTGAATTTAAGCCACATAAGATAGATTGTAGTGTAGGTGTTTTGAGTTTGAGTTCTGTAACCAGATGTTCTAAATCCATATTCTGGTTCTGCCATTTTCTAGCTTTGTGATCTGGCTTAAGATTTTAAAATTCTCTGTGTTCCAGCTTTTTGATGTATAAAAGAATACCTAAAAGTATTTAAATAATATAAATAATAGTATCTAAAATTTCATGCATTTATTCAAAAATTAATGTCAGTACATACAAAGTACTTAAAACAGTGCTTCACAAAGTGCATTTTGCTTATGAAATTATAAGATAATGAATATCAGAAACAATGGAGAAATGATGATCAGGAATTACTTCAATTCATTGTAATGTTTTTTTTTTTTTTTTTTTTTTGCTACTAACTGTATTGGTCAATGAATGCAAAAATCGAAATTATTGCAAAAACAGAAAAAAAGTTTAAACGTATTCAGTGATTTCTAAAGCATAATGTTATTATACTTCTAGGAATAATTTGGACTATGTGATGATATAAGTAATTTTTAAAAAATAAAATCTAATTGATTTTACTACTAAATTAAATGAGGTTATGCAATTATTCAAAGTTGTATTGTATGTGGAACAATACTCCCCTACTCCCCCCCCAAAAAAAATTAAATACCTTTCAATTGCTCTGCTGTTTATTTAAGATGATGTAATAGATCCTAAATAAAGTAATTGAAGTGACCTAACAGACCTTTAAGAATTTATGGACGAATTTGGTGATGTCAGAAAATAGCCGAGAAAATCATCATAAAGCATATATTCCAACATGTCAACCTGCTGAATAACTTTCTCTTAGAATCAAAGAACAAAAAGTGAAAAGAATAATAATAATAACAATACAAAAACTGAATTGGTAAAAAAACAATACCGAAGCCAGGATTTCTTAGTTCATATCCTGAATTCATCTTTTTTTTTTTTTTCTGGCTACGTGACCTAATTGGTTAAAACTTATACACATTTAAAATATTAACTTCATTTTATTCATGTGAAAAATTTAGATGGTATATTTTTCTAAAACTGTGACACTTTTTCTACAGATAGTATTGGAAAAACTGGATATCTTCATGCAATGAATTAAATTGGACCCTTATTTCGCACCACATATAACAATTAACTCAGAATGCATCAAACTTAAATGTAATACCTATAACCATAAAACTCTTAAATAAAAAAAAAAGAAGAAAGCTTCATGTCATTGGATTTAGCAACAATTTCTTGGATGACAACAAAAGCACAGAAAACAAAAATAAAAGTAAATTGCACTACATCGAAATTAAAACATCTGTGCATCAAAAGATACAATCGACAGGGTTAAAATGCAACTCATAAATTAAGGGGATATATTCACAAATTGTTTATCTGATAAAGGGTTATAATCTAGAATAAATAAAGAACTCCTATAACTCAACAGTAACAAAATAAATAACATAAATAACTCAATTACAAAAAAAATGGGCAAAGAACTTGAATAGACTTTTCTCTAAAGAAAATATACAAATGGCCAAACACATGAAAAAATTTGTAGCAAAAAAAAAATCATTAGAGAATTGTAAATCAAAACCGCAATAAAATATCACCTTATACCCATTAGAATGGGTAATACTATATATATATATATATATATATATATATATATATATATATAGAGAGAGAGAGAGAGAGAGAGAGAGAGAGAGAGAGAGAGAGAGAGAGAGCGCGCAGTTCTTCAAAAATAGAATTACCATATAATCCAGCAATTCTACTTCTGGTATATATCCAAAATAATCTAAAGCAGAATATCAAAGAGATATTTGCACATCCATGTTATAGCAACATTATTCACAATAGTTGAAAGGTGAAATCAACTCAACTGTCCATTAATAAAAGAATGGATAAACAAAATGTATAATATTACTCAGACTAAAAAAAAAAAAAAAAGAAATTCTAACACATATTACAACATGGATGGCCAGGACACTATGCTAAGTGAGACAAACCAGTTATAAAAAGACAAATACTGCATGATTTCACTACATTGAGGTATCTAAAGTGGTCAAATTTACAGAAACAGAAAGTTGAATGGTGGTTGCCAGGTTTTTTAATGGTGTGAAATTGTGATTTATAATAATAATATATATTTGATCTTTCATTTTAGGCACACAGCTCTTAAAACCTTTGTCATTTCCTAAGTGATAAAAATCAATGAAATATATTTTTATTATAATATTTGGTGTTTTGCCCTTCATTTCTGAAATGGCTACAGAATCATAAAGATTAAAGGAGCATCTTTTATTATTCTTAACTGCTTGTATGTTTATGGTAATGAGGTGGACTGTTGGGAGTCCCTAAGGATAAGAAGTTAATAGCCAAGGAAAAATGACCATGTGATTAAAGGTTTGGACCTTGCAGCCCCACTCCTGACCTTCAGGTAAGGGAGCGGGATTGGAGACTGAGTTTAATCAGCAAAAGTGAGTGGCTTAATCAATAATGCCCTGTAATAAAACCTCCATCAAAACCTCTAAAGTAAGCAGTTTGTGAGCTTCCAGATTGGTGAACATGAGGAAGTGCTGGGAGGTTGTCATGCCAGATGAGAATATGAGATCTCTTTGCCCTTCCCACATATCTTTCTCTATGCATCTCTTCCATCTTGCTTTTTCTGAGTTGTATATTTTTAAAATATAGCAAATTATTGAACCTAAGGAAAGGCCATAGGAACCTTTCATTTTTAGCCAGTTGGACAAAAGTACAGATGATCACCTGGACTTGTGATTAACGTCTGAAGGGGGAGAGAGAATGGTGTGAAACTGAGCCCTTAACTTGTGAGATCTGTAGCTAACTCCAGGTAATGTTAGGATTGAAATGAATTAAAGGACACCCATTTTGTATCTGAAAAGAACTGGAGAATTGATTAGTGTGGGGGAAAAAATATCTATATATCTGGTATCAGAAGTGAAGTGTTCTGAGAGTAGTAAGAGGAGAGGCATAGATATAGAGTCTCAGTTATCCAAAATGAAAAAGTTCTGGATATTGGTTGCACAACAATGCAAATATACTTAACACTATGAAACTGTATATTTTTAAAAATGTTAATATGGTAAATTATGCTATATGTATTTTACCAAAATTTTTAAAAATGCTATGACACTGGATAAAAGGATAAATTAATAACAAAATACAACAGTATATTCTTTGTAGCCTTGAGATGGAAAAGTTTAAAACTAAAATGGTACAAATTGTTGCAATGACAGTTGTATTATCAAAGTGGTTTCATTCCTTAGTATTTAAAAGATATATAATTTTTGCTTAAATATCTAATTGAAAAAACAACTCAACCAATAGAACTTAATGCACTGTATGATATTTTATTCTAAAAATCTGTTTTCTTTAAGTTATTTAACTTCTATAATGCAATTTGCTTCAAATGACAATTCTCATATAAATGAAAACATGATTTACTGAAATGATATTTTTCAAGTTTTATGTGAAGCAAACGGTTGAATGTTCTTATTTAAATTAAATTACTGAGCTCTATCACTTTCCATAGTAAGCATCACTAAGCTCATCGTTATGTCTAAATAATGGAGGTATCAAGAGAATTATATTCCCAACATATTAATATAACATATTACCATACAACCAGCTGAAATTTGAAGCTGAGATAATTCAGGAAAAAAAGGGGGAACTATTAGTCATTCTGATTTTCATGTTTGAATATCTTTACTTTTTAGAAACTAGGATTATCCTTATTGTTTAGTTACCCAGGGTAATAAAAGTCCTAGTTTTATAAAACAGATGACATTTTATATACATACTAAATGCAGCATCACATGTCCCCACAAATTTTCTTAATAGAAAATAGAAATTTTATTCCTCATATATATTATGACATGAAAGAAAGGGAAATGTACCATTGAGTCTCTGTAGTCTATATTAGTCCATTAGATCTAGGCTAATATTTATTTTATAATGCATTTCATGATATATCCTGAAATTTGTTTACAAAACTTTTTCTATAGAGGGAGAAATGAAAGGGAAGTGTCTTGAAATGAAAAGAAACCTATATAATAGTTATTGTGTGTTACTCAACCAATAAAACTTTCTTTTTCCTACTTAAACTTACCTGTATACTGTCTTAATATCTAAGTGGTATTTATAACAAGAAACATTACTACATGTGAAGTGTTAACAAAAATATTTACTCTTCAACCTTTAAATTACAATTATGTGAATCTAGAGTTACAATAATATCACAAACACATTCTTTATATTGCTTTTGTAAATCATTATATCAATTATTTCATGTTACTATAAAGTTTTCGTAACTGCTTTGTAATAACAGCAAGATATTAAGCAACTATAAATCATTTAACCACATTAATATAGCTATATCTTCCAATTGTTGATAATAATGTATATTTCAGTAAGCATCTTCTTTTTTATTTTACTCAATATTAGTATAAAATCAATCCAGCCATTATAATCTGAAAGGTTGCCTAATAACAGCAGGTAGGTATATGTCATTTTTTTTCAATCTTTGCTAAAACATTTAGGAGCTTTTTCCCTAAAAAATATTCTCCATAATTTACAATCACCCTTATGTTTTTAATCTATTCTATTTCTTTTTTTCTAGGCAAACAGCATTTTTGTCTTCTCTATCAATTACATGGTTTTCCTAAAGTTCTGATGTGCATTATTCTGCTTCAAATGTAATATGAATTTTATTATTGCACGATTGATTTCATTATAGTCTTTTTTCATTACTCTTACATTTATTTTGCATTATTTATTTTACATTTATTTTCTTGCATTTATTTTCTCTACATTGTATAGTATCATTTACATTTATTTTTTACATTTTTTCTCTCTATTGTATAGTATAGTTTTACATGTGTGTATTTTTAACAAACTTCAATTTATAATGGATTTAGATTTATAGAAAAGTGAAATAATATAAAGTCCCCACATAGCCTACACCTAATTTCCATGTTATTAGCATCTTAATGTTAATGTGAATCATTTGTCACAATTAGTGAACCAATATTGAAACATTATTATTAACTAAACTTCATGTTTTATTCATCTATCCAAGATGTCATGTTACATACTGTATTCTTTAGAGAAAAATCACTATGCATATCCCATATGTAAGGAAGGTAGAAGCTGTGCTCCACCTTCTTATGGGTGGAGTATGTACATTTATGATATAGAATTCTTCAGTACTGGACTGCTGTCTATTCTCCCTCATGTGCTTACTTAGTCAATCATTTATTTATAAAAGTATGGAAAATTTTGTATACCTGACTGTGTGTTTCATGCTAACGCTATTTCTTTGCAACTTTACTCTGTACTAAACAGTATATGAGAAATTTTTCCATATCAATTATCTAGATTTCTCTTTCATTTTACTGGTTGCATGTTATGTAATACCAGATTTTACTAATTCTAAGATGATATATTTTTATGCATCTTACAGTATCTTATACTACTTTAGGTCTGAGGAATTTGCATCTTACTTGTCATTACCTATACCCAGGTATACTTGGTGAAAACTGTTCACATTGTCATCACTTCATCTGAGTTCTTCTATAATTGGTATTACCTATGCTGAGTTTAATTAACATTTCAGACTTCAAAAAACTTATACTCTAATTTGGCATTAAAATTAAATGTTATTTTCTATGTAGAAAGGCATAAATACAGAGAAAAGTGTAAATTTAAAATAAATAACCATTCATCATTGTAGTTAAGGATACAATTTCTCTTCTTTAAAAAAAAAAAGACAGCAAAATGTATTTTAGGTGTTAAGAAAGAAAGAGACCTCCAAGTAGATAACACCAACTGTACTTAGAATGCATGAAAGTTTGACTTTCACATGTCACACAGTACAGCTTTAGATAGATAGATGGATAGATAAACAGAAAAAATCCCTTATAATTGTTGAAATAAATTTTGTAGTAAATAGAGTGTGACTGATACGATATATTCAAGGGTCACATATAACTATTTTACAGGCATTTTTTTCATATTTTAGTTGCTTTTTTCTGTTTTGATTGCACATGAAATAATAAATCATATTACTATTTGTTTCAATATGGATTCAATATAATAAGAAAATATGAATTTATTATGATTTTTAAACTTATTAGGTCTTTTCCAATTTTGGTCATTAGGACTCATTCTTCATGGAACACGTTTTTACCTACTACTTTATTCACTTGTTCATGTTATTTCTCCTGGGTAGATATCAAGTAATAAAATTGATGCTCATAGTAACATACCATACACTTATAAGTTAATACTGTGAAATTATTCTCCAAGGTACTTTTAATTTTTATTTTTAAGTTTTATAAGGAGTATATGAGACTACAATTTCTCTTTTCCGTTGAAAACATATATTATAAAATGTTTAAATTTACCAATTTTAAACATTATAAATGGTATGTCAGCATAGTTGTAACTTACAATTAATTTGCTTTTACAATCAATATTCTTTCACTGTTTGCATTAGACATTTCCACTCTCAAAACCATGATGAAAAAGAGTGACAGAAATTTAAGCATCATTTGATGAGTGTCGGGTTTTGTTTCTTTGGTGTTCAGGGTTGTGAAATAGCTAACAATACAAAAGCCTGGCACTCTGGGCTATTGTTCAGGACTACAGTTATTCCCATATGACCCAGCCATACAATAGATGTGACAACCACTGTATAAAGTAATTTTACTGGGCCTTCTTGAATGTCATTCCCTCATCATGACCAGGTTTAGCAGGGTTCCTCCTGGGGCTCTGATGAGCAGAATCCATAACCCCAAATCCCTTAATTGTTTGCACCTAGACTTCTCTCTCTTTAACTTGGACAAATATGATATTCACTCTCTTTACCAAATGGTCTTTATCACCTAAAGCCCTACCCCGCACTGTTCCCTTTGCTTTTCTCCCAGTGTCTGAAGAACATTGGCTGGGAAACTGTTAATCATACTTTCCTTGAAGCTACAGTTGGTTGCTTTAAAAAGCCTTTCCAAAGTCTCTACTCTAGTTCAGCCTTAAAGATCTGCAGTAAAGAAAATATTATTCCCATCTCTTTGTTGAAAATCATCTTTGAGTTGGCTCAGGTTTGCAACTTTATTCTCTTCAACTTTTTGTCCCTCCCATCTTTCAGCTTCTGCCCTCACTCTCTAAACTAGGCCTGTCTGCAGAACAAATATTAGGGGAAATATTCCATGATACTATTAATTCATAATGATAAATACGACTGGCAAGTGGACCAAAATGCTTGACTTGAAAGAACCGCTGCATGAAAATAATTATAATGTTAGGGCCAGCTTATTATTTTACTCTGAGGAGAAAACTTCTAAAGCAAACAGGCACATTCTTCAGGCAGCACATTCTCTCCTTGTGGGCATATTATTTGGAAAGCCAAATTATAATCATTTTTGTGATGATAATTTCATAATAAGAGGTATGGAATATGTAATTTGAATTGTAAGAGGCATCTCCTCAAGGTAAAGTTCATACCACTACAGACTGCAGCAAGGTTGTTTAGGCATTAAACTTGAATCCCAGCACTTACCTGAAGAGTGCTGGGTGGGCATCATCACCCTTTGCTTCTTTTGGATTCCCCTACATAAAACAAGAGATGATATGTAGATAAATCAGCACTGAGTTGATAGATAAAGACAAGAATAACACATCTCAGATGTTAGAAGAAAATAAAAGGAAGAAAGGAAGTATAAGGAGTGGAGAATGGAGATAAGAGTATCATAAAATAATAGATTGTGGGTTCAGGTTAAGCATAAAAATTATACTGAATTATTAAAAGGGAGTTAGCAAGACATTTCATAGCCATCCTTGGAGAACAGCAATTGAACATTTATTATTTCAAACATGATGAAGTGATGTTAGAAGTTACAAAGCCTTAGGTGTAGCAATGCACTCGGGTGAGGCATTGCTGCTCACTGTATCCATTTCTTATGGCAAGAAATATTGCTGTAGAACTATGAGAAGGTATCCAGAAGCATTGGGTCCTTTCGAGACTCAAATCAGTCTGGATTTAATCAGATTCACAACCAGCCTGTCAATTTTCATATAGATGGAACTATTAGTTGAACCATTTTGTTGTAAGGTTACAGAACGTCAGATATGACAAACATATGGGGTCATCAAAAGGGCAATAAGAGAATTTAGGAAATTGTTGCCAAATGGGCAATGATAAATAATGCTGTAATTTTCACATCATACAAAGATTTGTACATAATTATATAATAATGACCAATGAAACACATTGAAAGCAGCTTTTTTTCAGAAAGTCCTGCTAATAAATGTAAACACCGCATCAAAATGAAAAATGTAATGGACCATCACTTAATTCTATTTATTATTTCATTAAATTCCATTTATTCATTCTACCATTGAAATATCTAAAATTTTGGATGATCCTTATAATGCCAGCCATAGTTAAGGATACATAATTAACAAACGATTATCAAATAATTGACCACAAATCTTGCCTTTTTATTTGGTCACTTAGAACATCCACTGATAATTCGATTAGAAAGCAAATTCTGATTCGACATTACAGAGGGGGATCTGAGATGGAGAAAGTACTCTGCTGTGCTGTGGTTGCCTGCTTAATGCAATTTGATGTTTGTATTAATTACTTAGCATGAAATTCCTATTGGAGCACAAATATGGGGATATGAGGGACCATTTAAATTCTTATTTTACCACTTTGATTAGTCCTGAAGAGAACTAGTACTGTCTAGGGTGAGGATGAAGGCCACTCTCTATCCCCTTCACTAGTCTGGGAAGGTAGATGAGCTTAATTCTATAATCCATACCTTAACTCTCAATAGGAGAAAGTAATTTGTCTCTCCAAACACACTAGTCCTGCTGATTATTACCTCTTTGAAGGCAGCTGCTTAGAATATGTAGTCTTTTTTAATGTTGAATAATAACTGAAATGATTGAAGCCAATAAGGCTAATCTGATTTGTAAGAATAATTGAGGTCAATATGTTTGGACTAGAGAGTGGAAGACTTATTATTAAATACAAATGAAATTATAATCTTTATCTGAATAATAAGCCTGGAGAAAGTTAGGAAGAACTCAAGGAAAATTCAGTCTAAATAACTAAAAGAATGGAAAGATGAAATGCTTGGGTTATAATGTTTCCATGACATTTTGTGGTAGACTGAGCAGACAAAAAACCATTGTAGCATAGAAAAACCTATCATAAATTACTTATCACTGAGCATAATTAAAATCTTCTTAATAATTTAATTACATACCATTATAGTACATCCAGAAGAAATAAACACATTCTTTGGAATCTCTTTTTATGGAGGATTCACATTTGAGAAAATATTGGGTAAATGAGGTTAAAAATAATAGAAGATTTAATTCACTTTTAAGGATATGTTCCTCATTATAAAATAATCCCCAATGAAAGGCAGCAAAAGCAATTTCTCTGATTATAAGCACACATGTCATCAAATCTATAAAGGCATGAAACTTCATTTACTTTTCATTCAACAATCATTTATTAGACACTTTAATATGCCAAGTTTGGTGCCTAGTACAATGTAGTCTCACAGTATTTTTTGTTTAATAAATATTAATAAACATAAATAATGATAATGCTGCATAGAATCCATATACTTACAATGTTTTAAATATATTTACTAGTACCATCTGCATAAATAAAATACAAATAAAATCAGTAGGTGCAAAAGTAGAAACATGTTTATTGCTAAATTTGAATCCAAAGTGCTTTAAAAAATTAAATTCCATACAACAAAATGAGAGTATTGTCTCCCACATATTTTAAAGTTTATGAAGTTAGTTTATTAAAATTAAGAGCAGCATTACTAAACACTGTGTTGACTAAAGCCAAAGGTCTCATGAGCTCATCTATGGAAATGCCAACTGTAGTGTAAACCCCCTGCTGGGCCTCTCCACTCTCCTGTGTGCCCCTACTCTTCAGAGGGAGAGGAATGAGCTTTCTTTGGAAGGGGGTATTAAAGCTGATAAAAACTCACAGTTTTGATTAAAATAATGGAGTAGTTGTATCCTATAATGCTGAGAAATTTCTATCCCAGTTGGATGAGTTCAATTGTCAACTCAAGTTCTTAATTTGAAAGTAATTGAGGATGTACAGGAAAATTACCTCCTCACGAAGACTGCAAGGCTGAAGAGATTTGAAGGAAATACACATGGACTAAGTTGTTTGATGGCAGACAAGTCATATTTTCCTTAGCTGTAATTTGATGCATAGATTCTGATCCAAAATAAAGCACCTTGGATGCACTAATCTCTTATTTTCTCACAGAGCCAACAGAGGGAAGGGAGAGATTTCCCACTGGAAACTAATGTGATGTGAATATGCTTTTACAAGTTCACAAATTCCGATGTATCAAAAACAGAAATGAAAATATGAAAGGTGTGCTGAACATCAAAGTCACTAATGGTTTTAAATCTCAACATTTGTTTCACACATTCAGAGAACTGACCATTTAAAATAAAAAAAATAATTGTATTGTTTATGTTTTATTAAGATATAATTGGCATAAAATCAACTGCACATATTTAAAATATGCTAGTTGGTAAGTTTTCATGTATGTACACCTATGAAAACATTACGACTATCAAGATAGTGAACATATCTTTTACCTCCAAAAGTTTCCTTGTGTACCTTATAGCTTCTTCATGCCCCTTCTATCCTCATCTCTAGGTAACTGTTAACCTGATATCTGTCCTTTTAGATTTTCTTGCATTAATATAATTATATACATTGAATCACAGAGATTCATTGTACTCTTTTTTTTTTTTTTTTTTGAGTTCTTCACTTAGTATAATGCTTTTAAAGTTAATCTTGAGAAGCATCTCATTGTATGGATATACCACAATTTGTTCATTTATGTACCTGTTGGTGGACATTTGAGTAGAGTTTTGGGATATAAAAAATAAAACTGTTATAGAATTTTGTATAAAAATTGTATTTACATATACAGTCTCCTCAGCAAATTCTTAGGAGTAGAATGGCTGGATTATATCATAAGTGTTTAACTTTTTAATAAACTGCCAACTGCTTTCCAAAGTGGTTGAATCATTTTACATTCCTACTTGAATGTATGAGAAATCCAGTTTCTCTCTTTCTTTTGGAACACTTGGTATGCTCAGCTTTTTAATTTTAGTCATTCTATTAGGTGTGTAGTAGTATATCATTGTGGTATTAACTTGAATTTTCCAAATGACTAATAATGTCGAGGAGCATCTTTTCTTGTGTTCATTTACCATCTGAACACATTTGGGGTGAAGAATCTCTTCATATAGTTTGCCTAAATTTTGGAATTTGATGATGATGATGATGATGATGTTGATGATGATGATGATGACTGAGTTCTGATAATTCTTTACATGTTCTGAACAGAAGTCTTCTATGAGATATATTTTTTACAAATATTTTCTGCTAGCCTCTGGCTTGGTTTTTTTCATTTTCTTAATAGTTTCTTTTGAAGAGCAGAGTTTTTAATTTTGATGAAGTCAAATTTGCTAATTTGTTCTTTTATGAATTGTGCTTTTGACATCTCTAAAAAATCTCTAACACAAGATGACAATGTTCTTCAATGTTTTCCTCTGGAATTTGTGCAGTTTTATTTTTCTTATTATGCATTTACTTTATATTTATTTATTTATTTATTTTAAATTTTTTAAAAGTTAGACATTTATACAAACCATGAAGTGATTTGGCACTTCACACAACCATTACAATAATATTGACTATATACCCTATGCTATGCTCTAAATCCCCATGACTAATTTGTGCTTATTCATCCCTTCACCTTTTTCACCTAGTTCCCCAACTCCTCTCCTTTTTGGCAATAAACAGTTTGTTCTCTGTACCTGTGAGTCTGTTTTTGTTTAGTTTGTTTTTTTGTTCCTTAGACTTCACATATAAGTGAAATCATATGGTATTTATTTTTGTCTGACTTACTTCACTCAGCATAACACCCTCTAGGTCCATCCATGTCCTTGCAAATGGTAAGATTTCATTTTTTTAATAGCTGAATAATATTACATTGTATGTATGTACCATAACTTCTTTATCCAATCATGTATTGATAGGCACTTAGTTTGCTTCCATATCTTCGCTATTGTGCTGCTGTGAACATAGAGGTGCATAGATCTTTATGAACTAGTATTTTGGTTTTCCTTGGATAAATACCCAGAAGTGCAATTGCTGGATCAAAAAATAGTTCTATTTTTAACTTTTTCAGGAACTTCAAACTGTTTTCCAGAGTGGCTATACCAATCTACAATCCCACCAACAATGAACAAGGGTTCCCTTTTTCCACATCCTTGCCAACATTTGTTATTTTTTTATTTATCTACGATAGCCAATATGACAGCTGTCAGGTGGTATCTCATTGTGTTTTTAATTTGCATTTCTCTGAAAATTAGTGCCCTTGAACATCTTTTCATATGTCTATTGGTCATCTTTATGTCCTCTTTGGAGAAATACCTGTTCAAGTCTGCCCATTTTTCAACTGGATTATTTGTTTGTTCTTGCTGTATGAGTTATTTATAAAATTTTGGGTATTAACCACTTGTCAAATGTATCATAGACAAATATCTTTTCCCATTTAGTAGGTTGCCTTTTTATTTTGTTAGTGATTCCCTTTGTTGTGCAAAATTTTTAGTATGGTGTAGTCCCATTTGTTTATTTTTTCTTTTGTTTCTTGTCTGAGGAGATATATCAGAAAACATCAGAGAATTTGTTGCCTATGTTTTGTTCTAGAAGTTTTGGTTTCAGGTCTTACATTTAAGTCTTTAATCCATTTTGAATTTATTCTTGTATATGGTATAAGACAATGGTAAAATTTACACAACTTTAGGTTTTACATTTAGGTATAATCCAGTGAGATTTAATATTTTCATATACAGTATGCATTGAATTTTATTTCTCATTATTATTACTATTCTTTTTATTGTATTTTGCATATAGTTATCCAATTGTTTTTACATCATTCATTGAAAAGTCTATAATTTCTCCACTGAATATCTTTTGGATCTTTGTGAAAAGTCATGTGTGGACCTGTATTTAGACTTTCTGTTCTATTTCATCAAGATATTTGTCCATCTTAATGTCAATATTTTACTTATTGGTTACTATAACTTATTAATATTGAAATTAGGTAATATTAGCATTTCACATTTGTTCTTTTAAAATTTTTTTCAAAAGCTTTTTTTTGAAGATTTTGCATTTTCATATGAACTTTACAATCATCAACAATTTCCACATAAGATACTGTAGGCATTTTGATTGGGGTTGCATTGAATCTATAGCTAAATTTGAGGAGGATCTTACCAATATTGAGTCTTCTCACCCAGGATCAAGGCATATTTCTCCATTAGTTTGTCTTTTTTAATTTCTTTCAGCAATATTTTATAGTTTTCAGTGTAAAATCTGCACTGAAAACTATATTTTGCAAATTTATGTCTAAGTGGTTTATATCTTTTTGATGCTATTGTAAAGTGTATTTTGAATTCCAATTTCCAGCTTTTTATTGCTAGTATATAGTAATATCATGGATTTAGTATATTGATATTGTTCCTATGGCCTTGCTAAACTCATCAATTCTAGTAAATGTGTATGTAGATTCTACACATTGATCTTTTCTGTAAAAGAAGGCAGTATTACTTTTTCCTTACCAATAGGAATGACTTTTATCTTTTTTTCTCACCTTGCAAAAATCTCCACTAAAATGTTAATGAAGGTGAAAAGGGACAGGCTGTTTTCTTCCTGATATTAGGGCGCAAGTTTCATTCTTTCAATATTAAGTATGTCAGCTCTATGATGAACTTTTTTAGGTGGAAGAAGTTTCTTTTTCTTTTTAATTTACTATAGGGTTCTATCAAGAATGAGTATTGGATCTGGGCAAATTATTTTTCTACCTTACTGCAATAATTATTTGGTGTCCTTTTATAGTTTGTTAATATGATGAATTACACTGATTGAGATTTGAATGTCAAATCAATCTTGTGATAAGTCTAAAAGAAAAAAATCTTACTTGGTTTTGATGGGTTAACTTGTTTATATATTATTGGATTTTATTGACCAAAATTTTGTTTAGGACTTTTGCACCTTTGTTTATAAAGAATATCTGTTTCTAGATTTTTCTTTTTCCTTGCAATGATTTTGTCTGGTTTTGTTGTAAACATTATTTTGGATTCATAGAATAAATTAAGAAATATTCCAAGTTTGTTTTGAATTAATAATATTTATTTTTAAAATTTTTGTAGAATTCATCAAAGAACCCATTTGTCTCTAAAGTATTCTTTTGGGAAAGCTTTTAACCTCGAATTATATTGCTTCAATACAAGACTATTCTGGTTACCTATTTTTTCTTAAGTGTGCTTTGGTAGGTAATTTGTGTCTTTCAATGAATTTTTCCATTATATGTAGTTTGTCACCTTTAATGGCTTATGTTTCTTCATAACATAGTCATATTATCCTGTGAATAAGTGTAAAATCTATAATAATGTCACTTCTCTTATTTGTGATATTGAAATATTTGTGTCTTCACTCTTTCTTTTTTTTGTGTGACAAATCTAACTAGAAGTTTACCTTTTTTCCCCCAAAGAACTAATTTTTTAATTCATTGATTATTTTTCTATGCTTTTATATTTTTATTTTCATTATTTATCTTTTTAGTTACTTATGATAGAAATGAAGTCATTAACTTGAGACTTTTCTTCTCTAATATAACCATTTGGCATTAAAAATTCACACTAAATACTGCTTTAGCAGAATTTTATGATTTTTATATATTGTATTTTCATTTTTGTTTACCTCAATATACATTTTCATTTCACTTTTTTTAGATTTTTTGATCCATGGATTATTGAGATTTTTTAAATTTAGTTTCCAAATATTTGAAAATTGTTGAGAGTTCTGGTTTTTTAATATTAATTTAATTCCTCATTAGCAGAGAATATATTTTGTATGACTTGACTCCTTTAAAATGTATTGAGCCATGTTTTATGATCTATTTTGCTAAATGTTCCATATGTACTTGAAAAGAGCTTATATTCACTTGGCTTTGGGTTGAGAGGTCTATAAATGTCAATTAGATAAAATTGAATGATAGCGTCTTTCTATATCCTTACTGATTTTCTGTCTACTTATCCTCTCAATTATTGAGAGTGGTATTAAAATCTTCAACTATAATTGTGAATTTGTCTTGTTCCCCTTGCAGTTCTATCAGTCATTACTTTGTGTGTTTTGAAACTCGGTTATTAGGGCAATAAACATTTAGGATTGTTATGACCACTTGATGTTTTAACCCTGAAACATTATCAAATGGCCTGTACTCCTAGTAATATTCTTTGTTTTCAAAATTTCTTTGTCCAAGGTTAATATAGTTATTAATGTTTTCTTATTTCTCCTCCATTTTCTTTCTTCTTCTCTTCCTTCTTCACCTCCTCTTTTCCCTCCCCCTCCTCTTTCTCTTCTTCCTCCCCTTCCTTCTTTTTCTTAACAACACCCATTTGTTATCTCACAGTTGTGTAAGTCAGGAATCTTGGTAAGCTTAACTAAATATCTGCTTAGAGTCAAAAAAGCTGAAATCAAGGTATTAGCTGGACTGGGATGTCAACTGAAGGTTTCTGGGAAGAATTACCTTCTAGCTCATTTGGATAGATGAAAGAATCCAGGTTCTTGTAGTTTTAGGATGAAGTTTCCTGTGTCCTTGATAGCTTTTGCCTGGGGATTGTTCTCAGTTTGTAGAAATCACTATGGTTCTTGTGCTTGGCTTCTTCCATGAACAAGCCAACCACAGTGCATCATAGCCAGCAGCAGTGCTTTTAGTCCTTCTTATGCTTTGAATCTCTATGACTGCTTTCTGCTGTCAGAGAAAACTATTTTTAAGGGCTTTTGTGATTAGCTTAAGATCACTTCTAATCTTCTTTTGTTAATTTTAAAGTTGACTAACAAGGGACTTTTGCTATAAAGCATAATAGTACTAGAGCATAATATCTTATCATAGTCATATTCCCAGGGATTAGGGCTGGAAATTGGGGGTGAGGGTAGGTGCAATTTAGGAATCTGCCTATTATATTTCCTTAGACTCTAAGCTGATCTTTTCTCTTAGACATGTCCTATAAATATTGCACTAGTTTTCAAAATGAAACTTACTTCAGTTTTTCCTGGCTCTATTATCATCAGCATTTGCCTAGTCACATGAGTTCAAAGTTTAGTCAAGTCTCCCTCTTCCTTCTCCTTGACTTTTACTTACTTAATTAGCCCTCAAATTTGATCCACCTTATACCTGAAATGATGACCACATCCAACAGATCATCTCTAATGTTAGTGTCATTAATTCTGGCCTTTATTCTCTTTCCCTTGGACAATCAAGTAGCCTCTAAACTAGTAGTGAGATGTTGCCAATCACTCCCATCTAGTACTGCATTTGTATGGCACTTTATAACTTTTAAAATGTTTATTTAAATCTTGTCACAATGCTTGGACTAAGCATTTATAGCTTCAGTGTTCAGATGAGATCATTCTGTGAAAATTAAACAACTCAGTGTCCTACAGTTAGTTATTTGTCAACAAATCATATTTTACTTGTCTTTTTTTTTTTTCTTGAGAATCTCAGCACTCTTAATTTAGCATTTGCACAGTATATCTTTGTTTTTTAAAATTTTAACTCATTAGCATCTCTACATCAAATGTGTTTCTTACAAGCAGCAAATAATGTCTTGCATTTAAACTCAATATAATATTCTCTGATATTTAATTAGAATGTTTAAATCATTTATATGTGATTATGACCATGGTTAGGTTAAAATCTAACATCTCAATATTTTCCTATGTACCTCATCTATTTTTTATTTACTTTTCTTCTTATTCTGACTTGTTTCAGTTGAGTACTTTTTATGATTTTATCACCTTTGTTAGTTGGTTAGTTATAGTTAGTTTTGTTATTTTAGTGGTTACTTAGAGTTTATAGTACATTATATAACTTTAAATTACAACAGGCATTTAACTTATCACAAGTGGCATTATGCTATTTAATGATTAGTTTAAGAAACTTAAAATTCTTGTTTTTTTCCCTTTCTATCGTTACACTATTATCGGCATACATTTGAGTTACATATACGTTATAATACCAAAACATCTTTTAAAAATATTTCTGTAAAGTCAATTATATATTTAAATGTTTTGACAATAATAAAACAATCATATATTTACCCAGTTAGTCATTATTTCATATGCTCTTTATTCCCTTGTTTTGATTGTAATCTTATGTGACATCATTTTTCTTTGGCCTGAAAGACTTCAACTATTTTTCTTACACTGCAGGTGTGCTGGTGATGAGCATTTCAGTTTTGGTATGTTCAAAAAAGGCTTTATTTTGTCTTCATGTCAGAAAAAATATTTTTGCAGGGTGTAGAATAATAGGTTAATAGAGGTTTCTTTTTTATTGCCTTAAAAATCTTTCCCCACTGTGTTCATATTTGCATTTTTTTTCTACGGGAAATCTGGTCAACTGTATGTAATACTACCCCTTCCTCTGTTTCCTTTTAATATTTTCTCTTTATCACTGGTTTTGATATTACTCATGTTTTTTTTTTTTTTTCTATTTTCTGGGGTGTGTTGGCTTCTTGAGCTTTGATTTACAATTTTCGCCATGTTTTGAAAATTGTCACACCTTATTTCTTCAAATATTTCAGCCATGTTTATTTCTACAAACATCTATTTTTCTGTACCCCTCTTTCTATTTTTCATGGGCACAATACTGCTACATATATCAGGCCACTTAAAATTATCTTCCCAACTCATTGATGGTCATTTAATTTTAAAAATTATTTCTCTCTGTGTTTCAATTGGGTAGTTTTTATTGGTAGTTATATGTTCAAGATCACAGATTTTTTTTGTCTTCTTTTATGTCTAAGATGGTATTAATTCTATTCAGTACCTGTACATTACAATTTTTGATTGAAAAGTTCAATTTGTGTCTATTAACATCTTCTGTATCTTTACTTAATCTATTGAACATACGGACTATGTTTATACAAATATTTTTATGTCCTATATGTTAATTTTAACATTTGTATTGATTTGACATGGGTTCCAATTGATTGTGATTTGTTTTGCTTACTCATTATTATGGGTTGTATTTTTCTGCTTCTTTGCCTGTGTGGTAATTTTTTAATCCCCATTTTACATATGAGAAAAACAGGATAAGTGATATGGAGTAACTTCTCAAAGGTTGCACAGCCTATAAATGGAGTGGAGCTGGGATGTAAACTCAGGAAAGATATAATTATAAAGTCCATGTTCTTACACCTCTTAGAATGAGTATTATCAAAAAAGCCAAGAAACAGTAAGTATTGACTGGCAATGATGTGGAGAAAAAGGAGTACTTATGTACTGTTGACGGGAATGTAAATTCGTGCAACCAGAATGGAGTTTTCTTAAGAAACTAAAAAATTGAACCACCATATGATTCAGGAATCCTACTTCTGAGTATATATTCAAAGAAAATAAAATTCCTATCTCAAAGTGATATCTATACCCCTCACAGTCATTGCAGCATTATTTATAATAGCTAGGACATGGAAACAATTTAAGTGTCCATTGACAGATAAATAGATTTAAAAAATGTGATATATGTGTATATACATATATATATAATGTGATGTGTATATGTGTGTGTGCATATGTGTGCATATATGTGTGTGTGCATATGTGTGTTTACATATATGTGTATATTTGAGACAACATAATGGACCTTAAGAGCCTTATGTTAAGTGAAATAAATTAAACAGAAAAGACAAATACTGTATGATTCTACTTATAGGCAAATTCTGAAAAAGCTGAAAAAGCTGAACTCATAGAAATGGAGTAGAATGATGGTTGTCAAGGGCTGGAGATGGGGAAATTAGAAAGATATTGGTAAAGGGTATAAACTTCCAGTTAAAAGACAAGTAAGTGGTGTGGCTTTAATGTTTAGCATGTTAATATAGTTAATTATATTGTATTGTATACTTGAAATATTCTGAGAGTAGATCTTCAATAGTCTCACCTCACAAAAAATGGATTTATGTGTCTTGGTGGAGGTGTTAACCCACCTTATTGTGGTAATGATTTTGTAAATATGTGTAGCAAATCATCATGTAGTTTACCTTAAACTTACACGATGTTACATATCAGTTATGTTTCAATAAATTTACATAAAAAAAGAGCATCATTCACCATTTTTAATCTGTTTTCCCACATGGCTAACTTTTACTTTCAGGACAGCACTTGTCTTTGCATTTATCCTTACATTTTCACAATCCTTAATCTTAGGTGGAATATTTGGCAACTGTCTGACTTTCTCCAACCACACAAAGCCTGCCATTTGGCAAACCCAATACACATAAATGGACCTCAACTTTTCTAATTCTAGAATAATTCATCATAGTGTAAACACTCCTATCAACAACTGAGAAAAATCATTCTAAATAAGTAATCGTAATTATCTTTTGTTCTTAAATATCAATGGACAATTCAGGTTCTTCTAGCATACATGGATAAACATCACATGAAAAGAAATAGTAAGATAAATATACATAAATAAACTATTAAAACTAATCTCAATTGAACCAAAGGTAATTTAGGGTATAAATAAGAAACTTAAAAATACTGGCATCTTAACATATTCAAGAAAAAACAGTACATCTACAAAATGGCATGGAGTAGCCTAACTTCATTTGGTAATGCAAATATCATTTGTTACCAGACTATGTTGGAGCAGTATTAGATATGTTTAATCATTTTAACAATAAAACACCCCAAAGAATCAAGAGACCCTGGTTGGTTGATCCTTAATTCTTTCTGAATAATATGAACACCTATAAGAGACTTTAGACAATCCCAAGACCAGGCCATGGACCTCCATTCTCTGCCCCAGAAATCGGGATTTATCAGTACAGTGTTATTCCTTGACACCTGCCTCTTTTAATTCTCCAGAGTAATCTACTCTGCAGATGGTTTTGAGGACAACTACTTTAAGACAGACATTGCTTCACAACTCTGAATTTTGTTATTTCCACACAGTATTTTATTTGTTGTCTGATCAGAGCTTCAATGCCAAGTTGGTGAGAATTTTCATAGAAGTTTTTCACATCGTTACAGCATTATGTTCTTTCAATGAATCTTGTCTCTAAGATTCACATAAGTATATGATACATAAAATAGATTAAAAGGGAAAAAAAGGTTTGTGTATTGCCAAAAGTTCTTAATTTATATGGAAATTTATAGATTCTAGAATGCATCACTGATGACTTATTATAATGTGTTATATTGACAGTGTCTTCAACTTGCAAATATCAGTTATGTGTGATTCTCTTGGACTTAATTTATTTTATAAATGATAGTTGTTCCTTCATATGATTCAGATATGACTCCAAACCATAGTTGAAGGGAAGAAAATGCATAACCGTTGTATTTTATAGTGGTATCAAGCCATTCAATAGAGTGATTGCCTTTTCCTATTATGTATTATTGTATATTACATAGTATATGAATTTTCTCTTCTTGAATAGTAAAAACATCTTACTTTTGTTGTGTGTTCCTACATATCATGTACCCCAATATAAATAAATCTATATTCTCTTCACATTTCTCTGTGAATCGATTTAGTTTTATGCAGCAAAACATTCAAACAGACTTGTCAGTTCAGATAGCATGTATCATTAAAAATGTAATTGAAATAACAAATCCATGAGATCCCTTAAGATTTCAAGAACCACATTTATAGGGTAGAGAGCCACCAAATTAGCACTGGTAATTTTTCTTTTTTTTTCTGAGATTGCTGTTTGCAAAAGTAAAATTTTATGTCAGTGTTTAAACATATTAGTGTTCATAAAAATGCAAAAGTCCATCACTTTCCATTAGTTGTTATCCCTATATCCATAAAGTTAAAAATAATTTTATAAGTGACACACTCAGGTGAACAGTCAAATGCAATAACCCTTTTGAAACTGAGGTTAGAAATTACCAGCAGTTCTTTGAAATGGTATGGTGCTTTTAAACACTTAAGTAAACAGAGTCATTGAATGAGGAGACTTTTTTATTAGCTGGCTAGAAATGATAGATGTCATATGCAAATTATGATCAGTCATGGATTAGACAAAAGTTTTGAAAGGTGCACAAATAATTCATGCTTTCATAAAATTAAGTCATTCTTTGAAAATAACATTTCGGGTGTGTGGTCTGCTGCTCCTGTGAACCATGGCTGACGCTTGTCTTCAATTCTGTAGTTGTTTAAGAAGAATGATATTTACCTCTATCTGCTGATATGGAAATATCACAAAGATAAAATATTTTCAGCCATTTAAAAAAGTTAGAAAGAGTTGTATGTCTGACATGGAAATATGATGATATATTATTGACTGAGAAAAGTAGAATATATTTCTGAAGATAAGGTCCTCCATATGAATAAAGTTGAAGTGTTTTATGTCGAATACCTAAATGTGCATACTTTACTCAGTAATACTTTTTGGGTAATAGAATTAAATAATCAAGAGGTTTTTTTTTCACTCCTTTACTTTCTTTAAGTTTCTTCGCATGGCTGCATTATTTTAACAATAGTAAAAGAATAGCTATAACTACTTTACAGAGTGTATTTTGTGTTCAGGGATGCAGACAACGTATGCATGCACACCTATTATCACATATTTTCCATGACCTGAAATAAAGGATTTCCATATCCAAGACATAATAATAAAGCTATGCTTGGTTCAATACTGAAAACTAGAGGACATAGTTATCCAGTTCCAAGAAAATTTAAGAATAAAAGCTATCATAGTGAACATGGATCAGATTACAGACTATGCTAAGGGACTCCACACAGCTTTTTCTTCCTGAGAAACAATAGCATCCTTAAACAATAAGGGGAGAGACGTTTAAGAATTTTTTTAACAGCTCCATATTTGCAGGTGAGGATTCGGAACAAGCGTCAGTCATGGTTTACAGAAACAGCAGGCCACACACACTTTTCCTTCAATGTTATCAACACGTTGACTGTGTAACTTGTAGATCATAGGGACAGCACAGTAGACATGGCAAGCAGGAAGACTGAGGATGTGAAGACTGCTCAGATAGAGCAGGATACCAGAAGGAAAGAGGAGTTACTATAGATACTGGCGGCAGAGTGAGTAGCCTAAGATACAGAAAGCAGCAACTTAATTAAACAGAACAACAACAAATACACAGATGAATTCCTTTTGGACTGCCAATGGCTCTGGCATCCTTCCCAGTTAATCTCATTCATTGCTCAACTAGTGACAAAAATTTATACCAACCAGACCTGCAGCTTAGGAATGCAACTGGACTATTATCAGTATCAAGGAGAGGTCACCCATGGGGGCTTTCAAGAGAATAAAAAAATGTCTAAATGTCATTTATTCCTGTTAGGGAGAAAAAATAAGAAAATTAAGATAAAACCTTAAAACTAATTTTGCAACTTAAAAGAGATTTAATAGAGAAAGAGTAACCATTTTAAATATAAAGAACAGAAATACAAAATTGTTAAGCATCCATTTTGTAATTTCCAAACCAAAAAACAGAGTAGTCCTAGTATGTATTTAAACTTTTGTGAGATGAACAAAGTAGTGGTTGGAGAAAAGTTCTATGACTAAAATATTTTTATTTTCAGGCAAAAAAGCATAAAAAAGATATTAAGCATTCACTGTAAGAAAATTAAGAAAGATGCATAGGAGAAATGAATTTATAAAACAGAAAACAAATATTTAGAAGTCTGAAAACAAAAGTATAACAAAAAAGAAGAATTTAAAAAATGTAAAAACTAGTCTATGCCCATGCCACCCTGAACAAGCCCAATCTCATCTGATCCTGGAAGCTAAGCAGGATTGGGCCTGGTTCGCACTTGGATGGGAGACCACCTAGGAAGACCAAGTGCTGTAGGTGTAAAAAATAAAAAACAAGGGATTGTAAGTTGACAAGGTCCTTGCAAACTGTGAGATCAACCAAGGGTTGCTTTGCCTGAAAAAAAAAAAATCTAAAAAACAATTCTTTGAAAAAAAGTAAAATTAATAAAAAAATAATAAAATCTGTGCAATAAAAATGTCTAGTAAGGCTATTGAAGAAAAGTAGGAAAAAAACCTGTGAAATGTAATTTGTTATATATTTCAATATAGAGAATGTAACGTGTATGTGTGTAGAAAGGGAGATAACCTATAAGCTAGTTTTCTTCGGCCTTAATTGGGATACCTTTATGAGATGATTAGTTATGATTTGCTCAAACAACTTTAATTCAGAAGTAGGTGTCATAAATGCTTCAGCTTCTTTTAACTCCAGTCATCTTTGTAGGTTTTTTAAATCATCTAAATGAATCCTAAAAAAAATTATTTACTGGTGAAAACTGTGGCAAACTAGATTTATGGAGTCGCTGGAAATATAATATAGACATATTCTACATCTGAATGAACTGTGAATTTATGATCTAGTGAGCCCAATAGTCAATACACTTTAAAATTGAATCTGGGACTTAATAGCTGAATCCTGCCTTTAGACATTGCCACAATTGCTTCTATTGCAAGCTGTGCTGCGGGTTAGAGAATCGGAAGGACAATAGCTGAAACTTTATTGAACATATAAAACAAGTTCATCTATGTACCTATGGAAGAATTAAGTTTTAAACATCCATTTATCAACTTTTTCTGACTGTTGGAAGCTACAGAAACCAGAAAAGAAACTTGTGCATGAACATTTATTTAGATAAATTTGCAACTCATGTATATAAAATATGTAGAATAATAAAAAAAACACTATCTCATGTGTGAAAGTTATAAACATCTTATAACTACATGTAAATTCAAATCTGAGAAAAGACTTCTATAAACCAGACATTTTTCTAGGAAAAAAGTATTCAAACATAAATGAACTTAAAACAAAAATTTAAAAATGGTCTTAGGGTTAAAAGAATGAAACTGTTTTCAGGTAACTATTTCCAAGAACAAGGCTCAAGATAATTTGTAAATTACAAAAAAAAAGCTCTAACAAAGCAAAATTTGCAATGCCTGTTGTAGCTAAGTCCTGATGATAGTCTTTTCTTTTTGTATTACAAGTGCCTGACTTAAGCTTTGGTTGCTGAGATATCTAGTTCAAAGAGGCATTCACTTCAAAGATGGCTATCTCCAGTAAACACATGGCCAGCACAGGCCTAGATAAAGTCAGACTGGACCCCTCTCCCTCCACCCAAGCTCTTTAGTTTTAGTGATCTCGATTGATTTTGATAACTGACCATTTGGGTTGCTTGGTTTGCTTTTTTTTTTTTCTCTCATATTTAAGTTCTGCTCTTAACCAATAAAGAGTGAGTCCATGTAACCCTAGGTCCTCACCCTGGACCACCCAAATAAAAACAAATCCCAGGCCTATACTCGTATTTTCTCTCTCTCTTTCCCACCTCCCTGTCTCCCTGTCACCACTCCTCCCACTCCTGTAGTGTGCACATGTGTGTGTGTGCTTCCTCTCTGTCCTTTTTTTCCCCACTATCTCATTGTGTAATCTCAAATGTGCCATGTAAGTTCAAGGACTTGAAAGTAATAACCCATTTTTTTCCATCAAAGTTTCCTGATGGTTATTCCTGAAGGCATTTTGCTATCATAACAAGAACCACAACGGCTGGTTCATCCACAGGATTGATTATCAATAGGCTGAGACTGACACACAAAATCTGGTATCCAATAAAAAATTACCATGCAGAAGCATGAAAATCTTACCAATAATGAAAACTAAATTTATCTAAAACCACAAAGAACTGACACAAATATTAGAATGAGCAGACACGGTCAAAACAGTTTATATGACTTTTCTTTTTTTTTGTATATTGAACCACTTTAGAAAATAGCTTAGCATTTTACTTAAAAAATAGACTTATTCCAACCATGTGATCAAGGTATTTCACACCCAAGAAAAATAAAAGCATATCTATAAAAATATTTATAAGTAAATGTGCATAGTAGCTTTATTTTTAATACTCTCATACTTGAAAATATCTCAAATGTACAGTCATAAGTTAAGAGATAAACAAAATATGGTATATCCATATAATGGAATGTTACTCAACAGTATAAAAAAATGAATTATTGATATACATAAAACATAAATAGATTGCAATGTAGTTATGCTGAATGAAAGAAACCAGGCACAAAGAGTACATACGGACTGATTCATTTATGTGAAACTCTAGAAAACACAAACTAATCTAGAGCAACAAAAAGATCAACTGTTGCTTGAGGACTGAGGTGAGAGGAGCTGGTGGTAGGATGGAGGGATTTCATAGTGGCATAAGGAAACTTTGGAGAGTGGTGGATAGGTTTATTGTCTTTATTCTGATTATTGTCCATATCACATATATACAGAGAAATATATATGTATATAATTGTGTGTTGTCAACATTTATCAAATACTAAAGTGTATAATAGCCAACATCTAAAAACACTCAATGTCTATTCACAGGTTAATGAATAAATATTATAGCTTATTATATGTCAATTTATAACTCAACAAAACTGTATAAAAATCCAAAGAAATGCTGTTTTTATCAACCAAAGCTATCAAATTTCCAAGATACATATTATATGTATACATATATATTACATATACATATATAATACCTGTACTACTTTAACTGAATGCCAAATATATTTTCTAAATAATTCTTATTTTTTAAATAACAAAATATGTAAAGCATAATTTTGGATTTAGAAATAATACAAACATTTTTAAACAAGCTCAAAAGTAACTCCATAAAAGCAATCCCAATAGCTTTTATCACACCATTACATAATGTCATTGTAAATCAAATTGAATAAGTTATCTAACAAATAAAATAATACACATATGAAGAAAACAAAAATTGTGCTATTTTTTAGTGACTGTTTCTGGGAAAAAAATATTGAAATACTTATAAAAGGTATAAGAAAATCAATCATTTTCAAAACATTTGGTTGAAAAGTGGAAAAATAGAAAAAAAAATAGTTTATTATATTTATACAATAATCAGTTAAAAATGAAATAAAATTTTTATCTCCCAAACTGAAGATTATAAAATATTCAGAAATATTTAACATAAAATGTCAATCACATGAAGAAAACATTAAAACTTTACTAAAAACTACATAAAAAAGCATAAATATATGGTAAGGGAGAGGAATTTTCCACTCAAATGGCTAACCTTGTAATCAGCTATGTTCTGCTTCTGTAAACATGCTTGTTTGCTGTAATCAGCTTCTTGTCCTATATCTGTAAACATGCAGATCCACCCTCCCCTTAGGAATGCTTTGTATAGATAACTGATTTATTGACTAAATACCTGTTTAAACTGCCTGTAACCCATAGCAGCTCCACAGTCTGCAACTGGTTAAGGACAAATCAACCAGTTGGTCTATGCTAACTGTAACAGCTCAGATATATAAACAAAATTTCCCCTAAGCTAGGGGCCCAGATTTTCAGAGCACTAGCCCTTCTGAGACCACCAGCGTAATAAACCTGAATTTCTCCAACCGTCTGGGTGCTACTTGATTTATCGCTGATCTGAGTTTTGCAATTTTTCTGCAACAGTAAGGTATCTCTTATTTTCTGTTTAGATAATTCAGCCTTGTAAAGATATAAATTTATCTCTTTGTTTATTCCTTTAAGAGACTGTTTATATTTAAATTTATGGTCTTTGTCCTTTTAGCTCAGTTTAGCTCCAAACATTATTATCTAAACTTTAACATCATTTTATTAATTTGAAAACAATAGTTGTTTATATAGTATAGATTTTCTATTACATCACTGATTTATTTAGTTTCATGATAAAAAAGAAAAAAATGAAGAGGTTATGAGTAGTATTTCTTTTCAGGAAGTTATTCCATTAATAAGTGATACTCATAACCATATATAAATACCTACCATCTGAGGGTCTCTTGTGAAAAAATAACTTGTATAATATTGTCCAGAGTTCTCTGTGGGACATTTCATGATGTGCTAGAATGATCCTTGTATTAAGTTTATGTTTCAAGAGTCCAGATCCTTAGCTATTACTAGGTTTCATTCTTATAACTTAAGTTGCAAATGTCCTAGAATATTAAGTGATGAACAGCTTTCATTTCTTAACCTCAGTTTCCAGAATTCAAGTCAACCTTAGCATGATATAGCATGTTCGTTGGCATTTCTATATTATCTCTACTTTGGTCTTTCAGTCAAATTCTTTAAAGATAGTTATGAGACATTATAGCATAGTCCATAAAAAGATTTTAAAAACTTTGTATCTTAGGAATTTCTAGATCAGTGTATTTGAGCAAGGATACCCACAGTATTAAATAACTACAACTCAATCCAGCTTCCTATTACTTTGACTCACCCTTTAGATCCATAAATATTGCTTCTAGTTTTGTATTTTCCTATGGTTCTAGCATGAAGAGTTCATTATTTTCCTTCAGAAATATCAGGTCCTCAAAGAAAAAAGAATTGGTGCAAATTCCTATTCCAGCTGAGTTTCTCCCAGAGTGTTCAGGGACATACAAAATCATTCCCTTTAAACATCCATGGGCCTAACCTAATAAACCACAAAAGTATTTAAATTATAAATCAGTAGTAGATTTGGGTTATGAAACTATTCACAAAATAGTTTAGACTTAGTACAGTTCTGCCCTTGCAGAATCTTTTGAAATAATTCCATTCAACAATTATTTATTGAGCACTCACTATATATATTGAAGAGAAGCAGTTTGGCAACCCAAACTATGACTTTTTGGAGTATCGATTATCTTAAGCTGGCTATTTTTTAAGAAACAAAAGACAAAGAACCTTTAAACTTTTCATTTTACCCTTCTAAGGGAATTCAGATAGAAAAACCTGTTTAATGGAAGAGAGTGATCACCTTAGCATAAATGAGCTAAATATAGCAGACAGAGAAGAACCTAGCAAAGTCTAACAGACTCGCCTGTGTGTCCCATTGTTTCTGGGTCTTCTGGAAGAACTCATTGCCTAAGCATTTACTCTTTCTCATCTACTTGTGAATTGCTTATTTTCCCTTTGAAGCCTCAGACAACAGCCTTCTGCTCCTTAGTTCAGGAAAGCATATGAGCCTCATGTGCCTGATTTGTCATTGTGTCCCATATTTTTAAGAACCCCTATATATACTTGCATAATAAATTTGGTTATTTTTTCTATTAATCTATGTCACATCAATTTGATTATTAAACCGGCCAAAAGAATTTAGAAGAGTAGAAGAAATTTTTTTTCTCCCCTATTAGTTATGTGCCTTAGAAGACTGTCAGAAACAGTTCTTTTGTTCAACTGAGACTATTTATCTTAGGTGTTGGACAAATGACCACATTTTTTATAAAACAAAGTGCAGTAAGATTTTGTTGTTGTATAGAAAAAACAGTGAAATGTTTTATCGGAGTACGGGGTTTGGTCACTCAAAAAGAAGATATTCAGAGCTTGAAAAAATAAAAATAGGAAATCTCCACTAAAGAGGTGGCACTTGAAAGGAAAGGCAAATTGAATTTCAACCTCCTTCTATATTTGTATTGAGAGACCAAAGTGAAGTTGTCTTGAACTCTGCATTTCTAAATTGGATTGCTAAATCCACCATTGCTGCAATGAACTTGAGCAAGCAATATAATCTCTCTAAGCTTCAATCAGATGATGTATATGATGGAGATGATAGCATGTTAACACAGAGATGCTGTGAAGCCAAAATGCTTTATAAAGCATTTATAGAGAATGTAGCCCAGTTCCTGGTACATAGTACATGTTCAATCAAGGTTAGTTCTTATTAATGTTGTTACAGTAATAACTGTAATTATTACATCTTAATTGGGGAGGCACAATGGCAGTAAAACAAATATGAGCAAAAACCTAGGAACAACAGCATGAACATTTTTGAGAAACAATAGGAGTTAATTTTATTTTGAACACACAGCTCATTTGGAGAAAGTGACAGGATGGCAATGCTAGAAAAGTAGATTGGGGATTTATGGAGGGGCTTAAGTGCCAAGTTAATAAATTTATAATTAATCTGACACACAAAAAATGAGTCACAGAAGTTAATTGAGCATTGAAGTGATATAATTGGGCCCTTTCTTTAAGAAGATTAGTCATGGACTTCAGTGGAAAAATAGGCAGGAAGGCCATTTCGAAGCCTATTAAAGTTGTCATTGCAAAGGAAATAATACCCTTTACAAGAGAGTAGCTGTAGTAATGGAAAAAAGTATTCCAGGAGGATTACCAAAGTATAAACTGACTACAATGGCTCTGGGTAGAATGTAGACAATAAGGAAGCTGAGCCGAGTTGAATAAGACTTCTCTCAACAACAGGAAGTCAAGTGGGGACTAAATAAAATTAAGGAAGAAAAAACTGGAAAAACCAGTTTTGCAGAAAATATGGCACTTTTCGATTTGTATATAATACGGCTTACAAGTTAGTGAGACGTAAAGCTTAAGGAAATGAAGGCAATTAAACTCCAAGATGGCAATTAAACTAAGATGTACCTAAAGGGAGAGCTCAGGGCTATAAAGAGATATTTTGGCACCATTTACATTGAGTGTCAGTTTAAGACATTAGAGAAGACAAACCTTAAAGAGAGGTTTGAGAAAGAAAATAAGAACTCTTCTAAATAGTTCTAAGCCAACTGACTCTGGTAGGAAAAATGATCTAAATTGTCAATTTCTACAAGTCACTGCTCCAAACTTTAGCACACATACATCATACAGATATGTGAGATATCACATATCTTCTCATTCTCAATTCCAGGTTGCTTATAAAAAGCTAGGTAGAGGGGTGGCGGGGTAACCATGTGAGCCATTACACGATCTATGATCTATTCTAAGTGATGAAGTGATACATTTTTGCCTTCAACAGACAGGTTCAGGATTTCCTTTCATTATTCATCTACTATTAAAATCCTCTCTTAACTTTATTTCTAGATTATCTCTAGATTATCCACTTTATTTTTCCACTGAACTCTTAACATTTGTAATAACATTCGGATAAGAGGTCCTTTCCTTACTCGGTTGTACCTTCTGCTCCTTTGGAACAAACTGTTCTTGACTCATTCCAGTTTTCTGTTGATATTCTTGCGAGCATTCAAAAATTAAATCAAACGTTGTCTTCTGAGTTCACTGAATCAGTTTTTTTAACTTATATTGCTTATGCCCTCGATATGTGTTATCCCTTCAGCAATATTTTCCAATTAATATTGACAACAGAAATACGAGGAATTCCTATTTTCCCTGGGCATAGGAAGAGGAAGAAAAGGTAGAGCGTTTAGAAAAGGAGGAATAGGCAATTTTCATAGCATGAGAAATTCCATGGAAAAAAAGTTTTAGTTAAAGGTAGAGTTGTCAAAACATATAATAGTATAAATAATTTGTAAAAAAAAATTTGATAATTTGGAGATTTTGTTAACAGGTGAGAGATATGTTGCTGAACAATGTTAACAGGAAACATCATATAATAAGCTAGAGAAAAATGTATTCAGCAAATATACACAATTCTTTTCAAAAATTAGATATGTATTAGAGAAGATTGAAATTTTGAGCTAAATATACCATGCTTTTAATAATCTTAATCATAATTGGTCCTGATTGTCATATTGTGAACAGGACAAGAACAAAAAAACAGAAAGTAACAGAATAGTAAAATCTTATCTTAAAATACTTTAAAATATTATCTATAACATTCATATTAATATATTTATATTCACATTATTTGCTTCTCATTTCTTTGCTACAAATGTTGAATTTGAAAATAAACACATTGATATCTATAGTTTTCATATCTTATTCAAGTTACTGGATCTCATTTCCAAATGATAGCTCCAATTCCATGACTCTCATCTGGAAATGGCAACAAAAATGTTGGTTCTTTAAAACACCTCTTATAGTGATTATTTACTGACATTCTTGTTGCTGGAACTGTAAGCCTTTTCTTTATCCCACCAGAAAGAAAAAAAAAAAAAAAACAGCCACAGATTGCTAAGAGTCTATTTTTTATAGCTTGTTTTATACAATATATTCTTATATTTAATCATCTTATATAAATGATTATCTTAAAAATTATTTATCCTAAAACTTACATTGGCAAGGCATTTTCCATCATTCGGAGAAACATAAACTGAAGTACTCTGCATCTGTTAACTCCCAGGTGTTAAGCCATGGGCATTCTAGACTTTATGTTCCCTCTGTCTAGATGTTCCATGGCTATCAAATTCCAACCACAGAAAATTCTTACTTCACTGCGATCCTTCATTCTCCTTGACTTTTCTATATCTCTCTGTAACTAACATACATATTCACAATTTATAGCGTTCTAACTTATAATTTTACCAAATACTTTCATATGCATATCATACACTAATAAATTTCACTGTTATCCCTTTGCTCTGGGTATTGAAGCTAGTCCATTCTCTATAGATAGAATGAACTAACATAGCAATATAATATTTGCCTATCTATATCTACCTATATTTAAGTACATACATAGATATTATATTTTATTTCCATTTGGTACAAGAGAAGAAAGGGGTTCAGAAAGGTTAATTGACTTGTCCACATAATGTAGCAAGTATGTGGCAGAGGAAATTCCCAAATTCCAAAACTAGGCCATTTCCCCTACTTCAAATTCATTCTTTTCTTTTCTTTCCAATTACTTTCTCCACATAAATATAAAAGCCCAGTGCTATGGCACAAAGCAATGTATATAGATTAGCATTTTTATTTTCTATTTCTTCTAGGTGCTGCAGCACTGGCATTAAATAAGAACTTTGGGTTTGACTTTGCTTTCGATAATACACGAGTTAAGAGATGCAAGCTTCAATCATATAGGATAATAGATGATCTGCTGAAGAGGGAAATTGATTTTGAAGTTGTAATTTACTTGAAGTGTTTTGATGATCTCATAAAATACAGGCACAAAATTGAAGTTATTTAGGATTTTTATGACTCTCTTAAAGCTTGAATTATGACTTCAGTGCCAAAGTCCGCAGGAAAGATCCACAGGTTGCTGTATTACAGACTATATATTTATTGCACTGTAAATATACTTTTTGGTATGGGAGCTTTTTCTTTACCCTCCCCATTTCTTATTTATTACTGCTCTCTCCCATTCAATCTCTCTCTCCCTCTCTTCCTTCTCATTCTCCTCCTTCTCCTTTCTTCTTCTCATTCTCTCTCTCTGTCTCTCTGCCTGATGAGTGGTCCACTCCCAAATTGTTTGAGTATCTGGCCCAGATATTCTACTTTTATGTTTAAAATGTTTTTAAGACAGTGGAAATAACCCAATACGTGTCATCTCTTCAGCTATCAGCTATTCCTCTTGAACACAATTCTGATGTGATATTATAATACTGGATTTCTTCATTTGTCTTTAACATTTTTTAATTAATATCTTTAAGCAAGGACAATAACATTCCAAAAGAGGGCATAAAAACCAGTCTTCTTCGGTTAGTCTCTTCCATGGGAAGAGGGTTCAAAAAGGGTAGCTTGAGAAGCTCGAAGGACTTCTCTAGTGCAATGGTCTTTAATCCTGGGGGGCATAATAGAATCACTTGGGCAGTTTTTTACAATTTCAAATCAGAATCTCTGCAGGAGATAGAATTTTAAGATTCTCAGGTGATTTTAATGTGTACAGAGTATAACCACAGCTCTAGTGGATGTCTTTGTATCAGAAACAAAGATCATTGGAAGGAACTACATTCTGATAATGTGTGTGTGTGCATGTGTGTATGTGTTACAAAGATAGGTAGTTATGTAGGTAGATATGTGGAAATAAAAATTAAATAATAATATACATTATATTTCTCAATTTATTCAAAACCTATAAAATTAAGAAGTAATGTGATTATCATTGGCCCAATTCTTACTTCGAGATGATATAACACCTGAAATGCAGTTGATCAATGTTATAAATATAATTGTTTAGATGGCAAAAGATGAATATACTTATTTTAATAATTTTCATGTATTTTAATGTGTAATAGAAACATATGTATCCCAGAAAAATATATGATTTTACTAATTTCTTTGTTCAAAATGAGGCCCACATAGAAATCATTGCAATTATCCGTTATGTAGACTACATAATCCACAGATGGCATTGAATCCTAGTGGTAAAGATTTTTTTAGATTGTTGGAAGTATGAATTACATAGATAATATGGATCACACATTAGATTTTTGAAGACTGAATTTCAAAAACTTTCTGCATTTGTTTTTACAGTAATGAGTCTAAAATCACCTTAGAAGGGAATAATTATTTGACTAATCAAGTTTTTATAAGCATATATTACAACTAAAAGTTATTGAGACCGTACTTTGTTTTGTTGTTGTTCTGATGATAGTGATAGTTTTTGAAGCATCATTAAACTGTAATTAAAATTGGAATTTTCAAGGATAAAGGTGCTGTTTTAAATACTACATAATAAAATATTTATGTAGTCTTTGTACAGATATGAAAATCAATTAAATTAATCAGTTAAACAGTATTTTTGGAATTCTACTGATTATAAAAAAATTCCCACAAAAATTGTGAATTTGATTTTTGAATGTTGGCAAAGAGAATAGCTCTATTTAATTTTCTGTTATCTATGCAGAACCATTTATAAATTCTTATATTAAATATTTTCAATTACAATGGTACTTTGAACCTTCCTCTACCAGAAAAAAAATGAGAAAGAAAAACCACCAAGAAAATTTATTTTTTTAATAATAAAATATTCAAGCATCATAAAAAAGTTATGCAGTGTGACTGGATATAAATAGCAGAGGTATCATTTATAGTGCTATATTTAATTAAAAATACTGAAGCCACAAAAGTAATTGTTAAGACACTTTTTAAAAAAATTGTAATGATAAAGGTATAATCAGTAGCAGAGCATGAACAATGTTTGATTAGTTGTCTCTGTGAAACAACATGATTCATTACAGAATTATATATATGACTAGAACCTTGATTTATCAATAATTAGACCTAGAATGAAAGCTCTATTGATATTATTAATACTGTGAAGTCAACTATCTGATCATAGCTACATAAGAAATAACGATTTTTGTACAAGAAAGTCTGTACATTTGTCCCCACACCTATAACTGATAAAGATAATTTTCAAACTAATTGGCAACTTATTGATGCGAAGATGACAAAATACATCCTAGAAACTATATTTTGAAAAATGCAAAAGCTGCTAAAGCTCTAATTGGTCCATCATGAACATTGTTCCTCCAATCCAGTGGATGCTACTTCAGTTTTGCTACTTTGGGTGTGAAATAGGCACACACCCATGGAAGCCCACCCCACCAGATAAACCATGTGAAGAAATGTGTTATTCATGTTAAGGGCAGGCCACCAGATTTTCATTCTCTCTCTCTCTCTCTCTCTCTCTCTCTCTCTCTCTCTCTCTCTCTCTCTCTCTCTCTCCTCTTTGTTCTTTAGTGACTTGCTTGCTGAACTTTATGTGTGAAAGTAATCTGCCTACTTTGAGAAAAGAATGGAATGTCTTCCAGGTAAGACTTCATTTCAGAGGCAGATGCATACATGCTTGCTTTAACTTTCCATGTTAGCAGGTTTAATTATTTCAGTTATCTTTAGAGGCACAGTTATATTAGAAAATTTAACGTGATTGCAAAAAAAATGGAGAGACATGCCTAGAATTATGTAATTGGTTTCACATTATCATCTAAAGGACTCATTAATAATAGTTTGAATGTTACGAAGATATTTTTTAATGGCTTACCTTTATTTTCTCAAATGAATTAGTGTTGGTATATGGATGAGAAACTTTGCCGTTACTCTGTGAGAATTACCAGATAATTTGAACTAATCAAAAGCAAAATAGAATCTGGTACTTGTTCAGAAGACTTTTTGAGGTGAGTTGGCTGAACAAAATTTCTATTATTTTCTTAAATTAATGTACAATAACATATCAAATCATAAAACACAGGTAATCAGCTTTTGTCTTTTTATGCTTATACATCTATGAGTTGAAAATCTCAAAGAAAGCAGCATTATAACTATGAAACAGAAATGAAATCTTTTGTTAGAATTATGTTTATTTTTATTTTTAATTAAGTGACATCAAGCAGAATATCAATTTTATCTACCGATCAGAGTCAACCTCTTTCCTTTCTTTAAAAATATTTTCAGGTATATATTTTTGTAAATTAGGTCAAGTATTTCATTTTGTAATTAATATTATTATAATTTTTAAAAATTAGTTACAGAATTTGCTTTTCTTCGGTTTTAATGACATGATTTGATCTTTATATTGCATTAATTTGTTATGGTGCTTCTAATTTGGCAAGTGATATGAGTTCCTTTCAAAGAAAATTGAATGAAATTAAATTCTTAAACAAGTTATTTAAATTTAAGAAAAAATTTGATTTAAATAGGTAATAATAGAAGTATGCAGATGCACTCAAAAAGATAAGATGGTATACAAATGACTGAACCTGTTAAATATTGTACATATCATTGCCATTACTCTCCACTCTCATTGTTTTATATTAACTTATTTTCCTAAAATATCACTCTCTTCCTGAATATAGAAAATACTGTAATTAGCAAAAAAAAAAAAAAAAAAAAAAAAGTAGGTGTGTAGGAGTAGAGCAGATAGAATTAGCAATTTACCTATTTATCTGATTAGTAGAGGTTGTTTCTCTGATTGAGGGACGGGACGGGGGGGCGGTTAGAAAAGTATTATTTTTTATTGAAGCCTAAGAAGATTTTTTGTCTCTTCACTCCTCCCCAATATCAACTTCTGTCTCCTAAATTTAGTTTAAACTTCTGAATAAGTATTGGCTAACAATTAAAAAAAAAACATTATGTATTTAAAATCATAAAGAATTTAAACAACATAATAGACACTCACCATCCATCTTTAGAATTATGCTTTATTTGCTTTAAAGTTTCTATTAGTTAATGGCACAAATACATGAATAGCCCCATTTGTAACATGCTTTGAATACATTCACATTTATCTCTTCCTTTCTAAAGAAAACTGTTTCTTGAAATTTCGATGCATTTTAAGTATCTATATGTAGTATTATTTATGATTCTTAAATTTCCATAAATTTATTATAGTATTCATAATGATTTTGACTTACTTTTATTTGAGAAACATGTTTTGGAATTGTTTGTTTTGATATATAGAGAAATATAATTTATAAGTTATGGCTACTATACTGATTACTTTGAACGAATATGCTATATTTTACTTATGCCTTCTTCAAATTGTGAGCATTGTGTTGTTTCCAAAATTTTAATAGTATAATCAATTATTTCTTCAGTATTTTGCATACATCTACTTGTATGTAAAATTTATTTAAGAAATATCTAGGAGTTCAAATTGATGGGTAAATGGTTATATTTATCTTGAAATTTAAAAGGACACCAAATTGTTCTTAAAAGTACTTTTTTTTAGCTTTTTTAAGCTTTATTTTTCAATTAAAGATGACATTCAATATTATTTTATGTTAGTTTCATGTGTAGAGCATAGTAGTTAGGCATTTATGTAGTTTACAAAGTGATTCCCCTGTTAATCTAGTACCCATCTTGCACTATACATAGTTATTACAATATTATTGCCTATGTTCCCTATGCTTCAATTCACATCTCCCTATTTTGTAACTACCAATTTGCATTTAATTTCATCTTTTTCACCCAGCAGCCCAACCCACCTTCCATCTGGCAATTACCAGTTTGTTTTCTGTATGAGTCTGTTTTCATTTTGTTTGTTAGCTTATTTTGTTCTTTAGATTTCACATCTAAGTGAAATGGTATTTGTCTTCATCTGTCTGACTTAATATAGTTGTAAAAGAATAGGTGTTAATTCTCTGACTTATTTCACTTAGCATCATATTTTCTAGGTCCATCCATGTCATTGCAAAAGGTAAGATTTCATTTTATATGGCTGAGTAATATTCCACTGTATAATATATACCACTTCTTCTTTAACTGGTCATCTGTTGATGGGCACTTAGGTTGCTTCCATATCTTGCCTATTGTAAATAGAACCACAGTGAATATAGGAATGCACATATCTTTCTACATTGCATTGTTTTTTGTTTTTTGTTTTTTGTTTTTTGTTTTGTTTTGTTTTTTTTTTTTTGGAGGATAAATATCCAGAAGTGGAATTGCTGGGTCATAAGGTAGTTTCTGAGGAACCACCAAACTGCTTTCCACAGTGGCTGTACCAATTTAAAATCCCACCAACAGTGCACAAGGGTTCCCTTTTCTACACATCCTTGCGAACATTTTTTTTTTTTTTTTTATTTATTGATTAAAGCCATTCTGACAGGTGCGAGATGACACCTCATTATGGTTTTAATTTTCATTTGTCTGATGTTTGGAGATGTTGAGCATCTTTTCATATGTCTAAGGGCCATCTGTATGTCCTGTTTGGAGAAATGCCTATTCAGGTCCTTTGCTCATTTTTTTAACTAGATTGTTTTTTATTGTTGTTAAGTTGTATGAGTTCTTTGTAGATTTTGGAGATTAACTCCTTATCAGACCTATCATTGGCAAATATCTTCTTCCAATCGGTAACTTGTCTTTTTGTCTTATTGATGGTTTCCTATCCTGTGCAAAAACTTTTTAGTTTGATTTAGTTCCACTTGTTTATTTTTTCCTTTGTTTCTCTTGCCCAAGAAGATGTATCGAGAAAGTATTACTAAGAGCAATGTCAGAGAGTTTACTGCCTATGTTTTCTTCTAGAAGTTTTATTATTTTAGATCTTACATTTAAAGTTTTAAGACTTTAAACCAGTTTAAAGTTTTTTCTTGTATATGGTATAAGAAGGTGGTCATTTTACTTTTTTACATGTATCTGTTCAGTTTTCCCACCATCATTTATTAAAGAAACTGTCTTAACTCCATTGTATAATCTTGCCTCCTTGGTCATATATCAATTGACCATATAGGTCTGGGTTTATTTTTGTTCTATTGATTTATATGTCTGTTTTTATGCCAGTATCATGTCATTTGGATTACTATAGCCTTGTAGTATAATTTTATACCAGGTAGTGTGATACCTCCAACTCTGTTTTTTTTTTTTTTTTTTTTTTTTTTTTGCAAGATTGCTGTGGCTATTCAGGGTCTTTTATGATTCCCTATAAATTTTAGAATTATTTGTTCTAGTTCTGTGAAAAATTACATTGATAATTTGATAAGGATTGCACTGAATCTATATATTGCTTTAGGTAGTGTGGACGTTTTAGCATTAATTCTTCCTATCCATGAACGTGGTATATGCATTCATTATTTGTATATTCTTCAATTTCTTTCTTCAATGACATAATTTTCTGAGTATATGGTTTTGGTTAAATGCAGTCTAGGTATTTTTTTATGTAATTGTAAATGGGATTATTTATTAATTTCTCTTTCTGATAGTTCATTATTGGTGTATAAAAATGCAACCAACCTCTGAATATTAATTTTGTATCTCGCTACTTTGCTAAGCTCATTTATCATTTCTAATAGTTTTTTGGTGGACTCTTCAGGGTTTTCTATATATATTAATTATCATGTCATCTGCAAATAATGAGTTCTACTTTTTTTCTTTCCAACTTAAATGGTTTTTTATTTAATTTTCCTGTCTGATTGCTATGGCTAGGACTTTCAATATTATGTGTAATAAAAATGGTGAAACTGGACATCCTTATTTTGTTCCTGATCTTATGGAAAACACTTTCAGTTTTCCACATTGAGTATAATGGTAATCGTGCGTTTGTCATAAATGGCCTTTATTATGTTGAGATATGTTCCTTCTATTCCCTCTTTACTGAGAGATTTTACCATTAATGGATGCTAGATTTTGTGAAATGCTTTTTCTGCATCTACTGATATGATCATATGATTTTTATTTTTCAATCTGTTAATGTGGTATATTACATTAATTGATTGGCAGATATTAAACCAATCTTACTTCTCAGGAATAAATCCAATTTTATCATGCTGTATGATCTTTTTAACGTCTTGCTGAGTTTAGTTTGCTGATATTTTGTTGAAGATTTTTGCATCTATGTTCATCAGGGATATTGGCCTATAATTTTTTTTTTTTTAATAATGTCTTTGTCTGGTTTTGGAATCAGAGTAAATAGTGGTCTCATAAAATGAGCTTAGGAGCCTTTCCTTCTATTGAGTTTTTCCAAATAGTTTGAAAAGAATAGGTGCTAATTCTGTTTTGAAAGTTTGGTTAAGCTCAGCTATGAAGCCATCTGGTCCATGATTTTTGTTTGTTGGGAGTTTTTTGATTACCGATTTGATGCTGTTAGTAGTGATTGGTCTGTTCAGATTTTCTGTTCTTGACTCAATCTTGGAAAATGTTTGTTTCTAGACATGTATCTATTCTTCCAAATTGTCCAATTTGTTGGCATATAATTGCTCGTAGCATTTTCTTATAATTCTTTGTATTTTTGTGGAGTCAGTTGTCACTTCTCTTTCATTTCTGATTTTATTTATTTGGGTCCTCTCCCTTTTTGGTCATGAGTTCAGTTAAAGATTTATCACTTTTGTTTATCTTTTCAAAAAACCAGCTCTTGGTTTTATTGATCTTTTGCACATTTTTAGGCTCTATTTTGTTTATTTCTGCTCTGATCTTTATTATTTCCTTCCTTCTACTCTGAGCTTTATTTGCTGTTCTTTATCTAGTACCTTTAGCTGTAAGATTAGGTTGCTAATTTGAGGTTCTTCCTGTTTTCTGAGGTAAGCCTATATTGCTATGAATTTCCTCTGCATGACTGTTCTTGCTGTGTCTCACAGATTTTGTATTGTGTTTCCTTTTTCATCGATCTCAAGGTATCTTTTGATTTCTTCCTTGATCTCATTATTAACCCATTCATTGTTTAGAAGTATGTTATTTAGTTTCCATGTGTTCATGTATTTTTCAGCTTTTTTCTTGTAATTGATTTCTAGTTTCATACCACTCTGGTCTTAGAAGATGGTTGATATGATTTCAATCTTCTTAAATTTATTGAGACCTGTTCTGTGGCCTAACATGTAGTTTATCTTATAAAATGTCCCACGTGCACCTGAGAAGAATGTATATTCTGCTGCTTTGGGGTGAAATGCTCTGCAAATATCTATTAAATCCATCTGGGCTAGTGTGTCATATAATCCCTCTGTTTTCTTGTTGATTTTCTGTCTGGAATATATGCCTATTGGTGCGAGTGGTGTGTTAAAATCCCATATATGACTGTATTACTGTCAATCTCTTTCTTTATATAGTCAGTATTTGCTTTATATATTTAGGTGCTCTTATGTTGGATGCATAAATGTTTACTAAGGCTATATCCTCTTGTTGAATTGATCCCTTTATTATTATGTAATGCCTGTTTTCGTTTCCTATTGTTTTAAAGTCTATTTTGTCTGATATAAGTATTGCTACTCCATTTTTTTTATTGTTTGTTTCCATTTTCATGAAATATCTTTTTTCATCCCTTTACTTTCAGTCTGTGTGTGTGTCTTTCAATCTGAAGTTTATCTTTTGTAGACAGTGTATGTATGAGTCTTGTTTTCTTATCCATTCAGCTACCCTACATCTTTTATGGAAACATTTAATCCATTTACATGTCAAATGATTATTGACAGAACATTATTATTGTTATTTTATTATTCATATTTATGCTTTTTTCCTCCCTCTTCTTCTTAAAAAAGTCCCTTTAGCATATCTCTTAATACTGAGTTGGTGGTGATGAATTCCTTTACCTTTTCCTGTCTAGGAAGTTCTTTTTCTCATCTCTAATTTTAATTGATAGCCTTGCTGGGTAGAGTACTCTTGGTTTTAGGTTCTTGCTTTTCATCACTAAATATTTCATGCCAATCCCTTCTGGCCTGCAAACTGTCTGTGGAGAAATCAGCTAACATTCTTATGGAAGCACCCTTGTAAGTAAGTAGGCAGCTGCCTTTTTCTGCTGTTCTTTTTGTCTTTAAGTTTCGACATTTTAATTATGTTGTGTCTTGTGTGAGCCTATTTGGATTCATCTTGTTTGGGTCTCTCTGTACTTTCTGAACTTGTGTGTCTATTTCCTTCACTATATTAGGGAAGTTTTTCATTATTATTTCTTCAAATAGGTTCTCAATCTATTGTTTTTTCTCTTCTTTTTCTGGTACCTCTATGATGTGAAGGTTGCTATGCTGTTGTCCCAGAAGTCCCTTAAAAGATTCTCATTTTTTAAATTATTTTTTCTTATTGCTGTTCTAATTGGGTGTTTTTTCTACCTTATCTTCCAAATTGCTGATTCAGTCCTCTGCTTCATCTGATTTACTATTGATTCCTTTCAGTGTGTTCTTCATTTTAGTTATTTTATTCTTCATTTCTGACTGGTTCTTTTTTATGCTTTCTATGTCTTTTTTATGCTTACTATTTCTTTTATGAGGTTCTCACTGAGATCATCTATTCTTCCTCTAATTTCATTGAGCATTCTTATAACAAATATCTTTAACTCTGTATTTGGTAGGTAGCCTGGCTCTATTTTATTCAATTTTTTTTTCTGAAGTTTTCTCTGTTCTTTCATTTGGAACATGTTTCTTTGTTTTCTCATTTTGGCTGCCTCTCTGTGTTTGTTTCTATGTATTAGGTAGATCATCCAGTCTTGGCTGGATGGCCTCATATATTATGTTCCCTCTGTAGCCTAATGGCACAGTCTCCCTGATCATTTGTGTGGGGTGCTCCAAGAATGTTTCTTGTGCGGGTTGTATGTTCTCTCCAGTTGTCATTGAGCCTTTATTTCTGTCAACACATCCATGGATGAGAGTGACTCTCTGGCTGTGAGAACTAAGCATACCCACACTGCATAAGCAGGCTCCTGTGCCTGTTGAGGTCACCCTTTGGGTGTGCTGCTTGTGGAGCTAATCAGGTTGTTAATACTTCCCATTAGAAACCATGGAGGCCAGTAGACATTGGGATGTTATATATAATTTTTTCCTTTTAATCTCAGGTAAAAAAAAAAATCATTTCAAAATTTTTAATTAAGTTATTGTTTTTCTTGAAATTTGGTCTGAATACCTTAATTGCATGACTTTCTCTCACACCTGTTTTTTTTTTATAAATAGTTTTAATTACTTACATTCACTGAATAGACATATCATCTACCATATTTGATTTTCAATTGGTTAGATGAAAATATAGATCAGTTAAAAAAATCTTTCTTATTCTATGCTACTTTAATCACTGCCTCAATTCCCAAAGGATGACACAATGAAGACCAAGTATTGCCTAAATACATAGTAGAGAGTGTTAAAGGACGGAGGAAAGAAAATTTATATTAAGAAGCCCTTATACAGTGTGTATTTCTCATTCTGTTCTTGTACAACAGAAAGACATGTTACCTTTATTACTCTGAAATGTCATACAAATCTGTACTAGGGAAGTGACATCTTTATTTTTATCATCGTAGAATATAAATAAATTTGATTCAGTGAATGAGACATCTCTAACTTTATTATTCTGAAATATAAGTATATATGCTTCAGGAAGAGACATGTCTATATTTCCAAGCCTACCTGCTATGCAAACTTCCTTGAAAAGTCACTCTGGAGAAAATAAGCTATGAATGCCTTTGAAGATGTTCAGAAATGTGAGTGATTCTTGGATAATTTTTCCTCACAAAAAGTTTCTAAAGTCTTGGAACAAAGCACCACATCTTACATGTCTGAATTACTTATGTGTCTGAATTCTGTGACTATATTTTCAAAGGCTATACAAGATGCCTAGGTCACTGTGCTTGAAGACAGTCTCACAAAGTGATGTTTATTCTGTTTGCTGGATATTTTAGCTATGAGCTAATATAAATGAATAACAGTTATTATTAACAAAGATACAGAACCTCCAACACCAAGAAGACAAATAAGATTCTATCTAACCCCATGAAACTATGTTTTTCATGGAAGAAACCTGAAAAGTTCAAGTGGAAATATTCTGAATTATTTAAGTAAATGCAAACTATATGGAAGTGGCTGTATTTACCTCAATTTGATTGCATTAATTTTTCTATCATCAGAAGAAATAAAATCTTTATTTAATTGCTAAATCATTCTTTTCAAAAGGATTTTAAATTTTCTCTAGTTTTGCTATTGAAAATTTATCCAAGCTGTGCACATCCATGACTACACTGTAGTACAAAATTTCTCCCAATGTTTTTTACTGTTTATTTATAAATATTTTGATTAATTTCCTTAGGACAGAGAAAATTACTTGGTGAAGTGAATAAATATGTTCAACTAGCTAGTTATATATTTCAAGAATACTTTTAATAGGTTTTTATGAATTTTTACTTTAGTACATCTAGAATAAGATCAAGAAAAAAGTGAAAAAGAAATTGGAAAAGGGAGATTAGAAATTACATTGAAAACATTGTGATAAAAAGTGAAGAGAGGTGGTCTGATAGCTGGAGTATAGTGTGGGCTCAAGAAGATGTTTTCTTTATGAAAGATGTTACAGAATATTTCTTTACTGTTAGGTATAATCCACAAGAAAGAAAGAAATGGAGTTACAAAGAAAGAAAGGGACATTCCTGAACTGAGTTTTTTGAGTTAGCAAGAGAAAGGTTCTAGTGCTTAAATATTATAGTTGATGGTATGTATGATTATATTTGGAGGTTTTTATCATGGTAACAGAAATTAATATAATATGAATATTATAAATGAATATAATGTTTTATACACACACAAATATATATATATATATATATATATATATATATATATATATATATATTTGTATATGAATGAAAAAAAGGAGACATGGTTATGGGGTTTGGGAGTTTCTAAGCTGACTTTATATTTTATTGAAAGAAAAGTGTGGTTGAGAGTAAGGATTGGAATATATTTGTTGGTCATTTGAAAAGAGAGAAGAAAGTATGAAATACTATCATGTAGAGAATGTTTGGACTAAGGACATGGAGTGTGAGTACAGGCCAATGATGTCTAAACTATTTCTGAGTGAACCCATAGTAAACTCTCTTCTTCTTCCTGAGTTAAAGGAAGATTATTCTGCCATGCTACTTTGTAATCAGATGAGTGCATGTAATGCTTTCTGACAATAAGTAGAAAATGCATATGTAACTTCAGAGCTCAACTATAATGGAAGTCACCAACTGAAATGGTAAAATCAAATAGTAGACTAAATCTTTACACTGAGAGGTAGGTTGTAAGTAAGAGACCCTGGAGTGGAACTGAATGGGCAGAAAACAAACTTATGGATGATAAGTCTATCGTGATTTTAAAAGTGTTTTCTCTAGTCAAACGCAATAACATGTCTAGTCACAGTGTGGGCACAATATTGGTTATTCTCAAGAAAGTGTGGAGAAGCAATTAAGAGGCAAGGAAGTTAAATTAGTATTTGAATGACAGAGCAATGAATTTGAACTGGTTAGGTGAGAAGCAAAGATACAAAAAAGGTAATATTTGATTAAAAGTTGTAGGATCAATAATTTGTCTATTCTTGTAAGCTCAGAGAATTGTTAGTTTGGGAGTAATAGAGAGAGTGATGTGGAAAGATGGAAGTGATGTACAGAAAAAGGAGGACTCGCAATGGCAATATTTGAGTGTGGGAATATGAGCAAGTCCCTGGAAGGCCCATGGGAATAAGGAGTGGAGAACTTTGGCAGAGAAGAATTAACAAATTAAGCTCCATGACATTGAAGTGACCATGTTTTTTTTTTTTAATAAATGACTTATGGTTGATTGTAATTAACTCTTTCAACTTGAAGATGTATGTTTTCTCTTAATTACTGTATTATTTTGTCCTTGTTTTATAATTCTTTCTCATTTTAAATAATTCTCTATAAAATTCTTTTCTGGTGTTTTTTTCTATTACTACTTTTATATTAACCATCATATTATATTATAACCACTACCCTACTATTTGTCTATTTCCGCTAAGCTCAGGAATAATTTCTCAATCTATGCTCATGGTTAGTAATACAATACCCTTCCCCTTCTAACATACTTGTTTCCATTGCATAAAATTTCTTACCATGATGTTTTGTTTTAAGTAAATATTTTATTATTTTAAAATACTAGACATGTAAGAACTACAGAAGAAGTAAATATTTCCTGAAAAGAAAACACATCACTTAAATGTTTAGGAGCTTTCTATAGCACAAAGATATATTTTATGATTTTTAATGCTTAAAGATCTATATGTTAATACTCAAAATTTTAAAAATCTTCCTCTATTATTGTTTCTTGCATTTCTCTTTTAAATATTCAGACTGCCTTCCCCTACTTCATCTTCATTTACTATAGGAGATAAGATTAAATGCTTTGTTCTTTTCATATTTATATATGTATATATAAAATATATATATATCATGACTATTAATTTTAGACAATTATATATAATTTAATATTTAATACCAATATAAACACACAAGTGTAATCTATATAAAATAAATATATAATACATTAGTGTTAGAATTAATGTATTAAATCATTAAGAAAACTACTAAATGATATGCAAAATGTGCTACATTATGTAACTACATATTAGAAATAAAATATCAGATAAAGATTATTGATGACAGTTAATGATAATAGTGTAATAAATGAGGAAAAATTAGTTGTTTCTGGAAATGGTAACATTTGAATTAATAGAAAAATAAAGAACAATCCAACTTTATATAACCAGTAAAATAAACTTGAAGTTGAAGGAAAAATAGGGTCATAAGATTATTATTAATTAAAATAATGTATGCAGTTTGTAAGTTTATATTGTTTTCATTTATAAAAACAAATTTCATAAACAGTGAATATGTTAAAGTGAGTTCGATTTCATAAGAATACAATTCTATGTAATCCTGGATTCAACAGCTCATATACTTATAAAATTTAAAAGATTTTAAATTCATTAAAAGGGTTATTTTTTGAATATTAATATAATATTAACAGAGGCAAAGAAAATGAAATCTGCTAAGAATATATATTTGTTTAAGAAAGATATAAATCTACTTGAAAGAGCATTTCTTCAGTCAGGAAGAATAAAGAGACTTCCACTTAGAATATGAAGGTTTATAAATTTTAAAATTATTGTGAGAAATGCCTTATTACAATGCAGGACTTCAATCTAAATATGAATACATGAATATATGGATATATTGTTTCACTTAACCTTCAGTAAATTATGAAAACCCAGTGTTTAGAAAGTGTTCACTTCTTTTCTGACTGTAAGATCACAATTATGAAAGAAAATATCCTTTAATTTATAATTTTAAAAAGATAAGGGAACTAGCTTTTTAACAATGAAGCTATTACCCTGTCACAGACACTTTTATTTGTTTTGTCTATACATTTAAATAGAACAAACCTAGATTTGTCTGGAAATGTGTGTTAGGATGAGCAAAAATCAGTATTTTGTAGCATAAAAACAGCAAGATATATTTGTCTTTTATTATGTTTTTATTATGGAATGTTGCCTTATGTTACAATCAGATTTATCCTTTGTTAAACAGCTTATCCTTTAACAACTTTTTTTTTCCTTTTCCAGAAATATATTCTCTGTCATTTATTTTTATGAAAAAGCATATATATATATAGCATTTGGAAAGACAGTTACATGTGAAAATGTTTGTTAATTTTGCAATATTTAAAAAAAACTTTGCCATCTTTTAAATTTCAAAAATTTTGCTGAATTCTGAAGATAAAAGGTAAGACTTTTCATAGAAACTAAGTAAATGAAGACAGAAAGAAATGTGATAATTTCAACACTGAAGTGTGTTAACTGAAATTCACAATCACATACCATTTTAATATTTCAAAACAAAGAGAGATATGTCATTCGCCATCTTTTTTGACTTTTAGACCTGCCTCTATTTTTTGTTTTAATTTTAGGAAAAATGTAGTATTTCCAAAATTTGAATAAATATTTTCACATTATAGTTTGATGTTTTCATATTATGTTTTTAGAGACATTCCACCTTGATAAATATGTAGCTTTAGTTTATTCATTGTAACTGTTGTAGGGTTTTCATTGTATAAATAAAGCAGTTATTAATTTATTATCTTTGAGTGTAATTGTTCTGATTTGTGTTGTTTAGCTATTGGAAAAAGTGTGTAATGAACACTTTGGGATATATTTTCTTAGATACGAATATGTGTCCAAGAATTTCTCTAAGTAGGCACTGAGAATTAGAATTTTCTTGTGATCATGGTATACATTTCTATCTATTTAAGTTCTGTTGAGCCTCCAGCTTCAACTTTAAGGCTAAATTAATGCTGTGCCAGTTTGTTGGAGATAAGAGTATGCTTTTTCATTTGTGCCTGGGGTTGACAGCACTAAATGTGTGGTTTCCTTGCTTGAAAACTTTGTAATAATTTAGAAAATCCAGATTTCAACACTTATCAACATAACTTCCAAAAAGATGCATTTGCTAGCTTACCTGCTTTCTGACAACTATCTCATAACTATGTTGAATATCTAAATTCTGTTGTAACACTCTTTGCCACTCTACCTCTTTAAAATCCATGGGAAATTTTTGAGAGTCCAATTAAAAATGCATATGTATTATGTTATGATACATGAGCATTGTTTCTAGAGTACCTGTTTTTGGTTGTAATTTAGAATGTGTAATTATTCAACAATGCAATCAGTATAATAGAGGATATCAGAAGAGACTTTTCATGTTTTCAGAAATAGGCATAGATCTTGCTCAGTGTAGTAAATGGGTCTAATCTTTCTGTCCTTGTTTATCTACAATTGCTGCTTCGATTTCACCTGGAAGCTGTCAATATTTCATATTTCTTTTCTTTCTCAAGACTTTTACAGTAATCTTGGTTTTATGTTTTGTTTTTTGTTACCTTCAAGCATACTGTAAGCATTCTACTACTTTAGTATGACACAAATAATGAAGTCAATGAGATCATGACAAATCAATTTATTAAACAAAAAATTGCAAAGATTTTGTGGCTTCTCTCTCATAACAGCAGTTCACTACTTTCTTGAGAGTTTTCCTAGATTAGGATTATAATCAACTCTACTACTGGACTTCCAAAACTAACTGGGGGTATCTATCACAGTTTAGATTAATGTGGGACATGCGGCCTTTTCTCAGGGCCCCAACTATTCCTGATATCTTTTATTTCTTCTTATAAATAATTTTGTCTCTGGAACATGTAAATCTCTTTATATATTTTTTTAGTTGGGGTATGATATGGTTTTGGGAAACCTTTTTCTTATTGGTTATACATTGTGTCATTAATTTCACTTTTGCCAGATCTTGAATTTGGGAAATAAAAAAGCCAAGATCTGGCCCCATCTTCCCTTCTGCCTACACTCTGATCATTCATCCATTCCTTGAGGCAATAACCAGAAAATATCTTAACTAAATTCAAGAGCTAAATTATACAAAGATTCAAAACCTAAGCAAAACAGTAAAAAATGATATATTTTGATACTATCAATACATAAAGATATTAATTCTTAGATTTACTGTCTGGCCTTCAAATGGTGAGAAGGTCTAGAACAACTCTTGATTATAAACAATTAGAAAAAAAATCAGACAATTTATTTTTTCAGTTATTGGATGAACAGTAGAGGAATGTAATGTCTGAGGAAAGGAAAACATGTAAGGTGAGCCTTACCATAGCCCAGTTTTTCTGCTTAGAGGAAATTCCTAAGCTGTGTTGTAGTAAGGGGAACAGAAAATAGCGTGACAATTTGAGAAGTTGAGAATTCACTTATACGACATACAAAGAAAATAGAGTAGTCAAATTAATTTTGAAAAATAGCAAAGTTAAAAGAATGACACTATGTGATTTCAAGACAATACAATGAAAAATACATTTTGGCCTTAATATAAGAATAATTATAGAGATCAATGGAACTGACTAGATAGATCTATTCATACATGATCCATTGGTCTTTGACAAAGATTCCAAAGATGACAAGTTAGTACAATGAAAAAAGATATTTTCAAAAAAATGGTAATAAGATACACAGATATGAATATGGAAAAATAAGGAAAGACAATTTTATCTCACATACCCCCAAATAAATTCTGAATAGATATTAAACCCAAAAGTAAGATATTTCTTACAGAAAGCATACAAAAATTAATGATTTGGGGTTAGAAAATATTTTTAATAGTACACAAATGACATAATGTAAACAAAAATATTTTAAAAATTGACTTCCTAAAAAAGTGAATGTCCACTTCTAAAATTGATGTTAAGCAAATGAAAAGGTTAACACATTTGGAGTAAATTGTTGCTAATTATATCTGTAAGTACCTGCTATACAAAATATATAAAGAATTGTGACAACTTAATACTAAAAATGAAAACAGTGTAGTTTAAAAATGAATATGATATATGAACATATATATCATCACATGCATAATATAAATGGCTAAAAAGCATATGAAAATACACTCAACATCATTATTAATTAGGGAGACGCAAATGAAAACCACAATGAAATGTTACATAACGACAAGAATGACTAAAATCAAAGACTTTGATGATACAAGTAATGTTAGGCCATGGAGTAAGTAGAATTCATATATTAATGCTAGAACTGTAAAATGTTGAAAGTATTTTGGAAAAAAATGTGCCATTTTCTCATATAGTTAAAACATCCATTTAATGTGGATTATTGTGATAGTTCCTCCTTTTCTTTGGTTATAATTTTTATTTTGAAGTCTAATTTTCCTAATATTAATAACTCCAACTTTCTTTTGATTACAACTTGCATGGCAAATCTTTTTGTTTTTATCAGTGTACCTTTACTTTTTGTGTGTATCTTTATATTTAAGGTGTTCCTTATATACAGTATTTAGTTTGGTGTTTTTCCCCCTTTTTTGACAATCTCTACTTTAAATTCATGTGGTTATGTTATTTGTGTTCAAAAGGAGTTGTGTTGAACTTGGTTCTGATACACAGATAAGTTACTTGAATCAGTTTCTTTCCAACTTATTTAAACTATATTAAGAAATGTCTATAGCAGCCTTTAGTTTGGGGCTAATTTACCCCACTACTAAGGCGATCACCTCTCAGTATTCTACAGTGACCTCCCTCCCTCCTCCTCCTCCCGCCCCGCCCCCCGCTCCCCGCATACACACACACACACACACACACACACACACACACACACACACACACCAGTACCTGTTAGGAACTGGCTGCCCAGCAGTAAGTGAGCAGTGGGCAAACCAGCAAAGCTTTATCTATACTTGCAGCCTCTCCCAGCACTAGCATCACCACTGCGGCTCCACCTCAAATCATCAGGCATTAGATTCTCATAGGACCACTGGTCCCTGGAGCCAAAAAGATTGGGGACTGCTACTCTACAGAATCTCCCATTAATTGAGTTCTGTTTACGCTGGATTCTGGGAAATCTAATTCTTCCCATCTTGTGTGAATTCCAGGAATGTTTTGTCCATTGCTTTTGGTGATTCTTTCTCTAACATACATGGTGGGTATACTTAAGAAGACTTGAAAGGATCCATCTACAAGTCTTCTTCCTCTCTGTGCATCTCTTTTCTCTACGGTATTTTGACTTGCAAATTCTAGCTGCCTCTCTAAAATTTAACGCTTCGTCTTTTAATTAGTTCAATTTTCTAATAGTTTAAAGAGGGCGGTTAATTTCAGTTCCTGTTTCTCAGGCATGACAGATAGTAGAATTTGACTCTCAATATTTCAGTAAAGAAATAATGGACCTCTCTCTAGGCTGTTTTGTCAGCATCACTTAGGAATTGTTTTTGAAATCGCTAATTTATGATAATCATGTTTCTCATATCATTCCTCAAATAACACAAAATTCAATCACCTAATGATATAAGACATACTTTGTTAAGGCTGATCATAAGGCAATTCTCAGAGAGGCTCTGTTTGTATAAATGTAGAAAAAGAACTAAAATATTGATATATTAAAAGAAACAGGTGTAAGAATCATTTGTTATTGAATTCTGCCCAATTGTTTTTCCTTTGTAATCAGAGGTAAGCAATAAAAAATCTTTACTTTACATTTTTCCACAATATAAATCAATAGTGCAATGTTTAAATATTAATTTGATAGATGCCAGGAAGACATTTAATAAAATCTATAAATATTTCTAATTAAACCTCTTAGATAAGTAGGAATAATTTGCATAATAAAAAATGTATGTCAAGACTTAAGATACAACTTCCTATCAAAAGACAGAACACTAAAGCCTTAACAAATGAATTCATAAAAGAGAGATAATAGTACATGACTCATGTTAAAAAATAAATATAACTTTACTATCTTCTTTTTATAAGGACATCAGTAATTGAATTTAGAACCCACCTTAAATCTCAGATGATTTTATCTCAAGATTCTCAAATAGTTACACACACACACACACACACACACACACACACACACATGCAATTTCCATATAGGATCACATTTAGAAATTTTTCAATCTATTATTCCATACCTTAAATAAATTGCAATTTTTTTTCACTTTAGGCAATTTTTTTGAGTCAAAAACAATCTTACTTGTTAACTCAAATGTAAGAAGTTCATTTTACAAATAATAAGTGAAATAGCAGGGAAGAACAAGAATATAAATCATATACAGAATGAACAACTAAAACTTTAAAAAGATCAAGATGGTTGAAACTCCTGGTGCATGTGCTCTTCATGGTATGTGGGTGAGAGTGTAAAGTGTGATGACTCCTGGATTCTGAATTTGTATTCTAAGGATATAATAGATTATATAGATGAGCAAAAACATTTATAGTAAGTTTTATATTGTGTTATTACAATATTAAAAATTAGGAAAATACTTAAAAAGTACTATTTAAATGATTTTATATCTATAAAAAGGATAGAAAGTTAAATGATGCTTGAAAATAATCATATTAGCTTTCAGAAAACACATATACAATATATTTAAACTAAAGAACAATTTTAAATCAATAAATAAAACATTAATTTACATGCTGGAAAATAAAAATAACTTAAAACTTTTCTTTTTTATGAAATAAAATTTTAGTCCACATTCTTAGATCAGTAATAAGAGATAGCTCTTTAATAACTCTTATTTCCTTCAGCGTAAATGATCTCATTAGGCATCCTATAAATATTATAGTCTACCAATATATTATTAATGTTTTCAAAAATTTTAGCATAGGCTATAATATACAATTATTTTCTTTTTCTAATCTCTTGAGTATTTAGATTGATCTTTTTAGCTATAAGAGTGTATATTTGTGTATTTTTCCTTTTTAATTAGTCAGCATTAAATTTTAACTCTATGTTTAAAAGATATGTTTCATAAAAGTTTTGTGTTATTGTTTATAAATTAACTGTTTAAAATTCAATGACTTATATGTTCATATTTGGGTAATTAATGCTTTAGTATGAGTTTGGAGCTCCTTACATTCTCAGGAGGTTTAATGATCTGTGAAGGATTGAGCATTGAAATTTAGACTGGTTTCAATATAGATAAGGAGAATTTCCCCTTTATTTCCTTGATCCATTTTTTGAGTGTTTCTCTTCTTTTGTAGTTGTTCGAACCATTAGGATGGTAACAGCTAAAGTACAGCACTTCAGTCATTAGTCCAAGAAATTTTTATACTGTGCTTGAGATAAATAGATTTTTTTTTGTTTTTGTTTGTTTGTTTGTTTTAAGAAACACTAATGACATTGATGTCCAATGAAAAGTTACAATTCTAGACTGTCCATAATAGAAAGGAAACTCAGTAAAAAGTACAATGAAAGTAGACCATTGTCTTTTTACATATTACTAACTTAAAGAGAGTTTATGCAATTTATCAGATTAATTAACTTGAGCTCATAATCCAGCTAGTAATAAAGACAATATTGCTTCTTGACTTTATTCCAGATACAGGATTGAACTAAGGTAGGATTCAGAGATCCTAATTCTTCACTCTAAATATGAACGATGTGACAACTAAGGAACTAGTTCTTCCAGGAAACATAATGAAACATGTTCACTTGACTTGGAGAGTTTTATGTCTATGTGGACTTATAAGCCAATAGGATTTTAAAATTATGAATTAATCAAGTCTAAAAACTATTAACAACAACCATAAACCCCAAGGTTGGGAGACAAATGAATTTTAACTGTCTAACATTTTTCTGAACCAAGGAAGAGGCTATTTCCACATATAACACAAACATCAGACAATTGTTAGCTAATTTGTAATAGAAAAGTGGTGAGTTTGATCTCATTCACACACACACACATATACACACACACACACACAGTCACACTCACACACATATACACCTATCTCGCTATTAATGAGATCTTTCATTATGACTATTTAACAAGAGCTTTTATGTTGATCAAAGCACTAAAGCAATTCTAAGGTTATCCCACTTAGCAGCTGGCTGATTGATAACTGCCTTCAGGGACCTCTGAGTCTACTCTCATTTAAAATGTGGTTTATGAAACATGTTCTACATACTTCATGTTAACAGAGACTGTGTTTTCTGTAATTATAATAGGGTTACTAGGAATTCTGAAACATCCAAGAGGTTTCATAGCTTCTTACAGCATAAGAAATTAAGAGTAAAGTCTTTTTTAGATAATTAGAAAGATTATTAGATTACATTTCATTTGAGGACTGTAGTAGGATAATAAATGTCATTAATAATTGTATTAATTAATATTTAAACTCTTTATATCTTAATCATAGTTCATATTTTGAGAATTTTCTATGTTTTTACAGCTTTTTTCATATAATGTTTATAAAAATCTAATGATATAGATACTGATGCTATTTTGCAAATAAGAAAATAGAAGCTTAGGTATGATTTTGAGAAAAGACACACAACTAGCAAATGGTATAGCTAGAAATTTATTCCTAGTGTATCTGATTCCTAAGCCAATATTTTGGACTAAAGAAAATCCAGAGTACAAATTCCTTGTCGTTTTTTCACATAATGTCTTTCTTCTATGCCCAAGGACTCATTTATTATGGAGCTATCTTGCCTTTTTGCTCAGAATTTTTTGGTTTGAACTTGTGGGCCTCATAACCATTTCCTTGCTACTCTGAAGTTAATTAATAAGAGTTGAATTAGAGTGCTGGTATTCTAAATTCTAAAAATATTTTTGTGTGTTTTAAACAATATTAGCTTATTTTTTTTTTCATTTGGAAACTCTTAAGTGAATGTATGCTTTTTCATGTAAAATTATTTCTGTAGTAAAAATTATTATAATGAACATGTACATAAAAGTCAATTTTATTGTAGAATAGTTCAAAAATACAATTAAATATAAAACTATACAAAACAAATTCTGCATTATCCCATAACTGAGAAAAAAATCTCACTGTTGGTAGCCAGTACACACCTTTCAGAGCTTGTGCTGTCACCCACGTAGCAGTTGTTGCTCTGCTCAGGGGCCATGATTTCTCCTCCATACTACTTAGGGACCTGATATCACAGGTGCTCAATTCCAGGGCAAGAACTAATTTTCTACTCATGCTATATTCTTTTAAAATATCAACCCACTCTGCTGATAAATGATGTTTACTTTTCCACCATAAAATAAATAGAGAAATGTGTTTCTCTTGATTTCAACACTTCTGAAAAGCTCTCATAGCTGAATTACTTGCAATTCGGTGTTGACTTTTTTATATATTTTACCTACAGGTTTTGTCTCCTTGGCTTCAATTAATTCTGCTAATGGATCTATATAGGTAGTATACATTAGCAACAACCACCAAATTGTACCTGAACGTACCACTTGAATATTACTCTCCAGGTAATTGAGGTTAGCAAAATTTGTCAAATTATTTCTTTTCTCGGAGCCATTCTGACAGAGCATGGAATCCCTAATCTATGCTGAATTCCATTGGTTTCCATACCCTCATGTTTGGAGTTCACTCTTTACTTTTCAAACCTCCTGCTCAAAAAACCCATACATTTTAATTTTGCAGTGTCAAAGTAACTCAGTTTCTTCTAATAAGATAGAGATTTTGTTTGTCTAACTACTTAGTTTAGATTTGTTTACACAGATCATATTGTAAAATTTGCCAATTTCTTTGTCTTTTTCTTTACAATGAAACATATGTAGCCTGAGAATAAATATTGGTTTGAGAACAAAGATATAATTTTGGTACCTAAGCAGGCCTCTTAATTGTATATCATTTTTGGTAACTAAAATTCTTATCATGTATCAACTCTTTAATTTTTATGACATAGTAAGATATAATGCAGCAGCAGTAATTGCAAAAGTTATTTTAAAGCCAAAAGTAATGATGCCAAAAATAAAGTTAATTGACGTACTGAGCTACTTTGTTTATGCTTGAAATATTTACATTTCAGCTGGTGGACAAATATTCAAAATCATGGTAAAATTTTTAGGTCTTATTAATAATGGTTTAATTGTCTAAAACTTCACTATATTAAAATTGAACCCACGAGAAGACTTGTCTATAATAATGAACTAGTAAATTATAAACATGTTATAATAGAATTTAAAATTGTACAAGTTATACAAATACCACACATTTAGACTACCACTAGAGGCCTTTTATCGTAAAATATCAAAAGATATATATTTCAATAATCTTTCTTTACTTATTACTCACACCCTTCTTCACTCAGTTGCCCTATTTTCTGAAACAGGTTCCATGAGACTTCTCTTGGTTTGTAGGACATGTCCTGCTTCCCAAACAAGGCACTCCATGACATTCTTCACATTTTATCTCTGTAATTTTTCTTGAAAGCAACCAACAAAGTTTATAATTACTTGTTTAATTGCATTAATGTTCAATTAGTGTAACTTTTCCATTACATGTATTTATATTAAATTATAACAATGTTTGTATTATTCAAGCATATTGACAGGAGTGCAAACACCGTGAGGTGCCTCAGTTCAGGGACAAAAGAATCAAGACATTTTAGTATACACATTTTAAGTTCTTGTATATGGTATAAATCCATGAAAAAAATTCAAGTGTTTAATAGGAAGACAAAATGTACATATAGGAATAGAGATATATTTAAATTCACAGGAACTAAGATCACAGGGGTAAAGAATTGTACACTTGACTAATAAACCTGAAAGTCTCTTCAAAACAGCTTAACCTCTAAATCATTTATAGAATCTGTATTATTATATTAAAAATAAATGGTGAGTAAGTCTGGCTTCCACTGAATGATACAATCAGCTAAAAGGAATTTGCTCTCACCCTACAATAGAAAAGATTAACTTTAAATTCATTTTTTTCTTAACCCATTGAGATCTAAGGTCACAGAGCAACAACTAGACCCAAGTTAAATAAAGACAGGGCCTTACAGGGAGAGATGAAATTGAAGTACTTGCTCACCTATGGTAAGCTGATGCACCGGAACACATGTAAGCAAAGTTCAGCTAGAATTGTTGATGACCTTGCTGAACATGGAAATCAAACCAGTGAGAAAGTGTGTGACCCCAGGGGCTGCTCAATTAATGGAAATCCCAAAACCTTCTGCTTGTTCTTTCTCTGTGAACCACTGAATTCTCACTCAAAATTCTAAAGAGAGTACTAAAAATTATCCACTATGGTGGCCTTGGGAAAGTGAAAAGCAACTCCATTTGAAGGGTAAGAAACTCTGCCTAGATTTGTCTCCCCTAGATCGTTTTTTTTTTTTTGGGGCGGAGATCTGGACATGAGGGGAAAAGGAAAACAAACACTGTATTTCTTGGGCATCAGTACAATTTATGGCAGCTGAGAAAGGGAACAAAGGGAAAAATCCTACTTTTGGTGGAGCAGCCAGTTTATACATTTGATTCATAACTGGCTAAAGAAAAGATGGAAGAAATAAGAGTCTCATACCAATGAGTTCACTGGACACAATGTTTCCCAAAAACTTACACTAATCATGAGAGACCCCTGCTATCAGGCTAAAAAGCTTTAAATAACAAATAACAACATCATATTATTGGGAGAGAGGAAGGAGTGGAACAAGGGCATGAGAATAGTTTAAGTTCAAAATCTAACAGACATGCTCAGGCAAATCTACCCCACCCTATAAACAAAATATTGCTACAGTATTTGAAATGCATGATGTACTGAGATAACCACAGCAATAGAAAAACTCAAACCAATTCAATTCCTAACTAGATTAGGTCAAACAATCGTAACATAGCCTTGTACAAAGATTGTTCCTATTTCTAGGCTTTAAGATTATTAACCTCGATCTGTATATTTGCACACAAAATACGTGGCTTTTAAAATAAATTAAAAAGGAAGATAAAACACACTTTGAAGAGACAAAATAATTCCAAGAGCACTCAAATATAAAGAGATATTGGAACTATCTGACATGGATTTTAAAATAATTATGATTAATGTGTGAAAGGCTCAAAAGAAAAGCCGTACAACATGCAAGTGCATGTGAGTAATGTATATCAGAGTAAAAACTGTAGGCCATAAGAAAGAATCAAAGAGAAATGCTAAAAGTGGAAAGGATTGCTATAATTTACTATCTGAAATGAAGAATGCCTCTAGTGACCTCATCAATAAACTTGACAGATGAGAAAAGAGTCAAAGAACTTGAAGATATATCAAGAGACATTATTCAAATTGAAACAGAGAGGGAAGGGAAGAGGAAGTAAGAAAGGAGAACAAAAGGAAAGCATTCAGTAACTACTAGGTAATATGACACAGTCTAACATACAATAACAGGAATCCCAGAAGAAAAAAAGAGAAAAAGGAGTGGAAGAAATAATTGAAATAATGGCTGAGAATTTTTCTGAAATTAATGACAATTTGATTAAAAAATACAAATTCAAAAATCACAGAAAGACTAAGTAGGATAAATTCTGTCACTTTCAAAACTGAAGAAGAAATATTTTCCAGACAAACAGAAAAAAAGGAATTCATTGCTCTCAGGACTGCTCTAAAAGAAATAGTAAAGGAAATTCTTCAAACAGAAACCATACACTGTAAGACCATAACCTGACTCAAAGAAATAAAGAAATTATGGAAATAAAATAAGCAAAATTAAAATAAAATTCCTTTTTCTCTATGATTAATTACTGTAAAAGATAAATGGCTATCTAAGCAGAAATAGAGACATTTTGTAGTGTTTATAACATATGTAAAATTAAACAATATGACAACATAGTCCAAATGATAGGAGGGATGTTTTAGAAATACACTATTAAAAGATTCTTAAACTTTATGTTAAGTGGTAATATTTTAATGAAAACTATGTTTCATTAAAAATTTGTAATTTTTGTTTTTTATAAGGATATAACAATACACCAATAGATGAGAGAAAACAGAACACAAAAAGTTTTGAATTAAGCCAAGCAAAAGCAATTAAAGAGGAGGGAAAAAAGCAAAAAAATAGATGGCACAAGTTTAGTATAGCTAAGATAATTAAAATTAATAGAGCATATTAATAATCACATTTCATGTGAATTGTCTAAACATAAGACTTAATAAGCAGAGATTATTAGACTGAAAAATCTTAATTGTATATGAATCTAATAGTCAAAATAGCTGAGGCAAAATTAAGAGAACTGAACAAAGGAGTAGAGAAATCAATTATAAATAACAATAGACTTCAAAACTTCTCTTTTAGTCATTTAAAATATAAGTAGATAAAAAATCAGTAATATAGTGAAAAACCTTAACAGCACTATTAAATTAAACATAACTATCATGTATAGAACAGTCTACATAGAGCAAAATACATTTTCTTTCACATACATGTGGAAAACGCTTCAATTAGTTCATATTATGAACCATTAAATTAAAATTGACAATTTAAAATAATAAAATTATCCAAAATATGTTCTCAGACTATAATATAATTAAACTAGAAATTTGCATAAGAAATATATGTAGAAAATACACAAATAATTAGAAATTAAAACACTTCTAAATAAGCTATGGGTCAAAGAGAGGTCTCAAGGGGAATTTTAAAATATTTTAAGTTAAAAACAAATGGAAACACAACATCTAAATTTGTAAAATCACCTAAAACGGTGTTTAGATGTAAATCTATAAAACTAAATGTTTGCATTAGAAAACAATAAAGGTCTCAAATTAGTAACCTTGACTTCTATTTTAAGAACCTACAAAACTAAAATTAAATTAAATTAAAAACCAGAGCAAAGCAAACCAAAAAAAAAAAAAAAAAAAGCAGAAGAGATATAATAATGAATTTATCTCAGTCAGGCCCATTCTGGCCTTCTGATCTCCAGAACTACAAGGTAATAACTTTATGTTGTTTTTAGTCACTAAGTTTGTAGCAATGTGTTATAGCATCAATAGAAGGCTAATACACATGTTTAGACTGGCAAGACTTAATAACTCATAAATTATACATTTTCTTAACCACTTTAAATATAGTTAAATTTATAAGGCACTTGGAAATTTTTTCTTACCTGAAGTTAAACTTATGTTCACCAGTCCTGGAAATTTAGAGTAATTTGGTTTTGAGACATCATCAGCCTTTCAATAAAAGTGCTTCACTGTATCTAAATCTAAACAAACAAATATTCTCAGGTTTATCCACCGCTTTTTTGTTTTTATGCATTTCTCCTCTTGTAGATCATAAATTAAAGAATATGGCTATATGGTTCATAATCATATTTCCAATTCCTAGCACAGAGCCTAACATGATGAACACTCAACAATCATTGGCACAATTACTTTTATTGATAAGTTACGGATGACACATGCTTTATCAATTAATCACTATGTTAGGTATAAGCATTATTGTTTAGCCACGGTGGTTATCCATCTAACGATTCCCCTATTATAAATTTATAGAAGAGGAACTAAAGGATTTGAGGATATAGGATTTCCTACTGGGAAGATAGTAGTGGTAAGAGTGAGAGGTATGAGGGTTCAGACTCACTGAGCATAATCCCCTCTTTTAGCTGTTGCTGGCAAGAAGGGTGATATGTATTTCACTGATGGTTGAATTTCAATTTCTTCCATGATTAGTGGGATGGAATTTTAGAAAATATAAGGCAGATAAGCAAAATGAATAGCAATTGTAGGTGCCTGATTCTTTGTATCATTGTAGCTTAAGTAACACATGTGCCTGAGACATACCTCGAATGAACAACTCAACGCAAGTGTTATTGGTATTAGACTTCTCTGTTCATCTACAGCCTCACCTGGTAACTTACTGGAAACAGACAACATACATTCCATAACATTTGTAACAGAACAAGCATGGAACGATTTTTACCCTTTCCCTTAGTGGAAAGGGAGTACTGTGAACAGAATACAGCAAGGGATTCATTATCAATATACTAATGTATCAAAATTCCATGGTGAGAAACAATAGTTATTTCTGATAATTAGTGTTAGAAAATAATTAGGAAATTCAAACCTTCAAATAAAAGGCAGGTAAGAATTCTAAATAGTACTTTCAGTAGAAGCGAAGAAAAGACTATGAAAAATCTTGAGAGCAACAAGGGGGCAAGGACAGTGAGAAGAAGAAAGAATAAAGAGAGGATTAAAAAAGAAGAAAGTCAGACTGCAATAGGTTTTACACCTCTGGTGTTCACTCTCTGTATGTTTATGACTGACTGACCCTAATTTGTATTTGGGCCAGGGTTCAAACTAAAAATTTTTAGACATTGGAGCTTATGAAAGGTTATATTAGTACATAAGTAAACAGGAAGTCTGGCAATGTTTGACTCATTCCAGAACTCATTGTAATCACTGATGTCTCTATAGCCAAATTCCTTTGTTACCATTCTAGACATTAATAATTATAAAGCATGTGATTTTATATACTATATGAAGGAAATACATAGTCTTTACATCTACTTCCTTAAAAACACCTTCATCTTTTACCGGAAAATAATGCTTACTGAATTTACATCTGGATAAATGTTCTCTACTATAAATGTTCTCTCTTGTAAAAAAGGGAGTTCGCTATGCAATACCAAAGCATTAAATATTGAAAATGCTAGTTGGAATACAAAAGAAATTCTTGTTGGTTAGAGGGAAGTGAAAGTTATAAGTAGAAGAGTGAGATATTTAAAACTTCTGTCATTCAACTCAAGTTACTCTATTTTTCTTTGAACAATATTCCTTTGTGTGCTTAGTATTAAGCCCCTGATATTAAGAGATTTGTGAATCTATGACTTTGAATAGTTATGAATATGTGATGTGAGCACCAAGTCTGAAATGTAGAGAGTATGAGTATCAATGTTTAAGCTCTGACTTCTAGTATAAGCTCTGGAATTTACTAGGTGTGTTAACTTTGTAAATCTACGTTTTTTATGGCTTACCATTTCTAAAATATTTTATTACAAATTATTAAGATCTGTTAGTGCTATGGAAAGTGAAATCACTTTGTAAAATATTCTATTTGATATGAAAGTGTTATTTTTAAAGTAATTAATTGATTTTGCCCAGCTGCTTTCCCTTTTTTTTTTTAAGGAGGATGTTTTGTCAGACTCTATGTCATCTGGTTCTAGGTGAAATCAATAACTATCTTCAGCTTCCACGTCATTATAGGTGGAAATGTTATCTCCTCCACCTCCAGATCAATGCAATCCTTCCCTGAGGGTTTTAAAATTGCAATCACAAAGTGAGTCCTCCTATTTGCTGGTGAGGCTGTGAAGATGTGGGCTAGGTGGAACAAATAAAACTCAGCATGCAGAGGTAGTTGATATTTAGATAGGAAAATTACTGGCATTGTTCCCCTTAGTCTCTGTCCTTAGAGTCCAACTAAACTCCAGATAGTTTTATTTCCTGGGCCAAAGAATTCTTCTATTTTGTCTAAATTAGATCAGATTGAGTCATTGCTACATAAAAGCAAAAATAATCTCATAGAATTATGAGAACAGGCTCAACTATCTTTGACTTGCTAGTGCTGCTTCAGCCCCCTACTGCTAAGGATACTGTTACCTGGAGATAGTAAGCTTATTTTTTTTATTAAAAAATAAATTTAATAGGTATTAGGTGATGAGATAAAGATGTATTAGGTCATACTATCATCTTTTTTTTTTTTCATAATAAAAGCAGAAGATAATGGAGACAAAGTAGAGCTGTGTTTTCAAATATAGTATCCTAAAACAAAATTTGGTTCTGCCAAAATCATTTCCTTTAATCCCCAGTCAAACATTGTACACAGCCCTGAGGCCATTAGAGCTAACCCAGTGCAATATTGGATTTTCATTGGTTTATTTATTTATGTCATTATGAAAAAAAAAAAAAATCCAGAAAAATGCTCTGATCTTTTGGAGCACAAGCAGATATATTACGTTTACATTTTTTTCTTAAGTCTATTTCGTTGAAGATGCTTTATAAATATTCGTGCTGTAGTGAAATTTTATTTTAAGTTCTATATTATGAACTTTCAATTTATTCCTTATTTCTAATTGTTTTTGATGTCTTTTAAAGTTTAAATTTTTAACTTAGTTTTTATGTTTTCCTCCTTTTTTTAAAAATAGCTTTCTTATAAGTACCTCAATTTTATTAGAAAGTGAAAAAAGCATTATTATGTCTAACACTCATTTTGGAGAGTAAAGGAATTGACTACCCATTTTATTAAATTTAATTGATTTATAAATTGCTGTAATAAAAACCTATACTATTTTAAAGATAATTTTTAAAAGAGATGGCATAATATTAAATTTTACTTTAAGTGATAAATAAAACCTTAGAATGGATCTAAAAACATATAATAAATGTAAACATGATAGTTTATGTTTGGTAGGCAGATGCTTCTGATATATGTATAATATAAAATATTGAGCATATATATTTAATATATTTTGTGAATGTGTCAGAAACAGTCTACCTCGGGGAAAAGAGGGGAAAATAAAACAGCAGAAATCAACTTTTAATGAGGTATATGCTTTTAATATAGAGGAAAACTAAAATGCCAACTGCATACTTATGAGAATGATCAAGCTATGTCCTCTGATCCTTAAAAAATATAATCCAAGTAAACTAATCAGCGGAAGTAAATCTATTGGTTGCAATAAAAATAACAGTTGTTTTAACAGTGGAAGGATCAGAGTAAAGGGTAGAAAATCAGAAGATTCAAGTAGGGCATAATTTTAACAATTACTAATTTCATCAATATATTCATTTTCCCATAGGTTTTAAATAATTTTCTATTGATTATGATGAAATTTTTAGATTTATAATCATATCTGAAAATTGTTTATGTCATTTTTAATAATTTTTAAGCCATATTGCCTTGTTCTTTCAGTATACAATGTATACATAATGAGGCAAGAACAGTCATTGTGAGAAATCCTGACTAGGGTGTGGATACAGCACGACACTGGTATATTCTTTTTTAAATTGGCTCCAGGAAGTAATTTCCAAAAATTATTAGTGGATTTTAATAATAAAATTACCTTATATGAAAATATGCAAACCTTGGAGCATTCATTCTCTGTTAAGATTTCAAAGGGATTTTTATGAAAATGTAAAAGATTTGAATTATTCTTAGTTTATCTCTAATTCTACTTTATAAGTTTAATATCACATCTTCATATTATTATTATTATTATTATTATTATTATTTATCAGTAAGTATTTGGAAGCAAATCAATTTTAGGTTCTTCTGTATAAACTTACTTTTTTTTTATACTGAGTATAGTTATAACGGTACATGTGCATGTGCATATGTATCTGCTTTTGCTTGCATAATTAAGATCATCAACTTATTAAAATTGTTTTGAAAACACAATTTACTTCCTTTCCAACTTTTAATAAATTATTTTGATATTATTTTACGAAATAATTTTATAAAATATTTTAATACAATTCAGAAAATTCTCCCAAATATAACCTCTTCCATTCTAATTTTCTGTCTTCTTTTCCAATATGTTTTTCTCCCACACTATAAACAAAATGGGAGGACCTTAAACTTTCTTAAATTATTACGTTGTTCTAAATAGATTCTTTTTATCCTTAGCAGATGGCTCTGGGAATCAGTCCTAACATGTTACACCATCTTAAAGAAAAGGTCCATTAAAATATTGAGAAAAATCTTCCTAACAACATGCAGTAGAAGCAATTTTATTTTTCTTTGTTATAATTCTCCAGCTCTGTAAACCTTTCTTTCACTAAGTGTTTTTGATTTATAGGACATTCTGTAGATAACACATAGTTATAAATTTTACAAAATAATCCTAGGCTCAAAAATAAAGTTACAGATCTTAAATCAGTTATTTTGGACAGATTTTGGGGACACAATTGGGTATGAGATTTAACATCTTAATGTATCAAAATTGCCCTTAATTGGTTATACTTTACTAGAGGCAGAATATTTATCATCCTAAGAAATGTATACGATGTGAAATAATCACTGTATGTCTCTGATACCAGAAAATTAAATAAACATTAAGTAGGAAGTATTTGTTTTCTGTAACTAATCCATTTGTTGTTGTTATTGAATTAATATTACATTTACAATCACTCCGTTAATAGTCTCAAGCAGTACTTCATTTTTAAATCATTAAGATATATCACTGTATTCCCATTATAGTATTAATTTCAAAAGGTTTTTCATAATCCTGCATAATTTATCCAATAGACTTTTAATTCTCACTACGCTTATGCAAATCAAATATCTTTCATTAAAGATTTTGCCAAATACATATTATTTGATTATATTTATTAATGTTGTCAAAATATAGAATGTTATTTACAGGGGAAACTAATTATAAAACTATTTTTATTTATAATCACAAGCATAATATCTCCCATATGTTTTTAAATGTACTTGTATTTTATAGCAGCTCACAATCATACAAGAATAACAGACTGTTCATTCCTGAAGCACTATCTCTTTGGACATGACAAAGGGCAGATATTTTCACATAAAGAACTTTAATATTTTATACTGTCAATGTTATTATTGCATAATTACTTTCATTTAAAGCATAAATGATGAGAATTCATAGATTTTGAAGGCTAAGATTAATGATATCTGCCTAGGCATAATTATTTCTGTATTATATTTTTTATTCTGCACAGAGGACCATTCTCAGATTGGTAGCTATTCTTTTCCTTATGGAGTCTATAATTAGAAAGTATAGGTTTTGTAAGTGATTATAAAAATTATCTCAAGATCAAACTTTTTGAATGTGCATGTGTGATCTATAATTACACTGACAGATATTTGAAGAAGTTCTATAATAATTTATCTTACAAGTCATTTTTTCACAGATGATTTTCCTTTAAAACTAAATTGCAATACAACATTTTTATAAACTTATTTTAAAGGTTGAGGAAATTAAATGATCCTGATATACTTAATAGCAAATTGTGCGTAAGACATATATAAGAAGCAATTACTGAAAAATATAAATAATAGACATTTTACAAAAATGTAGTGATAGTAGTTTCAATTACTCTGAGGTATTTTTAAACTAACTTTGCAAAAACATCTTGTTCAGAAACAATTTAATACATAAAATGGTGTTTGATAATTAACATATTAATGCTCTATGAAGAGAGAAAATGATATTGTGTATAAAAATATTATTTTTGTCATTCAGCCACAAATTCATTCATACCTATTCAAAAGTAAAATATTCTGGTGAGTAAAAATAATATCTAACCCCACTCCCTATGTTCATCTGCCTTCAATGCAAACACACAAAATTACATACTAGGTGGTGGAAACACAGCAGTGAAACCAGCTGAGATTTTCCTCTGCTTTCAGCAGCATCTATACTTTGCCTTCAAGACTTATTTACTTTGACACACAAATAATAACAATTTTTGTATCAGTCAAGTTTCCTGACCAAACAAACTTTAGCTATTCTAAATGAAAAACACAACTACTAGAATGGAATTAGAGAATCATAGACTCATTTGGAATCCTGGATAAACAGACTTGGAAATGAGCAGGAAGCAAGGCTTTTAGGGTCAGGACTGATATCATCAGATCACAGGAATGTCCTATTTGGAAGCTTTTACAAATACCATGTTGTTTTGTATTTTCAATGTAATGATACCTTATAGAAATGTTCTCTAAACTTTCCATTCAGTACCCCCTGTATTTATGTCCACTTTCATAATTAAAAACCTATAGTAGAACTCTTAACCGATACTCATCTAACCTACTTACACATCCCTGGACACATTTACTCCTACCCATTCTTTAGCGCTTACCATGTGTTAGCAAGAGAATCATGGGCCCTCAAATTACACACGTTGAAGCCCAAACCACCAATGTAACTGTAGTTACATAATTTGTTAAGAATCATTTAACTGTAGGCTTTTGAGAGGTAATTAAATGTAAATGAGATCGTAGGATAAAGCCCTCATCCAAAAGGACTGGTGGCTTTATTAGAGGAAGAGCTTTCTTTTCATCTCTCTGTGCCCACACACTAAGAAGAGGCTATGTGAGTACACAGTGAGAAGGTGGCTGCCCGCAAGCCAGGAAGAGCGCTCTCGCCAAAAATTTAATTGGGTTATAACAACCTTGATATTGAACATTCCAGCCTCTAGAAATATGAGAAAATAAATTTCTATTGTTTAAGCTACCAGTTTATGACATTTTCTTAAGGCAGCCTGAGCAGAATAGTACAACAAACATATTTACAGTTTGGTAGGGTTGCCACAACAAAATATCAAATATTGATTAATTTAAAACAACAGAAGTTTATTTTCTCACAGTTTTGTAAGTTAGAAGTCCAAGATCAAGGTGTCTCAGGTTTGGTTTTGTCTAAATCTTCTCTCCTTGGCTTGGTTGTCCCTTGGACTGTGTTGTCTGTGACTTTATTTCTTTCTTTTATAATTATTCCAGTTGTATTAGATTAGGGCCCACACAAACGACCTCATTTTACTTTACCTCTCAAAGTCTTTATCTGCAAATAGTCACATTCTTAGGAACTAGGGATTACGACTTCTATATATGAATTATTGATGACACAAAATTTTAATTTCAATATCCCTTCTAAATAATTTTGTGATTAAAACATTCTTCTACTATTAAAAAAATAATGTTATATTTTTATATTTAACACAGACAAGCGGTCTTACTGAGAATTTTTATAACTTCTTAGCAATTGAATTCCCTTTTATATTTTTATTTATCACATTTTACTGACAATTACTGAGGTTGACCAAGGTCACTGGCTATTCGATTTTCTTCTTTGTGAACTAACTTCGTTAAATATTTACTTGGCTTTCCAATTTATTTTTTGTTGTAATTTGAAAGAATCTTTTATGTGGTGAGAATATTAATCTTTCTCTACCATATAAGTTACAAATTCTCTCACTTCCTGTGTTTCATCTCATTTATATTTTTCTCTTAAAAACTTGATGTTTATAAATACTTAAGTTATACCATCTGTTTTTGGCATTTTCGTAAATAATATATTTGTGTTGTTCTAGAGATCCTAACAAGTAATATACGGCCAAAAAAAACCTAATAATATTGAAAGGAAAATGTCAAAATAACATTATTCATGTTTGTTATCATTACACAGATATCAAAGAATCTACAATTTAGATTAATAAATAAATTTAATATGATCACTGAATAAAAGGTCACTGTACAAAAACCAATTGTAATTTTTTTATACATACAGGAAACAACTAGAAAATAAAATCTTAAAAATATATAATTTATACCACTAAAAAATATGAAATCCTGAAGAATAAATCTAAAGCAAGATATGAAAGATTTCTACACTGGAAATATGACATATCAAATAGTCAAAATATTCAAGAACATATGGAAATGTGTTGATAAAAATGTGTTGATAAAAATAGCAAGCTATTTATAAATAAAAAATATTATGTATATATTTTATTTAAAATTATATATTTTATATATGGCACATATATATATTTTTAAGCTTCCACATGAAAATTTATGTAGTATGAAACAAACAGAATCATAATAATTTCCATCAGTAGAGATTTTATAGGCCATCTTAAATTATAATAATCAATAAAGTTGAAATTTGCAGGCAATAAAAATGTTGATAATGAAATTAGTAAGATAATTATTTGGAAATTTGGAAAAAATTCCCTTTAAGCAATATGTGCATCAAAACTAGAAAATGTTTTTAATTAAAAGAATGTTAAAATATCTATCTATGAAATTACTTATTAAGTTCTCTTTGTCTTTATTTTTATGAATTAATGTGTATTATAAATTTAACATTGGGTTTATATTTTATAATTAAATAATTGTTCTTTTAGCGGAGACATTGGGTTTGAATTTTAATTTACTACCCTACTTTTCTATTATAAAATATTTTCATTTGCCTTGTATAGTATTATCCAACCTTTTTTACTCCTTCAATTCATTGATTTTGCTTTACTCTGATCTACAATATATGCTGTTTGAAAGGGTAATCAGCCACTTATCTCTTATTTTGCTAATGTATATGTTTTTCTCATATATTTTAATATTTATTGTTTTTATTTCATCTTCCTTTCCTTTTTTTTAAGAGTTTCTTTTTATCTTTAGAATTCAGAAAATTTGTTAATCTTAAGTATGCATGCCTTATTTTCATTTTTTTTTCTCCTGAGTGAGAATTTTACTGAAATTGTAAGTGATTCTTGAGATTTGGATTGTTAAATATTATTTCTGTGATTATTACTTCACTTTTTTAAAATTTTCTCCTCTGGAATTGTTAACCTTTAGGTTTTAGGTATTTCGCTCTCCGCCTTCTCTATCTCTTATTGTATCTTATTTAACCTTTCTCTCTCTCTCTCTTCTTGTTATTAGATATTTCCTACTTCTGAGGTTCTCAGAAAATATATTTTCTCTCTTCATTTAGTTTTTCAAAATGATGTTATTGTTCCAGTTAGAAAGGATTGTTTATGTTGAATATTAAATATCCATGAGTTTCTTGATACATTTTATGAAAATTTTCTGCTACTTCAGTAAATTAGCCTCAATAAGGCAGAGGTCAAATTGTTTTTCTTGTTTTGCTCAGTTTTTACTGTTCATGTTACTGGTTCACTATAAATGAACTATAATTTGTCTTCACTTGATCGTATTTCTATGATAACCCAGCACCCAGGTTCCCGAGCTAAGCTAGGCAGAGATAAACAGATGGGCAGTGGAATCTTGGAAAGATTTGTTTCTTATCAGCTGGAATCTAATGACTTGGACATCTGTCACCTTCTGTTGAGCTACCAAAATGAAGTCTCTTTGCTCACACATTGTTGCCATTGTAAGAATTATCTTCTTCCAATCACTCATATTTGGGGCTATTTAATCCACCTGTGCAAGGCACATGCCAGGTGTGCTACTGTTGGAAGATTTGGGCAATTCGTCCAAGGACTATAGGTGGTAAATCAGCAGACTACATTCTTTTTTTTTTTTTTGTGAATCCCTTAGCCCGACCTCCACTGGAAAGGAAAAAAATGATAATTTAGTTAATGCTTTAATGGTTAGCAAGCATTGCCCCATGTCTCTCTATTGTCTCCATTTTCATTTTATATATTCCAAAATGAATCATCAGACTGCCCAATTAAGGATATTGACATAGTAATTTACTTTACTTAGACACACCAAGTGGATCATAAGTACATTTATAACTATTTTATTTCAAGCAAAAAGTTGAGAGGGAGAGATAGGCCAAGAATGTCTGTGGTTTGGTAATTAATTACATAGGTTTTTGTTATTTTATAGTTTTATGTTTTATAATAAAATCATTCATCTATACGTTTGTATTTAAATCAACATTAATCTAAAAGTTAAGTTAGTTTTTCTGATTTCGTTTATTGAAAAATGCATACTTATCCATTAAAAGGAGGAATTTTAACCTACATTAAATTGTTTTATGTGTTGTAATTTTTTAACATTGTATTTGTTTTCATTTATCTGCCTACTTATAAAGATAAGCACAACACTAATGACTAATGTAACAATCAGGCTCTTAGAACATATTTTAAATATTTTAAATCTATAAGATAAGCTAATTTCTTCATTTTTTTCTATAATTTTCTCAAATACTTTCCCTGTAGCAGTTTTTTTTTCCATGTTGTGTTTACAACTGTCTTTTGAACTAGTCCATGGTCATTTCCAGACAGAAATGTGTATATGTTGGTTACTTTGTTATACTAATCAAAATAAAGTAGTTAATCAATAATGGTTAATACTGAGATTTTAAAAACAGTTTTTGGAGCAAATGAATCACCTTTGTGATAAGCACAAAATGTTCTTAGTGGGTCGGACCAGTGAAGATTCCATTGTAGTTCAGAATGATGAAACTGACATTCTACCTACAACAAGACTGACCCACATCAAAGAGAAAATAGTAATGATAATAATAATAGTAGTAATAACACAAATTGTAGATATATAGCTGACATAATATCAAGAATTTTTATCCATTTGTTCATCTAACAATAAACTTAATAAATCTTTCTTATTTAGAAATGAGGAAACCAAGGAAACCAAGGAACAATGGCACTAAATAACTTGTACATTGTACCATGGCTGGTACAAAAATAATATTTAGACCATATTCTTTGTTTTAGAGGGTATGTGTCTATTCCATTTCTTCTTATTTCAGGTTTATTGACACTGAGGAAAACATGCTGATTATAAACAAATGAAAAGCCAGATTAAGTTCCTTTAGCTACTATCAGTTAACCCTTCAACAATAATTGCTCTCTCTATATAGGGATGGATACTTAAATAGCACTCATGTATGTGGCTAATTGTGCTATAGTTCATTAGTATCAGAGTGGGACCCTGAATCAAGATGGGATAGACACATTGTCATTCTTGAGGTACATAAAAACAATTTTTAGATTGAACCTTTTATCGATTTTATAATTTATGATTTGCACCCATTATTTAGTTCCACAGAGTAGTCCTGTTATCATTCCTTAAAAAGTCTTAGGTCAATTTATCCTTAAATTCTATGAGATCTTGCATTATTATTTAACTCTGTGTGTGTGTGTGTGTGTGTGTGTGTGCGCGCGCGTGAATGGAGGCATTGCTGAAAGTGTGTTTGGTAGCAAATTTTAATACAACAAAAAACCATATTTAATTATTTCAAATAGAAAAAACAATAATGCTTTCTCAGCTTATTCAAAAACTTTAACTTAATTTGTAAAATATAAGTAAAAGATTATTAATAACTAATACAAGAATTTTAAAGATTTCTAAAGAATATAACAATACTCATTTAATCATGTAATAATTCACTCAGTGCAATAAAACTATATAGTGTCAGCTAGGAATTATATTTTACTACTAATGAACTTATACTATAATATAAAGGATCAATGAAATATTCTCAGGACACACAATAAATGACAAAAAAGTTATTTAAAATAAAATAAACAAAAAGTTAACTAAAACATTTCAAATTGTTTATTTAATGAATATTTAGCAAAAATGTATTCTTATCAAATAACTTTATTAGGTAAATAAAAAAACATAGACAGTAAAATGCTTAAGGTGAGGGACTTCATTCTATCTCCACCTCGCCAAAACATATTAGCCTAATGATTGAATAGTTCCTCTTAAGTGAGAAATACTAGGCAATTCAGAACCCACCCACTGAGAACAACATGACACAATATTAATATCATCTACTTTATAACACTGACAAGCTCACTTCATAATAATAAATTAAGAGGCCAAGATCTGGCCTGGGGACATTTATTAACTTGAAAAGGCTTAGAAGAGATGTTTAGCAGTGGTTTAAGCAGCCTAGGAAACAAAGTTAAACCCCAGAATTCACCAACAGTAGGGACCTGACTAAATACTGAAAAGCTGCGCACTAGGAGAGCATGTGAACCAAAAGTAAACATCTTTCATATGAACTGTGGCCTAGCATCTATTCTTCTGGGTGGCACAAAAAAACTTCAGTTTATGATTTGGATATATAAAATCCTAGATTATTAGTGTCCCTAGGTGCTTACAGGAAGAAAAATAAAATTCTCTCTGAAGAAAGAAATCTTAAATAATTTCAACAAACAATATCTTTAACAAATGTTTGAACACAAAGATATGCAGACAAAAGAAAATTTATACCCTGAAATATATAGAAACAAAAACAATTATGAAAAAGACTCAGATAAAGTACAAATTTTTATGTATTTCAACATTACACATTTTAAAATATTTAGATTTATTATATTCAAGAAGATAAAAGATATTGCACATATCAGCAATGAACAATAGATTGTTTAAAAGACAGATTGTTGTAAATTATATAATTAAGAATTATTCAAGCAGTCTAAGAAACTGCTGGAAGAATATTAGAACACACACACATACACACACACCTAAATATTACACAATAAACACAGTCAAAATGAAGAGAAACTGGAAAATAGTTAAAGAAATAAGAGAAAGAACTGTCGGTGGACTTGCAAATTGGTGCAACTACTATGAAAAACAGTTTAGAGATTCCTCAAAACTAAAAATAAAACTACTTATGACCCTGCAATTGCACTGGATATTCATCTAAAGAAACTTAAAACACTAATTCAAAAAGATATATGCACCCCTATGTTCACCACGGTGCTATTTACAATAGCCAAAATACAGAAGCAACTTAAGTACCCATGAATAGACGATTGTATAAAGAAAATGTGATACGTATATAGAATGGAATATTACTTAGTCATAAAAAAATAATGAACTTTTACCATTTGCACTAACACGGATGAACCTTGAGAGTATTATGCTAAGTGAAATATTCAGACATAGGAAGACACATGCCATGTGATTTCACTTATAAGTGGAATCTAAAGAACAAAATAAACAAACAAACAAAATGAGAACAGACTCATAGATACAGAGAACAAACTGATGGTTGCCCGATGGAAGAAGGATTAGGGGCTGGGTGAAATGGCGAAGAGATTAATAAATACATATTGGTAGTTACAAAATAGTTCTAAGATTGTGAAGTAGAGCATAGGGAATATAATCAATAATATTATAATAACTATGTCTAGTGCCAGGTAGGTACTAAATTAATCAGGGAAATTACTTCGTAATTCATATAAATTTCTAACCACTATACTGTACACTTGAAACTAGTATAAAACAATATTGAATTGCAACTATAATTGAACAATAGAAACAGAAATAAGAAAAGAAATAAGAGAGAGACAAAGACAGAGAGACAGATACAAAGACACGGACAGAGTGACAGAGAGAGAGAGAGAAATGCTTCCAAAAAAGCCATTTAACAAAAAAATGGTAACTATGTGAGGAGATAGATGTCTTAGTTAACTTAATTGTGGTAATCATTTTACAAAGTGTACATATATTAAAACATTACACACTATGCCTTAAAGCATCACATTGTGCAACACATGTATATGTACACATACATACACAATTTTTGTGATTTGTACCTTAATAAAGCTATAAAAAATTTAAAAGCATAAAATAGTAACTACAATAACAACAAAAACAATTGAACAGAATTAATATCTCAAAAGAATTAATGAATGCTAGAAGAAAATATAATATGTTTTATGTATTTAAAGGTTATAAATGCCAATGTACAATCCTGTACAATAAAAATATCCTTCAGGAATGAAAGTTAAACAAAAGCATATTCAGGTAAATTTAAGAAGCTGATAATTTGTCACTGGCCGGTCCACACTAAAGAAAATACTAAGAAGCATAACTAAGTTTTAAGGAACTATATATAAAATAATAAAGGATGTAACGTAGAGAGAGGTAAGCAAATTTAAATATTTTAAAGTATATAAATAATTCAGGAAAAAATGAAAATATCATCTAACATTAAATTTTGTAATTTAATATTACATGTTGTTCTTCTCAAATAACTACTAAAATTTTAAATAATATCTATATTAAATAATATCTACATGCTAATAATGAATAATATCAAAGGAAATTAAGAAAATAATTACCTATATAGTACAGTCAAGAAGAATAAAATCTTTATGAACAAATTCAAACAAGAAAGTTAAAAGCTTATACACTGAAAACTCTAAAACCTTGCTGAAATAAATAAAAGAAGACCTAAATAAATGGAAACACATCAAACATTCATAGATTGGAAGACAATAATAAGATATCAATATTACCAAAAATGATCTACAGTTTCAATGGAATCTTTGTCAAAATTTCAATAACATTTATTTGCAAAAATGTAAGAGCCAATCCTCAAATTCATATGGAATTGAAAGGTGCCTGAATATCCAAAACAACCGTAAAAAAATTTCAAATCTTAGAATTGGAATAGAATTGAAGGTCCAGAAATAAACACAAACATCTATTACTAACTGATTTTCAATAAGGGTGCCATGACCATTCGTGGGAAAAGAATAATCTCTTTAACAAAATGTTCTAGAACAATTGAATTTTTTTATGCAAATGAATGAAGTGAAAGATTTTGACACACTTCTCCCCTAAACTTATCAAATAATCAAAAAAACACAACAAAAAACTCAGTAAAGATATGTAAGGGTTGAACAACATAATTAACAAACTTTATCTACTGTATATATATAGAACACTTCATTGAACAACTCTATAATGCCCATTCTTTTTAAGAACACAAGAAATATTCATGAAAATTATCTGCTTTCTTATTTGATTTATAAGAATAAAATGATGTCCTTCGATTCACAGATACAACAGATGAGACAAAAGTAAATTAAATTCATTTCCCATTTTTTTCCTCTTTCTTCTCTCCATTTTTTATAATTAAATTATTTCCCTGTTATTGAGGCATTCTATTTTGTCACCCTAATAATAGCATTTGGTTTAGTCCAAGGTTAAAAGTTTTAGCTTGTTGCCAACTCTTTTGTCATAGTTTTCCAAGTAAACTCTTGACATGCTTAAGATGGTCTTAAGGAAAAAATATTTCTAAAACTGTTACACATTTAAAATTGTTTTTCTATAGCTTTTAAATTTGAAGGACTGATGGACTAAATAATCTTTTTTTCACGTCTTTGCACGTTTTTAGGACTTGCTATACTCCTATAACATTGAATTTTGCTGTCAAAAAATCTGAGGCAAGCTTCACTTTTTCTCTTATAAGTTACTTCACATTTTTATCCTGGCCATGAAAGGAGTCTATTTGAAAACTAAATGTTTTACTAGACTAGATTATACTGTAGTGCTGACTCTTCTGTGTCTGTTATCCTTTGCATATGGTGTCTACATATGTATATATATTTTTTCATGTACTGAAAGCAGTCTTAAGTTATATAACTAATTGTTAATGTTTTATTGTTTAAACTTTCTTATTCACGTGGTCTACTTAAGCATATCTACTATTCTGTTCTACTAGGTATATCTATGTGTTTATTTGATCTATTTTGTACATCTATTATATCTATCTTTATTTCCTTGGTCTCTTAAACATGTCTCTTTTCGTTTTACTTTGTTTGCTTTGCTAATTGCCATACTCTATGTATCTTAACTATTTCTTTCATTTTGTCTATTATTTCTTCCACAGTATCTATTATATTTTCATTTTCATTTCTATGATGTTTCCTTGACTGTCTTATTTCTTTACTGAACTTTGCTAAATCGTATCTCATTGTCTTACATTTATTTCATGTTTTCTTTCATGACTGAGTTGTAGGTTTCTAACATGGGAGCAGATAGCTTTATTACTATTGATTTTAATTAATTATGAAATAGTTGGTCAAAAACTGTATTTGATCCATGACAATTTTTTTCTGATAATTGATTTTTATATATTGGTATGTTATTCTTTTTTAATATATAACTTCCCATTAGAGTGCTTTTAGTGCAGGTATTATGCTAGCAGATTTACTGCACATGTTTTATACAGGAAATATTGCTCCCTGAGCTGGTCTAGGGTATTTCTAGAACACATTTCACAAGGATTTTTTTTCCTTTGTTGACAAGGAGACAACTGTTTCTGCAAATATTGTTGACCAGTGGGCTCCCATGGGCATTTCTAATTCTTCCGCTACTTCAGTTGAATCCAATAGATGTTGTGCACAACAATTCCTATAGCCATCTTTAATACGTAAGATATTGATTCTGTTCTATAATGTGTTCTATTTTCCTTCAGGAAGTGGGGTTTTGCTGCATTTTCTAGATAATCACTGCTGTTCGTTCAAGACCTTTTGTATTTTTCTTTTTGTAACCTATGTGGGGCTTTTAGCCAATCACAGGAGATTTGGTATTCCTTATCTGATTTTTGTCTGTGAGTTAATTTCTGTTGTCCTTTGCAGTGATAAATAAATTTTGCTTCTTTAAAAAAATTATCTTTGTTTCTTTAGTTATATTTCCAAAAGGGAAGAATCACTAATTTTACAAATATTATTATACCCCAAGCTTTGTGTCATTTTTATTTTAGCCTTCAGGAAAGAAAGTCCATGTGCTCCTGTTCCTTGGTTAACCTGGAGCTTCTGTTTACAAGCTCTTTCTAAGATATGTTTATTCAAAATCTGAATTGCAGGATCCTGCAATTAAATTATTATTCTTTCCTTAAGCTATCCATGACCACTTTGTTTTCTTTCATCCAGAGAATTATTAAAATTGAATACCTATATCAAACCTTATTTAATCTAATTTTCAAATAATTGTTTGACTGTGAGTATGTGTGTGTGCATATGTATGTTTGATGTATGCAAAACAATAATCTCATTAGGGTTGTAAATTGTGCAACGTAATATAAACTAATCTTTATTAGGGCACGAATGACATTTCAACAGCACTAAGAATCTTGTAACTCTGATTATTGTAGCTTTATAATTGCAATCTTAGAATGTAACCTTATAACCTAATCATTTTTTTTTGTCCTTACAATTTCATTCTCATTTTTATATACTTAAAAATGTCTTATTAACTAATGTGTATCTTGCTTGCTTAAGAATCCTAGGAACAGACTTCAAAGGAAGTTGACTTGGTTACCTTTCAGTTTCAGGTAAAATCCTCCCCTAGATGAAGCAAACCAGATCTTGCTTGACCAGTTCCAGGTTGTTTATCAGAGCAGGCTGCAAAGGACAGTTTATTGTGCTGAACTGAACCCAAAAAGAGAAGCTCCTCACCCCCTCTTTGTTAATTCCTTTGTTCCACTTGCTTCCCCTCCAGGTGGCCTGAGAAACAAACCAAGGCCAAGAAGACAGGATAAACAGCCTTGGTCCTCCCTCCCCTCTAGGATGGAACCCTAGAATTTCTCTCTTATCCCTTACTCAGCCCTCTCCCTGAAATAACCCCTAGTTGTACTGAAGAGGCAAGACAACCTTTGTGACAGCAGTCTTTTCAGGATGTTGGCTCTTGAATAAACCTACTTTCTTTCCATCAAAACCTTGTCTCTTGCTTATTGGCCTATGAGCAGCAAGCAGTAGAACCAGAGTTCAGTAACAATCTCAGTTTACAACATGGTATATCTGCAAGATAGAGACTCCTTTATTTCTTCCACTACAGATTTTTTTAGGTTTTCCTCATGTACCTCTTTTAATGTTTCTATTGATTTATATCATGATGTTTTATTTTTATTATATAAATATTTTAATTGTATATTTTTATTGACAATTTAAAATTTATTTTTGATTTTTTGCAGTGACGTAAGTTTTCAAGTTTAAAATAGTTAATGTATTTTAGAATGTATCACCTAAACCAAGACATACATGTACATCAGTCCCTATTATTATAATCCAGTATTTATCATCATTTAATATAGAGACTATATTATAATTTTTAATTATTTAAAATAGCCTTTTAAAAATTATCCACAATGCTGCATTATTCACAGTGGCCAGGGTATGGAAGCAATCAAAGTGCCCTATGATAGATGATTGGCTAAAAAAGCAGTGGTACATATATACAATGGAATATTACTCAATCATAAGAAGAGATGAAATACTGCCATTTGCGACAACATGGATGAACCCTCAGGATAATCATGCGAAAAAGTTGAAAACCACATGATATCATTTATATGTAAGATATAAGCCTGAAAGCAACAGATGAAAAGGACAAACAAACAGAGACTCATGGACGTAGACTATAGACTAGTGGTTACCAGAAGGTAGGGGTTGGGGGAAGAGGGAGGAAGTAAAGCGTGTCAAATTTGGGTTTAGGGGGAGGATGAAGTGGGTAAAAGGGATCAAATATCTGGTAGCTGAAGGAAACTGGACTTTGGGTGATGAAAACACAATAGAATATACAGATATCAAATTATAATGTACACCTGAAAATTATATAATTGTATTAACCAATGTTATCCCAATAAACTTAAGCTTTCTTTCTTTTTCTTTATTCTCTTTGTTTCTTTGTTTCTTTGTTTCTTTCTTTGCTTCTTTGTTTTTTGTTTCTTTGTTTCTCTCTCTCTCTCTCTCTCTCTCTCTCTCTCTCTCTC
>CM053515.1:57404073-57474262 GCA_028627145.1 Eidolon dupreanum
GCACCTGGTATTCCTAGGTGGTCTCCTATCCAATAAACTTAATTTTAAAAAAGTTAAAAAAAGAGAGAGAGAAAAGAACAATGTAATCCACTTGGTTGATATGACTCTTTAGTAACCTTTAGTCTCTTCATTCTTATGTTTTAATATTTTTTAAAATTACAGTTGACATGCAATATTACATTAGTTTTAGGTATAGATCATAGTGATTGGACATTTATATAATTTATGAAGTGATCATCTCGATAAATCGAGTACCCACCTGACACCATACATAGTTATTACAATATCATTGGCTATATTCCTTATGCTATATCTTACATCCCTATCACTATTTTGTAACTACCAATTTATACCCCTTAATCCCTTCCCTCTTCACCGATCCCCCCAATCCCCCTCTCATCTGGCAACCATTAAAATGTTCTCTATCCATGAGTAAATTTCTGTTTCATTTGTTTGCTTGCTTGTTTGTTTTATATTCCACATATAAGTGAAATCGTATGGCATTTGCCTTCATCTGTTTTATTTCAGCCTAAAACCCTCTAGGTCCATCCATATCATGTTGTTGCAGATAACAAGATTTCATTACTTTCAAAGGCTGAGTAATGTTTCATTGTATATACTTACCATTTCTTTATCCAGTCACCTATTGATAAACACTTAGGTTGCTTCCATATCTTGGTTATTATAAATAATGCTGCAATGAGTATATAGATGCATATATCTTTTCAAATTAGTGTTTTGGTTTTTTTTTTAGGATAAATACTCAGAAATAGAGTTACTGAAGTAGAATTACCTCTTTGTTTCTTGTTGTAGCCTTTGTTTTAAAGTATGGCTACCCCATTTCTTTTTTGTTTGCTTATTTCCATTTTTATTAAATATTTTCCTTCATCTCTTTACTTTCAGTCTGTGTAAATCTTTTGATGTGAAGTGAGTCTCTTGTAGGCAGCATATGAACGGGCCTTGTTTTCTTATCTGGTCAATCAATTTAGATCTTTTGATTGGAGCATAGTATCCATTTACATTTAAAGTAATTGTTGATAATTATGTAGTTAGTGCCATTTTATTATTCATATTTTTAAATCTTTTTTTCATCTTAAAGAAGTTTCTTTTACATGTCTTATAATACTCATTTGTTGTTGGTGAATTCCTTTAGCTTTTTCTTGTCTGTGGAACTCTTTATTAGGCCTTAGATTCTAAATGATAGTTTTGCTGTGTAATCTTGGTTGTAGGTCCTTGCTTTTTATCACTCTGAATATTTCATGACAATTTTTTCTGGCCTGCAAAGTTTCTATTGAGAAATCAGCTAACAGTCTTATGGGAGCTCCCTTGTACATAACTACTTTTCTCTTGCTGCTTTTAAGACTCTCTCTTTGTCTTTAACCTTTGGCATTTTAATTATAGTGTGTCTTGGTGTGGGCCTATTTGAATTCATCGTATCTGGAACTCTCTTCCTTTCCTGGGCTCATATGTCTGTTCCCCTCATCAGGTTCGGGAAGTTTTCATCATTGTTTCTTGAAACAGGTTTTCAATTCCTTGCTTTCTCTTCTTCTTGTACGTCTATGATACAAATATTGGTACACTTAATGTGTCTCAGAGGCCCCTTAAACTATTCTCAATTTTTTTGATTTTTTTTTTCTTTTAGCTGTTCTGATCAGCTCTTTTCTGTTACTTTATCTTCCAAATTGCTGATCTGATCCTCTGCTTTATTTAATTTACTACTGATTCTCTCTAATTTATTTATTTCAGTTATTGCATTTTTCATTTCTGACTGGTTCTTTCTTATGTTTTCTATCTTTATTTTTATTTTTTCTATTTCTTTGTTGAAGTTCTCACTAATATTATTGAGTATCCTTATAACCAGTATTTAAACTCTCCATCTGGTTGATTATTTCCATTTTTAGTTCTTTTTCTGGAACTTTATTCTGATCTTTCATTTGTGACATGTTCCTTTTTCTCCTCATTTTATCTGCCTCCTTGTGTTTGTTTCTATGTATTAGGTAGAGCTGCTATGTCTCCTGGTCTTAGTAGAGTGGCCTCATATAGAAGGTGTTCTCTGGGGCCCAGTGGCACAGTCTCCTTGGTCACCTGAGCCAGGTGCTCCAAGTGTACACTTTGTGGTGATTGTGTGTGCCCTCCTATTGTAGTTGAACCTTGACTGTTGTTAACACATCAAGGACAGGGATTGCCCCTCAGGCTGATTGGTTGCGAAGATTGTCCATGAGTATAGTGGAGGAGTTGTTGTGAAGGATCTGACCCTACAGAGCGAGATTCGCTTTAACAGGGCTCTGGTGCCTACCCAGTATGCCCTTTGAGGGTGTCATTTGTGGAAGTGGTTAGACAGTGCTCTGGTGTGACATTATGCTGATCATCTGATGCATTCCAAACTTAGCCACTGCCTGTGCCCTGCCCAGGGTTACTTGGTATGAGCTACAAAGTGATATGGTAATGGTTGCCACTGTGTTGGGCTTGGAGGTGCTGGAAGATGCTAAGCTGTAAACTGAGGTCTGCTGCTGTTAGTGCCAGGCTTGTGGCTGCTTAGTAAGTGAAACAGGGAATGCTGAGGCCTTGTGTGGCTTGATTGGGGTTTTTGAACCTTGGAGAGATTCTAGAAAAGTCTGCAGCATAAGCCAAGACAGGCTGTTTATAAGCCAAGACAAACTGTTTGAATGGAAAAGCATGTGTGCCTGCAAGTTGAGTGGGATGAGGTCTCAGGGAGTCACCAGGGTGGGCAAACTGTGTTATTCAGGTTAATGGTGACTCAGCTATGGTGCCCACCCAATTTCACATACAGGCTGTATGTAGGGAGGACTCAACAAAGGAACGACGGCTTCTGCCAGTGCTCTATCTGGGAGAAAGCTGCCTCTCCTGCCCTCACTCTGAAGCCTGATGATTCAGTCCCTCCTCGTTTGTTTGTCCCTGGTGCTTTCAAGATCAAGTTTCTACTTCAGTGCTAAAGCTCAGAATGAGTGAGTCTGTCAGCAAGTAAGTCCATGCATGGGCCCTTTAAGAGGAATGCTTGAGTCTCCAGCAGCCCTTCATCTTACTTAGACAGAATTCACACTGTTTTTAACAGCCAGAAGCTAGGGAGCCTGATGTGAAGCTGGGACCTCTCATTCCTCAAAGGGTTCCTCCTCTGTTGAGATATTCCTCCCAATTTTTAACCACCACACGTGGATGTTGATGCATCCTGTTTCATGTCTCTTCTCCTTTCATCACTGCTCCTTTTACCAGCCTTGGGGTGGCGTCTTCTGTACATCCTAGTTATAGGACTTCTGTTCAGCTAGATTCCAGGCTGTTCTCAATGGTAGATGCCCTTTAGTTTAGTTGTAATTTTAAGGTAATTTTGAGGTGGGAGGAGGTGAGCACAATGTTTATTCACTTTGATATCTTGATAGAAATTTCTCTTTTTACTTTGAATAGTTTCTTCAATTAAAAAATATACTCCAATTACCTATTAAATTTACAAAATTTTCCATGATCTGGAATTTTATTATTAAATTTTTATGATTAGGTTCAGCTTAAATATTTTTGCAATACTACATAGTTGATGTATTCATTTATTGCATATCAGAAAGTATATAATCTCTGATCCATTTTTGGTGATGCTGTTTGGTCACTTGTTTAATTTGGTGTTCAACATATGTTTCTATTGTAAAAATACTTTTTCTTGTAATTAGCATGTAACCTGTGGAATGATCATTTGAAACTCTTGGAAGATCTTGTTACCAAGTTTTTCACAGTTCTTTTTTCTTCTCTTTTCTTTTTTCTTTTCTTTTCTTTTTTTTTTTTTTTTTTTGAGCATTTTCTGCATCTATAAATAATGTCTCTATCAATTAATACACTGGTGATTGTAAAAACTTAATTTATCTAAATTAAAGAACCTCTCTATATTTATATTTAATAGCTGGCTTCTATACAGAGAGGTTTTTCCTCTTTATAATTTCGGGAATCCCTAAGAGCTATAGATTATTTTGTTGTTTTCCTTGGATATGTGATAATTTATTATCAACATGATTCTTTTGATGTTCAAAATTTCCAAAGGAAGCCTATCAAGGCATCTTGTTTCTTTTGGTGTAACTCCATTGGTTTCCAGGTGCATTCTTGTTTGTGATGCAAAAAATATGTGCTAAGGTGAGATTATTTCCTGACTCAGCTCTGGTATGAAGCATTTTTTTTTAAAAGAACCTGTATCTTTTAAAATGGGGATGGAATTTAAGATGTAAGATCTGGGCATGTTGGATATATTCATTGATTCTGGGCCCAGTGGCTCTAGATCTTTTCAATGAACAGAGGTAGAAAATAAAATATTTAAAATATCATGCGTTCACATTAATGCCTCCAATTCAAATCCCCCATCACTAGGTAATTCTCGAACTCTTCCCATTTCATATTTATGTATCTCTTCTCCTACAGTGAGAATCCTGGTTTTCAGAGAGATCAACATAGGTAATATTTGCTCTATTCTAAAATATATGTAAAATAGTATTATAATTATTATACTACTATTTCTACCAAGATCAGTTTTACTAAATAAATTCAAGATTTCTTTAAAGTTCTTTTTGTTCTTAGACTATATTCCATTAAAGATACAAAGTCAACAATACAAATCACTAGAATTAACTTTTTTAGTGGTGTGACTTGATTAACAATTATTTAATAGTTGGGCTTGTTTCTGTTCATATTCAATTTTAGGTTTGACTTTTCTTAACTTTGTTGAATTAACTTTATTTTTTGAGTGAATAAATGTTTACATGTGTCAAATTTAAAACAATAAAACAATCTACTTAAAGAAGTCTTTCTTTCACACCTAATTATTTATGGTGCCATTCCTGTCTTTATTTTTAAAATATTCAGTACTATATCTTAGAAATAAATCTATGTGCAAACATAATTTTTTTTATTTTTATTTCTGTACAATACTATAGATGTAAATAATAAATGTGTCTTTTATTTATTCAACTTGTTCTATGTCTTTTGCAATTGCAAATATGACAATAAGTAAAATTCTGCTTGTTGTTTCACATATGTGGGAGTAAACTGTTGACTTAGGTTTCTGGACCAAAGCATAAATGCATGTGTAGTTTAGTTAGAAATTGTCCAATACCCCAAATGATTGAGAGTGATTGTTTTCTTATAGCCTTGACATTTAAAAGTGTTGATCCGATAGAAAAGAAAAACTGTCTAAAAATTACTAATTTTTTAAATGACAATTTATTTTATATGTTTGTTTTAATAGTTCTTTTAAGTTATTCTCTTGAGATTTACAAGTAAATACCATATCATCATAGATTACTCCAAGTACAAGGTTTCAGGGAAAGGCATATGCATTTTATGTTGGTCAGTAATGGGTTATTATAATCATACATAAAAAAAAAAAAACTAGAAAAAAACAGTATTATTTGTTTCTTGTTAGTAATAATTTGAGAGATAAATGTTTAAGCTGACAGCCAGGTGCATTTTACTTGAGAAGAGTAATTACTTTGTGAATTGAAAACAGAAATATATTTTTTTACTAGTAATTTTTCTTATCATATCCTTTTAATTTCTAAATCACAGACCACAAAATGGGCAAAATAATTTTATCTTACTTCTAATATGAGAAATAAAATGAGCGACAATCAATTGATGGTGTGCTAACCCAGATTCTGTTATCTTCAGAAAGCTTGGATGGCTGCTTTTGTCATCTGCTAAAAGGATGTACATGAACTGTCATTATCTCCAGTTGGACTCTGCATCTAAATAAAACAGTTAAAGTCAAAGCCAAGATTTAACGTCTGCATTTGGATAAGAGCTTTCTACTATTTTTCTCATAAGTAGAGAGATCTACCAGTTTTGATTTTTCTAACATAAAGAAGAGAAAAACAGAAAAATAGACAGAGAATGAAAATTAGCTTTGAACTTTTTTGTATGCTTCTCAAATATGTCCAAATTAAATTCACACCCTGAAAATTATTTCGTTTTATCATAGAGCATTAGAGAGTTTCCTTATAAAATTGTGTTTTACTTTAAGTGATAAAATTAAAGTGAAAATAAACATTAGCATTTCTTAAACTTAAATTTTAATTTTACATGTTAGAAAATAAAGTTTTATTACCAAGAAATGATGCTAATATTGTCAATATAGCTATAAAAATGCAAATGAAGTCATGCATACAAAGCATGATGTTTTACAAACACACCTCACAACTACATTAAACACAGTTTGTTACCCTCTGCTCAGGAGATGTTAAGATGCAGGAATGAGGAGCATAGCATGATGTCTTTTCATGGCAGAAATGTTCTTGTACTTGCTTTAAAAAAACGAACTATTACCCAAAGTTCCATGTTCATGTTGATCTTTCCTATTTCTAAATCATGTCTTCCATTTAAAAAGTCTTAAATGCACTCTACTCTGCTTTTTCACCAGACTCATGTGATGTAAACTTAAAACATTGACCTGTTATTTTTCTTGTCATTTCTAGCTTTTCTTATTCTTTATTCAGCCTTTAAAAGAAGTAGTCACCCTTGTTTATCACTTCCAACAAGGTAAATGCCAGTGTGAATAGATATATTTACATGGAGTAGAAGTATATGTTAAAATGGTTTACATTAAATGGTTAAAGGTTATGACCCCTTTGAAAGAAAAAAAAGCTACTTCCTCTTGTCAGGGATAAACTCCCGCACTCTCAGTCATCTGCTGAGTAATTAATCAGCTTGAAGTTTCTCCTGGGAAATCTGAAGGCCCAAGCTATTGAAGTTGCCTAAAATTTAGTCTGGGAATCACTGAAATCCTAGAATAAGGTGCATTTTTCAATATGGTAGAGTTTAAAAGTGCTGCAAGATATCGAGTCACACATTCAATTTTGAGGTAGATAGTACTTTGTTCTGAAATTATATTTAATGAATAGCCCTTGACTTCTTATTCAGCAATGGCACCATGAGGCTTCCTATAGCTACTTTCCACACTTTTAATAGAGTTCAACTCATTTTCCAATTGAGAAACTGATATAAACAAAGGCAAGTCAACAAATCCAAAGTCACTTATTTAATCGGGTACAGAACTAGAAGTAAAATGTGCCATCTATTTTTTTGTTGTTGTTCTCTCTCAAAATGAGATTTGTCTAGGTAGAACATAATTCAGAAGCAAAAAGTTCTGATACGTCTAAAATTTATTTTTCACTTGTCATTCAAACTTTTCATCCTATGCTTCTCTTATAAAACATTTTAATAGACGAAAAGGAAAATGGGGAGGAGGAGGTAGTAAAATGGAGGAATGGAAGAAAATAGATAAATAGATGATGCAAGTGGCCAATATTACACATTTCAGAAACTCATCCAGCCAAGGTTTGCCCTTGTGTTCACTGACTGTAAAAACAATTTTGTCAGTTGCTTTCAAGCTATGATGGGTGACTTTCTTTGCCTGGTCATTTTAAGAAGATGTGATCTAGCCTGTGATGCTGCTCTAAATCAATTACTAAGACCAACACAAAACATGTGGAAAGCCTCAGAGAGCTGAGAGAGACAGACAAAATAACAGAATCAATTGTGCTCACCGACTGTGAGGGCATTATCCTCTGGGAGACACCACCGTATCAAATCCGTCAGCTACTCAATGACTGTACCTGGACAATTGGAAGAGCTTCAGGTGAACATATTTTATCTTTAACATATAATGTCAACATCTTTATTAGAAATAACCCCAAAACAAAGTTCCTACGGTCACAAACATTTCTTTTTTAACCATAGATGGATTTTATCTGATGGCATACATACCTACAAATATTGTATGGATTTATACACTGTAGAACAGTGTAGTGTTGTTGAATAAAGAGTCTAGATTTGAACACTTCTTATTTCCGTATTTTTCTTTTATTATCATGCCATGTGTCTAATCAACATCTTAATTTTAGAGACTGTACACACAGGCAGTAGAGTCCAAATAAAACTAATTTTTATTACCTTGACTGAATGTGAACCAATAACAATTATTACATAGCTTCCTAAGTTAGTTACTAAATAGTTTGGACTTTTGACTCAAAACAATAATTTTATAAAATATTTGCTATTGATTTTTCAACATATTATATTTAGCATTATTCAATATTCACAAAAAAATAGAGTCGCAGATGAACTGGTGTCAGGATCTAAATCCACATTTTTCTTACTGCCAAATCTGTGCTTTTAAACATTCTGGCTCTTTATCAAAGCTTATTTACTTGGGTTAGCCTCAAGCAACCTGGCCCAAAACTGTTCTTGCATAATTAACCTTACCATAATAGTAAAGATTTTATGGTGAGGAAATGACATACAGAAACTTTAAAAATACATAGACATGGAAATAGTAGTTTATGTTTTACATTATATAGAACAGCTGATTGTAGTAAAAAAAAATACATATACATATATATATATATATATATATATATATATATATATATATCTGTTAATAAGAAACAATAGTAGAGTGGAGTTAAATAATACATTTTTACCAAAGGTCTCTGTAGAAGTCAAGACCACTGCACTCACACCAAAGATAGCCCTTATAGGTACTTGCCTGTACTTTTTTGAACAATATGCATGTGCTTCTATCTCTTTGTTTATTCAAAATGGCCTTCTCACTTTCTCTCTTTAGTGGGTTTTACATTTTTGGTTACAAGGTAATCTAGCAAATGTCCTTCCAAGACATTTTGTATGCATAAATAATCTTAACATATTTGGAGAAAATTTAATAAAATGAATGGAATAATATGCATTTAAAAACAAAAATCCATGATGGTCATTTCTTACTCATTGTTGGTGTGTGTGTTTATGTGTGTATGTGGGTATGCATTGAAATTAAAACCTTTTCTATCTTTGACAGAAGTTTATTCTGACAAAATGGTATCAGATAAGAACAATATTTAAAAAATACTATTGATAGAATAAAATTTTGACATAGAAAATGACTGATTACATCATTTATATTTATTTTTTGTCTAAATCTATATTAAAATATCTTTATGTAGGAGAATGTTTTCCTCTTTGTATAGATTTTATACAGTAAATTTACAATTCTATTCAATTCTGTTTCATCAGTCACTAGAAACATAGACTCCTCTTTTCCTAGTTTATTCTTAACATGTTGCTTTTATTCTTAAATTTGCTTGTGCTCAAAATGGCCACTGAATTCTCAGTCATTACAATTGAATTCATGTAGCAGGAAGAAGGAAGTGCAGAAGGTAAATTAATTGTATACCTGGTTGAATCAGCTCTTTCAAAACCTTTTTCTCAGGAAACTCATATAACACATTTATTTACAACTTACTGACCAGAATTTAGTTATAGGTTTCCAATGGAAGCTGAAAAGTATAATCTTTTAGCTATAAGACTGCATCACAATCCTCCACAAAATTTCAAGAAAAAATATTCTATGACAACTAATCTTCTTAGCCACAAGATAAAGAAAATGACTCACATAAACCAATTATTTTCAATATATTTTAATCTTGTCTGCTTTCTCTTAGGAAATAATTAAATATAAACTGTATTAATTCACTAGGGCTATCATAACATAATACCACAGACTAGGTGACATAATGAATTTATTTTCTCACAGTTTCGACACCTAGAAATTTAACATCAAGGTGTGGGCATGTTTAATTTCCTCTTATGTCTCTCTCCTTGGCTGTCTTCTTGTTGTGTCCTCACATGATCTTTCCTCCATGTGCTCGCATCCCTGGTGTCTCTGTATATTCAAATTTCCTGTCTTTATAAGGGTAACAGTCAGATCAGATTAGGTCTCCCGTAGGGATTTTTAAGTTTAATCACCTCTTCAATGGCCTTATTTCCAAAGACAGGCATGTTTGAGGTACTAAAGGTCAGAGTTTTAACATGTGAATTTTGGGGGAACACATTTCAGCTAATAACAGTATCCCTATAAGACTGTAATGGGAATAAAAAGATAAATTTAAACTTTAATTAATTTTACTGTAACAGATAACAATGAATTTGAAGAAGAAGACTTTTGGCCTTTTTGCTATCTATATCATATTTCTTTCATTCCTTCTAGTAATATCTCCCCATTTCACATTTTTAAAGAATAAAGAAAATATTCTATTTTACATTTTTCTAGTTCAGAAATCAATAAGTCCTATGCTAACAATAAATATTACATAATTATATACTTCAGTGATTCACAAATGAAGGCTTAACTGCCTTCCAGGAATATTTATATTTTATCTACGCAATAAATTTCATTTCAGTCATTTAAGTGAATGTCATTTTTACATTCTGAATAATACACAAGTAACCCAAACCAATCCATAATGTTTGATTTTTTCAACAAATTTATATTGGTTTGTATTCTTCCATATTCTTTTTAAAATGAGCATACGCTTACACATAACTTCTACTTTACAAAGATTTTATCACATAATGTAAATCATTTTGTCAGTTCATTTTTTTTCCTAATATGTAACACATAATGAGCATCTTTCCAAACAACATTTACACTTCTACATCATTCTTGTGAGTAGTGGCATAATATTTCATAATACTTTATATAATTTCTTTACATAATCTGTCCTTTTAGCAATTCATTTGGGTGTTTTTCAAGAGTCACCCCTAATCCTATAGAAAATTGCTATAATATTTAAATTCCAATTGGAGAATATTTCAACAACAACAAAAAAATTAAGTAAAAAGGAATTTCCCCATCTTGACAACATTTTGTATTAGGAAAAAGAGCTTTGACCATTTTCCTCCTAAATTATACCAAGAATGTCAACATTATGATAAATTTCTTATAAGACAAACTCAAAATAAATATACTGTAATGCCTTTTATTAGAAATTAATAACCATGCTTATTTTCTGTACTTTTTCTGGTGAGAAACCCTGGGAAATGCTATGTGAATGTGAAAACCAAGAATCTCAGGAACTATACTTATCATAAGGAGTCTGATTTTCTTAAAAAATTTTGTCAGTTGGCCATGTGATCTGCTATCCACAGGCAAACTAAATATTTATACAGTTTTGACAGTGACACAATAACAGTCCCCAAAGCAGTTAAATTTCAAGAACTTACTTGGAACACTGCAATTACAGACCCAGTGTCAATTATTATTCAATGTGGAAAAGTGAGTGAAAATACTGACATGCTCAAAATTATAATAATTTCTAAAAATAGGGCTTTAATTTATGTAGTACATTTTAGATTCTGACTTTAAGACTACATGTTACTGGCTCCTGACTTTGGTATTGCAGTTTCAAAAAAGAGAAAAACCTTTCTCAAAGCCAATGAGACTGAATGATGTTCTGATATTTTCCCTCAGTGTTGTTTGAAATGCACATATGTAAATCTATATCTAAGACTGCTTTCTCTGTTGCTGAAAAACTGGGGAGGGGTTTTGTTTGTTTCACACATATAAATAATGATGGTATTACCTACTGTAATCTTTTTTTTTTAATAGACAATTAATTTTATTGCATACTAACAATATTGGACTATATATTTAAACTAGGTAGCCTTTAACTAATACCATTTATTAGATAATCAAGCGTAGGCATTAATCATCCTCCATGGTGCAAGGGAGAAATTAGCATTTGTTCTCCAGGTAGACCTACTAAGTCAATCTCCATGTGTCAGAGTGTCAGAGATGCACAACAGTGCAGAGAAACGCTGCTGAAAATGTGCAAAGAGGGGAAGAACTAGTCCTCAGAAAGGAGAGCCAGATTCAAATTTACCCAAAAAATGACTTTGGAAACCCAGTGGACCTCTTTATGGCTCAGTTTCTTGGCAAAAATTTCCTCTTCCTTAACTCGCTAACAATGTAGAGTTAAATGTATGAGGCAGATTTGAGTTTTCAGAAGACAATGTAAAAAAAGTCATGCTTTATAATTGTTTTTATTTGCTATTACATTTGTAAATAAATTTGTAAATGAAGACATTTCACATTTGTGGTACACCGACAGTTTATAAAGGATTTTTGCCTGCGTTATCTTACTTAATTGTCCCCAAATTAAAGAAGCCAGGTGTTTTTCTTCTTTAACATACAGAAAATTGAGACTCAGAAAGATTATATGTCCTGTCCATGGTATACAGCTAGTGTAACAGCAAGGCAAGTACCAGAGTCCACGTCTTCTGACTGCTAGTCCAGGTCCTGCTATGAACCAAATGCATCTTTACTGTTACTGTGACTATTAGAGGAATATACATGGTATTTGTTCATTAATTCAAATGCAAATTATGTACATGGAGCAAGGCACTAGAGAAAAATGCCTCTGACATATTTTACCACTTGCAAATCTGATTTGGTTGCAAAGGCAGTGCTAGTTCATTTCTAGCACTTGAAGTTTTTTTTTTTCCTCTGTGCTGTTAAGACGTTACCTATTGTAATCTTCATAAAATTTTTTTATTTTTCAACTTTTCTTTCATGCTAATTTTACAAAAGTAACACACTTTTTTTAGTAAACAGTTTTTTGCCTATAGAATATATAAAGAACATGCACAAATCATAAGTATTTAACTTAATTAATTTGCAGAAAAAAAACATGTTCATATAACCAGCACTCATATCAATAAATGAAACCTTGCAAGCAGTCTAGAATCCCCAACTAGCACTTGTGTACTCTTCAGCTCTCCCCTTCAAGAGTAAATGATCTTGTCTTCTCTCAAAACATATATGATTTAAACTTTATATGAATGGAATCATACTGTAAATGCTCTATTCTATCTGATTTCTTTTGCTCACAATTTTGTGAGATTCATCTCTGGTTTTACATATAGCAATGTTTTGCTCATTCTCATTGCTGTACGTCTTTTAATATGTATATACAATTATTTATTTGTTCACTTTTGCAAATAACAGATATCGCCAAGTGATTTACCAAGTAGCTGTTACATTGTATAGCACCAACAGATATGTATGAGAGTACATACATATTTTGATGTAGAAAATATATATGTATTTGAAGTTGAGAAACAATTTTGGTTGATTGTAAAAGAGATGATAAAAATAGACCTCACTTATAAATAAGTATTTTGACATACAATACAAAAGAGTTTAAACTGAATGAGTCTGCACAGATATTAATAAAATTATTCTTACAAAATACTTTATATTTGAAGATCACAGTATTACATTAATCACCAGAAAATATCTACTAAAAATGGTGACTGTCTGTATTATCTTTAGTTGTCAATCACTCTTAAATTTTATCTGATGATTTCTATGCTTTAAATTATACCATACTGGCAGAAAAGTTCCTTAAAGAGATTATTTTTCTTATTTTTTTTCAGAATCAGAAATACTGATATTCACAAAGACCCAAGTTCTAGTCTTCCCTGGTGAAGTTGTTATATTCGATTGAGATTTGAAATTAAAAATCTTATATGTTTGAAACAAATATCTTTTACCTTCAAGTGTAGCAGAATATATGCATCAAACAACTTTTTTATATTTATTATCTTCAGAATACTCAAATAGATGTATATATTGTAAAGCTAAGGATTAAAAAGTTATTTATGCCATGGGATACATGAAAATATTTTTTGCAGGCATATCTATAATAACCTGCCTTGTAGAAAGAATTCTTTTAAAAAAAGTTTACTTTCTTAATCAGTGGCAATTTATTCCTTTATATTTAGAAAAATGTAAAGAATAATTATAATTTGTTAACAGCTGATATTTCTTGGCATTTTTTTCAACACTTTATTTGCCTATATAGAGACATTATAATACCAACATGTCATTTTTAGTCATTAAATTTAAATTTATTGTAATACTGGTTTTTTCAAAGCTAAATATGTATAAACACTGATGAGTAAACCAGACCTCTTCCATAAGTATTAAACGAGCAAAATAGAGCTGCAGATTGTCAGAGTTTTTAATATACTATAGTTTAGGTATGCATTTATTTTACAGTTGTAATGTATTCTAGTGTCATCTGGCTAACTGAGCAGGTAATCCAGGTTTCTTTATTTTTGATTTTTCCTTGTTGAAGCTTGAATGAGATACTTGGTTTTCAAGCCTATTTTTTAGCTAAGAGTGGTTGTATAACTCAGTTTAAACAAAAAGCATATAAGCAGAAGCCATCGGAGGGGACTTTAGGGAAAATTCTTGCTTCTTTTTTAAAAAATCAAGCATGAAAAAAAACTACTCACTCTGCTTCTGTTACCTTTCTCCTGACTTAATTGTAGATATGGTGTCTAGATCACTGACTTTAATCCAATGATCATGAAGCATTTAGCATAAAAATGAACAACCTACATTGTAGGAGTAATGAAATGGAGCCTAGAGTCATGAGAGCATAACTGAGTCATTATACAAAATCTGCAATCACCTGTACCTAACATGTTTTTATATAACAAAAATGTCCTTGTGTGTACAGTCAGGTCATTACTCTCTGCTAAATGCAATCCTAGCTGGTATATTTTTATAGTTGTAGAATGGGCATATATTCTGCTCAACATCTTTCGGGTTAAGAAATATTATATTGCTTTAATTTTCTTAAATCATGTTAAATCATACTTTAAACACCTCTTCCTTGGGTAGTGATACATATTTATCCTATTCAGCCATAGTCACTCAATGGGGAGCTGTTTCATCCTCAGCAGGATTTTACATTTGCTGCAGGGGATTAACACTGACCACAAAATTGGAATAAAGCACTCCCCTACACACAGACCTACTCTCAGCCACAATCTATTCAACATGTCAAACTAAGGCCTATGTTTATTTTGAAAGCTTCCAACTTAGTTGGCTAATGTCTTGTCTCTATTATCATTCACATAGACAGATCTGAGTTGTCTGGCTCCAAGCCAAAATCCTATGTCTGATTTTGCAGGTCCAAACTTAGGCAATTGCACAAGATTTACCTGAGAAGCCTCAGCGAGAAAACTGCCTTGCCCACACCAGACTTGGTGCACAGCCAGTGCATTGCACTCTCTGAAGGGAGTTGCAATGGGACATTGCAAGATGGGACATCCAGTCAGGAACCATTGTGGAAGCCCACCTCAAGGAGCTGACATCTGTGATGCCAGGCTAAGGACCCAGGGCACCTTACACATATACTTGAATCCTTAGCCTAGGCCCTCCATTTGGAGGTCTCTTTATCAGGGGCCAATTGAAGAGGTTTTCTCAGGCACCTCTGTGGAGACCACTTTATCAGTCATCCTTAAAAACACTTTTCTACACTCTATTTCTAGTCTTTCCCCTTTGCCTCCCCTTAGTCCTCAGGACCAAAAATGACAGGAGCCTCTGTTTGCAGCCTCCCTCAACAGTAAGACAACATCTACACTGATACACTTGACCACTACCTAGTGTCATTCCATGAGGGAAAGTGTCTCATTGAGTGAGCTGGCACTGTCTCCTGTTTAACCTTTTATTGTAAGATCTCAACAAGTGACTAAAGTCTTAACCATCATGTTCATTTGGCTGTTGTCTTAATCAACTACTTTAGTATCTGGCAGCTCATCTCTCTTCAATTACCTCACCTCTTAACAAGATCCAGGGGAGGTACATAGTTAAAAATTGTGAGGCAGAACTGAGACATAGGGAAAATGCTTAGGAAAATATTCCAGAAAACACCATCATTTTAGGACATAGATCTGTCTTTCAGTTATACTTTTTTTTTTTTTTTTACTTTACACATTTCTTTTTGACTTAACACATTTTGGAATATTCTATTTCTAAAATATGAATATTAAGAAAAGAAATTGGCCTTTCCATCTGTCCATAGCCATTAGGTAAGCCAAGATGGGCTTTTTAAGTACATCCTGGAGCTATGGAGAAAGAAGCAGTCCGATGTAATGCACTTTCTTAGGGTGTACTGCTGGCAGTCCCATCAGCTCTCTGCATTCCACAGGGTCCCCCACCCTGTTCCATAAAGCGTACAGGACGAGATATAAGGCCAAGCACGAATATGTCATATGTCAATTTGTGTGTGCTGTGGTGGCTGCAAATGCTTGATTCCTAATAGGTGTGACCTATGGCAAGTCAGTCCATTAGGGTGTTAATCAGCTAAAGTTTGCTCAAAGCCTTCAGTCTATTGCCGAGGAGCAAGCTGGACACTGCTGTGGGGCTCTGAGAGTCCTGATTCATTTTTTTTTTTTTTTTTTTTTTTTGAGGTTATCCTCACTGATCCATTCTATAAAGCTATCAGACAGAATCTTGACTTCCAGTGGATTACCAAACCAGTCCACAAGCACAGGGAAATACCAGGGCTGATGACTGCAGGCTGCAAGAGCTGTGGCCGTGGAGAAGGCGCAGTACTCTCCAACTCTACCATTATCATCAATATAAATGATGTTTGTAAAGTTCTTGCCCAATAAAGAATTTAGGACCGTCATGTCAGCTTTAAAATGTTCTTTAACTTGCCCGTTAAAACTTCTTGTCTGCAGATTGTCTCATTAATACATTGCCAAATTATGAAAGTTAAAGTGCAATGATGTTTGGAGAATATAAGTAATGTATCTTGTTTCTCATAAACACTTTTGTCTTTGCTTTATTTTATTAGAGATTTTATGTGTCAGTGTTTAAAATGCTGTTTGGTATAATAGATGTAAAATAACTTCTGTGAAAAAAGAGTAAAAAAATTGTTCTCATAGTTGTCACCTCAAATCCAGAGAAGCCAAAATCAGAACATAATGTTTATCTGACTTTGAGGAAAAAGATAACAGATGTCTTTCACTTTTTGGTGTTTAGCATATAGTCACAAAAATAAAACAAATATTGCCATTCATTAAATAATCCTGTGTGACAGTAAAACCTACTTTCTGTGTTTTAATATCTTCCTGGGCCTTGAATTTCTCCTGTAACTTAAGCCAGTTAATTCCTCTCGTGAGTCTTACCTGCTTCCTGCCTCTGCTCCTTGTGTGCTTAATGTTTATGGTAGTTTATGGTAGCAGGTTTGGGCAGCATTCTCTCTGTGATCCTTCCCTTCCCTTCTTTTTTTTTTCTCCTTTCTTTCCCTTTTCTTTCCTTTCCTTTTTTAAAATCTTTTTTTTTATTTTTACTTTTTTGATGAAAGTATAGTTTGCCAACTCACAGCCAAACTTCTCTGTTATACTGTGCGAAATGACAATATGAAATGGAGAACTTACACAGATACACATACACACAGATTCACACACAAAATCAGAAAAGTCTATCCTGTATCACTATTATTATGCTTTATTCTCCCTGAAACTGTTTTTACATTCTGTGAATTTGTTGTGTATTTGTAAAGACTGAGTGTTTAGGAAAAGGGGAGAAAGGAAGAAAGAGAGATGACATAAGTTTATAAAAATATAAAGTTTATAAAAAATATCTTTTTTTCCAAGGAAAAACTGAATTTAAAAAGAATAGTTATATTCTACATTTCTTGTTGTCCTATGGGAAAACATAATTGGCTGCTATAGGTTTTAAAAAAGAAAGATAAAAAAGAAGATAGTACAACAAATGTAAGGGTATCTATTTTTCTTAAATGTTGGATTCCTTAATTTATTTTATTTATTTATAATTCCCAAGTTTGTAATGGAAAATAAAACTATTCTCTTATAATATTAATTCTTATACAGTTTTTAATATTTTAAAAAAGGAAAACAAATTTTTGTTTGCTTCTCCAATAAACTTACAATTAATATTTTGGTGCCTTAAAAATAACTTCAAAAAAATAACTTTCAGATGCATCTGAAATTTTGTACAATATCAGACTTATATTACTAGGATCTGACAGATAGCATAATACCAACAAATGGTAAAGTGTATCTGCAGTCCTACTTGCCTTATTTTATGCATATATAAATGAAATAGTGTCAAATATCTCTTTCAATTATTTTAGGCAGATCAGAATTCAATTGTCAATTGCTCAAACTTCTGACATTTTCAGGTTGTAATTTTTGACTTGTAATAGCTCCCAATTTCAGCTGATCGGGAAAAAAAAAGAAAAAGAAAAAAGCATCCTTTAATTTTTAAAAAGTGTCCCTAAATTTTTGTTCACCAAAATAACTTTCAATCAAATAAATTAAACTTTTTTTTCCGTTATGGAAGAAAGCCCATGGAGGGTTTTGTGTCCCTTTGGAGACTTGCAAATAATGCTTCTGACAATTGAATGTTTGTTTGTTGCTTAGAAAAAATCTATGGGAATCAGATTTGTAAGAGAACAACAAAACACATTGTACTGCTGCATTATTCAGTAAACTTTTAGTTAAAAATGACCTTGATTCAAACTAGATTAAGCTGCAAAAGAGTACTCTTTGATCTACTTACTGATAAGGCTAAATATCTGTGCCTATTTCTGGTGAGAATGGATCCCAGGGTTCAAATATGTCACTAGCAACCTGTGTTATATTCTGCATTTCTTGTTTCTGCTTTCTTTCTTAGACAATCTCTCGTCATCATTATAAATGCAGCCAAAGGAGCTCCAGTTTAACAAAGAACTTGTTTTTTAGGATCTTACATGCAGAGAGACTTTCTTTCCCAGCTTCCCTGTCAACACCTCCACCTACCTCTCCTTCCACCTACTCTGACAAAAGAACACATCAAATCAAATCAAATCAATCAAGCAAGCAAGCAGTCACAGTTTTGATTGGCTCAGCCTGAACCATGTGATCAATCTAAAATCAATCACGTTGTTTAAGTGGAGGAAGTATTCTAATTGAAAAGTTAGCCTGTGTGTATTGCAGTGACCATTTCTTAATAAATCACCCCAAAACTTAGTTTTTGAAAAATAATTATTCATTTTGCTCATGGACTCTGTAAGTCAGTAATTCAGAAAGAGCATGCTGGAGAAGCCTTGTCTGCTTCACTTGCTGTCTGCTAGGACATCTCAGAAGCAGCAGTCTGTAATGATCTGAAGTCTTCCTCACTCAGATGCCTGAAGATTGATGCTAGGTGGAGTTGAACAGCTCAGGAATAAAATAGACAAGACTCCTCAGGCATCTATCTCTTACTCTCTGTGGTCTTGTCAACTGAACTCTCAGTAAGAAAACTTTAGAGAAGCCAGACTTTTTCATGTTAGCTCGGAGCTCCAGAAAGAAAGAGAGCACCAGGTGGAAGTTGTACTGCTTTTTTCTAACTCAGAGTCAGAAGTTTTATAATGTCACTTCTGACACATTCTTTTCATTAGAAGTGAGTCAATAAGCCAGTCCATATTCCAAGAACTCACATATTTTGTGAGAGGAGACAAAGAACTTGAGGACATGTGTAAAACAACTCCAATATGCCTAACTTTGAAGGGTAAATGACACAGTTTGATAGAGCTTTCTATCAGGTAATAGAAAGATAGGTTAACAAAAAAGATGTGTTTGTGGTTGTTACTAACATATGAGAAAGAGATATTTAGCTGGTAATTACAAACTAATTTAGTTTTAGGACCCAATATATTATAGATATCATTTTATTGATTATAATTTGCTTTTACAGTTCTAAAAAAATTAAGGATTGTTTATATCATCTCTGAATTATCACTAATGCTTGCTATTATATAGTTTTTTTTATTAGTATTTCCACTTATCAGTATTAATTTTGCTTTTTCTATTAATTGGTTGGAATAAATATTACAAAATATTTTAAGAAAAATAAACAGGTTCATACTTTTTTTTTGAGCCCTATTTACTGAGTGACTTTTATTTTCAAAGATAATAGGACTGCATAGAAAATTTTCTGGTCACAAGCTTTTATTTTTTAACATTGAATTACTGATGATGTTATTTCACATTTTTTGGACATCATTTTGAGGTTCAAAGAAAATGTGAGAAATATTAGTTTATTTGTTATTGTGAGTATAAAGTTAACATTTTTTTTTAATTTGCTTTTGTATGCTATGGGAGATGAGGTTTCTCTCCCACTCCTATGTGTTTACATATAAATTTCTAAAGAGTGATGTTGTGTGGACCATTGGCAACCTTTTCATTATACCTGCAATATATTTTTTGTCTAGAAAACAAATCCACCCTATAATTTTAGCTACCCTTTCTACCCTATTTGTTCTGGTCTACCAGTAATCACCAGTTATCTGCATTTTAAATTGCCAATTTCCCTTTATTAGACATGTTTAGTCTTTAGTTCTTGGAAGATATTTATAATAGCTGATATAAATTTTTTGTCAAGTAAATTTAACACCTGGGTTTTCTGAGGGATGGTCTCATTACTATTATTTTCCTCTGTGTGTATACTATACTTTTGTGATTCTTTACATGTCTCATAATCTTTGTTGAAAACTGAACATTTAAAATAATATGATGTGGCAACTGCAGAAATAAGATTCTCCCTCTTCACATGGTTTGCTGCTATTTTTTTTTTTTTATTGCCTTTTTTTCAGTAAATTCCCTCAACTAATCTGTAAACTCTGTATTGTGTCATATATTGCCACTGAACTATCTCTTTGGTTAGGTTAGCGGTCAGATAATAAGTGAACAATCTTTTCTTAAATGTCTTTATCCACTAAGTCTCCCAGATTTTGCTGAGTTGTTTGTGAGCATTTCGAGCACACCTTTAAAGCTTCCTCAGTTTACTATGGTACCTTAACCTTCACTTTAAAGTTTCAAGATCAGCCAGGGGTAAGACATTAGGTCTTCTCAGGTCTTCTTGGGCATATGAACCACCCCAGACAAGACTTCCAGATTCCCAGGAGTATATCAGAACTTTGCAAAGCCTCCTATGGGTATTCCATTTTCCAACCTTTTCCTTTAAGTTATTTGGTCATCCTCCTATTTGTCCCTACTATTTTCATTGGTTCAAACAATTGTGGTATTGAACAATTGAAGCTGATGGCTTTTAACAAGTGCCATGCAGTGAAGACTTTTTACTCTGAGTTCTGACTCAGATCAGATAAAGACAAGCTGTGCAATCTGGGCATACAGAGGGCTGCTAGGTCAAATAATAGAAAAAAGAAAATCCGTAAGAAAGGAACTCAATGGAGAGCCCCAAATTTATTATACCCCATCAGGCACCCACTTCAGTAAGTGCATCATATTTATTTATTTTTAAATACATGTATAAAATATTTGAGAAAATGTTATCTTATTTATGCAATGAACAGGAGGTAGCTGTCTTAATATTATAAATACCATCAAACTTTCTGTAAATGTGTTATTTACTAGAAACCCTTTAGATGTATTTTTCTTAAGATTGAAAATAAGACCAGGTCACCTACTATTATTACTCAAATTATTGTAAAGTCAGTGCAGTTTAAATTATAATTCCTGGTGAATTATTTTTCAGTACATACTAAATGAACACAACTTAAAATACATGTATAAGAGCATCTACCCGATAATAGTTCAATCATTTTAAAATAGAAGTTGGAAGAATTTTCTACCTGAAAGGATGACATATTTTAAAGAAACGATGTTAATAAAACAATGTGATGCAAGAGTCATATTAACTAAATAATCTTCTTGAACAGGATAGAAGTCTTCAGAATAGAAATAAATCACATAGGAATTAATTTGTTTTATAATAAAAGTATCACAAAAGTTGGACAAAATGATGAATTGTTTAAGAGATGGTTTTGAAAAAACAAACTAAAGAATTGCCTGACTTTGGATCTCTACTTATCACTATGTAAGAACAATAAAACTGTAAAGTTAATAGAATAAAACCAAGGTGAACATATCTATACCCCTAAGATGTATAAGGGATTTTAATAAAACATCTGAAAGCACATATTATAAGGAAAAAAAATAAAAGTTCTGACTCAGTATACCAAATTTAATATTGTTGTTCAAAGACACAACTGAAAAATAATACTGGGATGATAGAAAAATAGAACATATTTGGAAAATCAGTATCCAAAAAATATTTCATGTCTACAATATATGAAAAGTTTACATCAACAAGATAAAAAATAGGTACCTAATACAGAGGAAAGCTTATTAATAAACTATTAAAAGAAGAACAACTTTATATAGTCAGGAAACATTATACTCATGTCTTTCAGGAGATATTTTAAAGATATTTATCACAACATTGTATGTAGAAGCAGGTAACTGAAACCATCTTAATGATTGATTATTTAAAAAATAATAATAATGCAAAGGTAGAATATATAGATGCCATGTGCCATATAGAGCATGATGCCATGATATGTAGCAAACAAAGTATATAAACTACAGGCACTCAGAGCACATGGATGGATCTTAAAACATGAAGTTGAGTAAAAACAAGAAGACAATATATTATTGCATTCTCATTTCTCAATACAATTTTCGCATCTATACAACACAAGCATACAAGAAAAAATGCTATATTCTTAAAAAGCTTTATATTTTTTAAATATTCATTAATTAGAGTAGAGTTTTCTCAGGAAAATGGGAGTGGTAAAAGCACGCAGGGAGTAGAATGGGAAAATATAGGCTTACCTGTATGCACTACAAACCCAAAATAGTGAGAGGAAAGGAAAAAAAGCTATGCTTCTTTAATGCATAAACCATATATTTTAAGCTGTGACACAAGGGTTTTATGGTTTTTATCCAACAATCTTTTCATAATCAAAATAATATTGTATGTAGTAAATTAATATTAATTTCCTGGATGCTGGTGCCCAATATCTTAAATTTATTTTCTATAATATCAAGATAATAAAGGTATCTACTTCATAGCATTGTTTTGAAGATTACATGCTTAAATATGTGGAAATACTTAGAGCAGTTTGAGACATATTAAATGCTCAGTAAACATTTCCTTAAAATTTTGACTGTTAAAATACATGAAGAAAAAATTAGATTATAAAATAAAAATATATCATATATATTTTAAATTAAAGGATATTATAATGCTATTTATTCTTGTGTTAAGTGGATGGAAATTTAAATTTAATATTGTCACACCAACTTTAGGTCTTACTTGTAGTTTCAATTCTGAACTGATCTTTGAAAAACTTAAGAACCTTATAGTTAAATATATATAGTTAAATATATATATATATAGTTAAATATATATATATATATATATATTTACATAAATAAGCAAGTAGTTGTGTTATATAGCTGAAAAACTTAGAGAGAGAACTGGACTTGGCCAAATGTTAATTTCAATATTCACATGCCCTCAGAACTTTGGTTCTACTTCCATGTTTTTTGTGATGTTTTTGGCATTTTTCTCCTTTGTGAGTCATTTTCACTGTTTGGATAGTTCATCTGTTAAGTAAAAATATATGTAGTAGTTTCTGAACTCCCATCTATATATTATTCCAATTATTCTAACATTCCCTAAATTCTCAAGGAGCTAGATGAAGCTTCTTCCTTAAGTGCCCTAGCTAAATGTTTTAAATGACACATAGCCTAAATCAAATCTCACAGTCATTTCAGAACAGAATTCTGAGGCTAGGAAAATGAGAATCCCTCTTGCAGCTTATACTGAGTCATTCCCACAGAAGCCTCAAAGTAGGGAGGTGGGCGGTGATGCTATTATGTATAAGAATAGTTAGTGCTTTAGTGAGAATTCTAGGCAATGAGTGTTGGATAAGGAACCAACAAGTATTGATTTTAGAATTAATATCAGGAAACCTCATTAGTGCTATGCATTTCCTCTAGAGTCTTTTTTTTTTCTTTCTTACATAAAGGCTCCTTTCAACTCTGTTTTCCTAATGCCTCTATGTGGCTTCTCCTGTGCCAACATTTCAGATTCCAATAATCTATTGGTGTCATTTATTAATATTGTTCACAGTGTATTTAGATGCTCTGCTAGAAAAGAAAAGCAAACGTGGACAAAAATATATAATTTTCACCTGCAAAAAATCTGTCCTACAAAGATATTTAATGTTTTACTCGTATGCTATACTTTTTTGTTATGGACAAACAAAAATGAATGCATATAGCTTTATAAAATTTGTTCCAGTGTGAAACTGGTAGTCAAGCAGAAGGATGTAGATTGGTTGCATCATTTAACTACATATTCAATTTTTCCTACAACACAAGACTCAATGATGCTGCCACGCTTTGGAGAGCCCAGCGTGATATTGGAAATGTCCCTGATGAGGAAGTCGAGCCAATTTAGATTCTCAGGTTGTGCTATCCTTTTCTCTAGACATGGCACAAATTTGAGAATGCTTTCAGAGAACGTGTTCAAAACAGAAAAAGCAAATATAGGACTCTGAACATTTTCTCTTTCACTTATGGGTGTCAGATTGTAGAAAAGCCCAAGAATATGACTGTGTATATGAGGGATTGAAAGATTTATTGTTTAGAGAAAAAAATACATGGCAAAAAATAATCATAATAAATTTATCATTGATTTCTGAATAGCAGCAATTGGGAATTTCATGTAGGAAAATTGGAGGGTTTTTTTTTTTTTCATGATTAGTCTAAACTGCAGGTGTTTCTTTTACTTGCTATTGTAACGTCTAATGTGAAAAGCATTAATACAGCTTGATTTGCTCCTGTCACAAAGTAGGTATTTAACAGGTATCTGCGCAAAGAAGGTACAAAATACAAAGTAGCATGTTTTAGTACTGCAAATTTTGTTGTCTTGAGAATAAAAGTAAAATGTTATTAAGGTACAGATTTTAAACCTTAGGTCATAGTTTATAAAATTCAGATGTTAGATGTAAACCTTCTACATTTCAGAAATAATATTGTCAATATGGTCAGGTCATCAGGAAACTTTCTAGACAAGCAAGCACAAGAGAGTCATATATATAGTCAGGTGTTCTGAGCTGAAATAACAAAAACACCAAAACAATTTAAACAGCATGTATATTAATAATTGCATATAAGATATTTGGAGAAAGGTCATCATCAAATTGAGCAAGTTTAGTATTTAACTGAAATTTTATTTGTTGACATCCAATAGTGTCAACAAAGACCCACTTATTCTCATCTTCTTCTCTGTCATCCTGAATGTGTTTGATTTGTCTTGCTCTCAGATGAGGCTAATGGCAGGTGGATAGCAAGGAAAGTGTTGCATAATGATTTAGCCATGGCAGGTAAATTTATTCTGCATTAAGAGCTTCTTTTCTCAAATGACAAAGTTGTTGGGGCAAAGCCACATCAGGTGTATTTCGCAGCACAGTTTCTCACATTACCAAAAACCATGTAAATGCTCCCATTGTGCCCTATGCAGTCACATAGGCAAATATAAGAATAGACAACAATAAGATTCATATCCTGAATGCACTATTTCTTCATGTACCTTAGAGGAATTTCTACAAGACTGAGATTTTTGTTGAATAAAACTGAATATTTAGCCCTTTCATCTAGTGTGATACTAGTGGCCACAAATATGGTCATTCTTAGATCCCTATGTATTCAGTTTTGCTTTACACATTTTGGGTTGGTTAATTCTTCAAGCTGGGTTTGTCTGCTTTATATATAAGAGTTATTTTTTTTTAATGTTAAGTTTGTGGGTGGCATTTAATCTATTTTGCTGATAGAGATTTTTACTTATTTTATATTTCTTGATGATTTTTCTTTTAGAAATTTGGAAGACTAAGCCAGGGAGTGGAAAAATATATTCTAATATTTTTACTTTTTACACGACATTAGGTAAGCCTTTGTATTTTTATGCATACGAACATTAGTATATTAAAACATTTTATATCGATATAAACTTTTATTTACTTTCTCTTAAATTATGTAGAAAAAATAAACTGTCATTGATCATATAGCCCTGTAAGATATATAATTATTGCTATTAATACAATTTATTAAGAAGAAAAAATAACAAATTACTTTTAATGAGTCTTCCAGACATAAATTTGTTTCAATCTACAAACTCATTTACATCTTTGTGGTGTATCCAAATTAAATTAGCATTCTCTGATGTTCTTAGAAGAGCTTGTTCATTGTAAAGTAATAAACATGACATATAAATCAAAATAATTTTTTTAGAGTCAAGTTTTCTAGCATTTACAAGCAATTATTAATACTTCCAGCAAGCTTCCTACTTTTAAAAATTATCATTCTTTCTGTTCAAATGGGTAAACTCAGGCATCTCTACATGGTGATGTGCAGTAGAACCATGAAAACTCACAGAGTCAATGTGTTACATAGGAAATATTTCAATTATCACTACATTAATGTTGATATAATGTTAAAAATTATAAACTTTAGAGTTAAACTGCTTGGATTGGAATTCTGGCCCAGACATTTTCTAGATATGAATAGGTTATATTAAAGCCTTTATATCTTAGTTTCCTTATTTTTAAAAGTAAGAATAATAATAGTATCTTACAAATGAGCAAAATACTCACTAAAATCATATCATTTAAATTATTAAGTAAAAGACTTATTTCTTTATCTTGAAAAAAATATATAAATATTGGTCTCTGCCCCCAATTTCTGACATAGAACTACTTAAAAGCTTCATAATTTCCTGGGTGATAGGGGCACTAGGAGCATCTTTTATTTTAATTGTTCACTAATCCCAGTTTCTGATACAGAGCCCCCAAATCCCTTGGAATTTCCTGGGTGATAGAAGTATCTATTGTTCTAATGAGGAAACTCTTGGTGAAATCCTTGATATCAGCTGGTCTTCAGAAAGAGAGTCGTGATTAGAAGCTTGGAAATTTCAGCCCCACCCCTCATTATCCAAGAAAGGGAGAGTGGCCAGAAATTGAGTTAATAACCCATCATGTCTATGTAATGAAGCCTTCATACAAGACCCTGAACTATAGTGTTCCAGAACTTTTGGATTGGTGCACATGGGAGGATGGTGCACATCAACTTCACAGGGACAGATCCAGACCTTGTAACTCTTCATCTGAATATTCATTTGTATCCTTTATCAAATCTTTGTAATAAACTGGTAAACATAAATAATTGTCTCCCTAAGTTCTGTGTGTTATTACAGCAAATATGGAAGCTGACAAGGTGGTTGTCAGAACACCCAATTTATACCTGGTTGGGCAAAAATACAGGTGACAACTTGGTACTTGTGACTGGTGTCTAACATGGGGTGAGGGCAGTCCTGCAGGACTAAGCTCTTTACCGGTGGAGTCTACACTAACTCTGAGTAGTTAGTATCATGACTGAATTATAGGATCTCCAGTTAGTGTCAAATGTTGAAGAATTAGTTGGTATAGGAAAAAATCCCACATATTTGGTGTCAGAGACATTCTGAGTGTAGAGAAAATAAATTTTTCTTTTGTTTATTTATTTTTCAATTCATAATACTTTATATATCGTTCCTCATCTTTTATATTAGTTTTAGGTATATAGTTAGACATTTATATAATTTTCTTTTAACATATACACATAAAATATGTCTTACTATAAGATGATAGTATATTTTGCTGGCCATTTTTATTAGTTTTTATATTTTCCTTTTAAAATTTATTTGAATTTCCGTACTTTCTCATTTCTGTTTATTTTTCAAACTCTTTTGTTCTTACGTACATCTATTCTTCTTGTAGAGTCTTCTCTACCCACTTTTGTCTTGGTGCTGTAGAGTTTAGTGGGTTCAATATCCTCTTCTTAATACACAAACTGAAAAAGGAATATGTTCTGAGAAGAAAAATATGAGATGAAGTAGAACAGCAAATGCAAAGCATGTGTATAATTTGTTTGTGGTTGTAAATTTGAAGGGAAGATTCTATATGGAGGATGAGAATAATTTGCTAATAAAGCCACTATTCTGAAATGCTGAGAATGTAGGTAACAAAGGTAACCCAATCAGATAGTTTCATGATTTGGAATAGTGTGTACTTCTATTAACATACCAATTAGAGATTAAGACGTTGTATTACCATTAAACATTTTGTTTTAAGATGTATGGCCTCCCTGTTAATTTAATGTTCTTGTTTCTTTGAACCTCAAAATTTTTTAGCTTGAAAAGGGTAACAAAAATTTATTCGTTTCTAATTATCTGCTTTTGATAAGTACTAAGTGTCAAGAACTGTGTGAAAGATCTGACATTTTACCTTATGGACAAACTAATAATTTAGGCTGTCATAGTTTAGTAGAAGACATGACTTCTGGGTCAAAGACGAAATACTTTTTTACTCAAGACACAGGAGACAGCATGAGATTAAGGATTACATCTGTTCCCCTTGTCTCTCAAATCTCACTAGAGTGACATGGAAGAGACCATATTAGACACTGCATCCTCAGTGGTTTTTGTCACAACTGAAGAACCTTAAGCTTTTAAAGGGAGTTGCTAGCTAAGATGTCCAACGTTTGCTCCATGGAAGGGAGGCATTACCAATAGCAGCAGCAACAATAAAACTTTCCTCTTCCTTGGAAGGTTACACTATGCCTATCTAGTAATATTATTTGCTACAAAAAAATTCTTGAAAAGATAGTTAGGAAAAAGACTATCAGTATATCTGGTGAGAGGATATGTAAAGATAAGAGAAAACCATACAGAATTTTATCCTTAATCTTATACATGTCATTATATCTAGGAGTGTTATATATAGAGATTTATAAATCAATAATAAAACGACAAGTAAGCCAATAGAAAATTTGCACAACTTTTGAACTGGCATTTCAGAGAAAAATAAACAGAAATGGTTAATTAACATCAAAAGTTGCTAAAATTCAAAAGGAATCAGAAAATATAGTGTTTGCAACACTATTTTAGATAACTTGGTATATCGAAATTAAAAAAAACATACTTTGAAAGATATGTAGCTATAGGTCTTAGGTCTTATATATATGCTTGTGGAATAGGCATTTTTATAACCAGATTTAAAAATAATTTGCATTACACAAATAAAATTGAAGTTACACCTATAAAATAATACAGAAATCCCACTTCTGGATATGTACTCTAATTACTCAAAAGCAAAGATGCTCATGCCAACATTTTTAGTAATAAAAAACCAGTGCCTAGACACAAATATTTGTTACTAATGAAATAAACAAGCAGTGTGATATATTAAAAAAAAAAAAGTATAGTAAAAAAAATGAACAATAGCTCTATTCATCAACATAATTTGTTAACAAAATATTAAGCAAACCCATGGTTATAGAGTACATGCTTTGTGTTTCCTTTTATATAAAGTTAAAATCTTACAAAGTTAAAAAATATATTGTTCAGAAATACTATGAGAGTATGATAATTAGAAATCAAATTAAATAAAAAATAAAATATAATTATAAAATTTCATAGATAAAAATAATAAATCAAATTATAAAATAAGACAACAGTGAAAGCCTAGATGAAACCTATACATTACTAGATATGTACATATATTTCTGAAATAGCACAAGAAGAAATAAAAATTTTTAGTGATTCAAGCAAATATTGTTAAATAATTGGAAATGATGGACAGCCTTTACTATCTATTCAAATAAATATTTGAATATCTTCTTTTCTTGAAATAAATAAATTCCAATTAAGAGAATTAATCATATTTTCAAACATCAAATGTACAATAATAGAAAAGGACACTCATTATGTTCACAAGTGTCAAGAAACAAGCTTATTTAAATGCTGCCTTTAATAGAAATGAAGAACAAATTAAATATATATAAATAAATGGTTCCACAAGACTAGCATTTTTATATTGTGATGTATAAAGCAGTTAGAATGTATAAGTTAGACCTATATACACTAACATGGAGAAGTCTCCGAATATATTAAGAAGAATTATATGGTGTATATTATAATTTACTACTAATGCTTATAAAGCATTTCTAATCTCAGTGCTTACCTATATGTATACATTTTCACACACATATAAACATGTATATATTTATTCATATCCACATGTTTACATATATGGGTACACACATTTGTAATATATATAAAACATACATTCTATAACATTTTAGAAGCTCTTTTATATGATCCAGGTAGCCAATAAACAAATAAAAGTGTATTCTCCATTCTTTCTTTAAACAACTAACAGACATCTATGGCTTATCAAAACTCACTATTAGAAAGATGATTATCTATATGACTATGTATTTCTTTTCTTACTGTTTGAATTTTGCTTATCAAGGTTTATTGTGATGGTTTCTGAAGCTGTTCATACAAAATCATTTTAATTAGTTGTTTTACTTTCTATTGGATTTATTTAATTTAATGAAATTATATAAAAATCAATGAAATATGAGTGTAAAATAGATTTCTATAAAACAATTTAAATTTAAAAAAAAAAACTAGCTGCCAGAAAACAAAACAGGCTGATAGCAAACTGTAAAAACTCTGCATTTTTCAAATTGTTTTGCAATTATAAGATTTTTCATATGTTTTAAAGATGTGGAAACTGAAAATAACTTACAGTGCATTATAAATGGTCTAATGGAAAAAAAAAGACTCCAGGCAAGTAATATTAATATCCATGCGTATCAAAACTATGAACATTATATGTTTAACTTGAATTACTATAAAATAATTGAGGTATAAATGTTTCTTATTACAATTTCAAGAACTAATAAAATATTTCAATTAACTAACAATCGAGAAGATTAGAGGTCTTTGAATATTTGTTTTAAAATTACCTATAGATATGTATCACAGTTAATATTAATGGATATTTTGGGGAAAATGTTTGAGGCAATGCAATTGAGAGTGTTAGTCAAAGTGTACTTTAGAAAAATCTGTATATTTTGTTTTATTGTAAAAGATACCATTATCTATTTTTATAAAATTAACATTTATTTTGAAAAAGGAGTAAGTATAATTGACGCACAACTGGATAAAAATATGTATCACATTTTCAGTTGCAAACTACTCTTACTAGTTACAAGAATTCAAATCATATCACTTAAAGTTATTATTTACCTAGAAGGAAAGTAGTCTACTGAAAATACTTAGTTACAATTAAAATCACATCTGAATTATACATAAAATTATGCATTTTATCTTTTTCTTCATGAACTATTACTAAGCGGTACATAAACATGTCAGTCAGGTCCTTCTTTTACGGCTTTAAGTTGAAATGTTATTTTCACATATAGTTTGAATTTTATTATCCACTCAAGAAGTATAACAGAAGAAAAATATTTTCTTTTATTGTAATTTTGTATACACTTTGCCAAATGTTTTAAAAACTTTGATAAATATGATTATATAATCAATTTGCACTATGCTTTATTGTCTCTCTGTTCTCATTGTCTTTCTGAGATCTACTCTATATCTTCACCAGATGGAGACTAACATATTTTAGGAATATACAGTCATTTCCAAATAAATAAATCTACCATGATATGATATGTATATCTTGTATGATAAGAAGCTGAAATGATAATCACAAGCCTTGATTTTATGTACTAATTTACTGTTATCATTTTGTAGTAAGATAACCTCTTGAGCCTCAGTTTTCACACCCAAATAGTAGGAGGTTATTATAAATAACACAAAATTAAGTGCAACTTTTGAAATAAAATTTTTTGAAGATAACGATAGGAAAATTCAGCATTTTTTGGACATAACCATAGTGGAATTTCGCTTTATTGGAGAGAATTAAGTTACGAAACATTTTTGACTTTATTAAGTAAAACAGTGTCCAAGATACAGTGGCATATCTTTCATAATGTACTACAATAAAATATCATTTCCCCTTCTTCTTTTTCTTTTCATGTCATTGTTTCAGTGTACATGATTGGCTAATAGAGGGAATTAAGAGCCAGAAAGGAGACCAGGGGATTCCTTGACATTCATGTTTCTTAGAATGCTTTTGCTTTCTTTCTGAATTTGAAGTAAACTCTGATTTAAATGGAAAGCATGACTGCTTGGGACTATAAGTGCCCCTGTTTGCTAAGTAATAAACATAACATGCTTCCCTTAAATAAGGATCCTTAAATTTCATTTTGCATTGGGTTCAGCAAATTGTACAGTTGACCCTTCTTTTGAGTCTCATGGAATTCCCATACTTCATGAGTCCACTGGAATTCTGTGTTCATGGGGGATTTCAAATACAATATCCCAGGGACTGCAGACCACATATTGTGCTTAACTACTCTGCTTACATGTATGTCCCATCAGACATCATTACAAAATACAACTGTAAAAATAAAATTATTATAAATTTCAAAATTGTGACAAAAAAGCATTAAACCAGTCATGGAACCCTGGGAAACTGCACAGCTCAAACACTTCTGAAACAGACCCTGTCCTGAATAGCTCTACCTTCTGAGCAATTCTTCCTTGCTCATTATCCTTCACGACCACATATGAAGTGAATACTGGGGAATGTGTTCTTTTTTTTTTTTTTTGGTTGCAGTGGAATTTTTATTTATTTATTTTTATTTAATAAGTTACTGGGGTAACATTGGTTAATATAATCATATAATTTCAGGTGTACATTATCATTTGACATCTGTACATTTGATTGTGTGTTTACCACTCAAAGTCCAGTTTCCTTCAGCTATCATATATTTGATCCCCTTTACCCACTTCACCCTCTTCCTAAACCCTATATTTGACCCCTTTTATTCCATCTACCTCACTCCTCCTCCCCCACGCCATTAGTAATGACTAGTCTATAGCCTATGTCCATGAGTCTCTGTTTGTTTGTCCTGCTCATTTGTTGCTTTTAGGTTTATATCCCACGTATAAGTGATATCATGTGATTTTCAACTTTTTCTGTCTGGCTTATTTCACTTACCATGATTATTCCCAGCTCCATCTATGTTGTTGCAAATAGCAGTATTTCATCTCTTCTTATGGCTGAGTAATATTCCATTGTATATATGTACAACAGCTTCTTTAGCCAATCATCAATCGTAGGGCACTTTGGTTGCTTCCATGTCCTGGCCACTGTGAATAAAGCTGCTATGCACATCGGTGTGCAAATATCTTTTCGGATATGAGTTTTCAAGTCTTTGGGGTAAGTACCCAGTAGTGGGATTGCTGGATCACATGGTAGATCAATTCCTATTTTTTCGAGGAAACTCCACACTGTTTTCCATAGTGGCTGTACCAATTTGGAGTCCCACCAGCAGTGTATGAGGGTTCCTTTTTCTCCACATCCTCTCCAGCATTTGTTATTACTTGTCCTGTTGATTATAGCTGTTCTAACAGGTGTGAGATGGTATCTCATTGCGGTTTTGATTTGCATTTCCCTAGTAGGCAGTGATGTTGAGCATCTTTTCAAACATTTTTTGGCCATTTGTATGTCCTCTGTCTGTTCAGGTCCTCTGCCCATTTTTTGACTGAATCGTTTCTTTTTGTTGTTATTGAGTCATATGAGTTCTTTGTATATTTTGGATATTAGGCCCTTATTGGAGGTGTTGCTTGCAAATATATTTTTCCATTCAGATGGTTCACTCTTTACCTTGTTGACGATTTCTTTTGCTGAGCAGAAGTTATTTAGTTTGACGTAGTCCCTTTCATTTTTGTTTGTTTGTTTGTTTGTTCGTTTGTTTGTTTTTAGCTTTTACTTCCCTTGCTTTTGAGGTCAAAATCATAAAATCCTCTTTAAGTCCAAGTCCATGAGTTTAGTTCCTATGTTTTCTTGTATGCATTTTATTCTTTTAGGTCTTATATTCAGATCCTTAATCCATTTTGAGTTAATTTTGGTGTGTGGTGATAAATGATAGACAACAGTCTAGTTTCATTCTTTTGCAGGTGGCTTTCCAGTTTTCCCAGCACCATTTACAGAAGAGGCTTTCCTTTCTCTATTGTTTGTTTTTGGTTTCTTTGTCAAAATTTATTTGCCCATATAAATATGGGTTTACTTCAGGACTCTCAATTCTGTTCCTCTGGTCTGTGTGTCTGTTTTGCTGCCAATACCATACCATTCTCATTACTGTTGCTTTGTAGTATAATTTGAAGTCGAGCAGAGTGATGCCTCCAGCCTCGTTCTTTTTTCTCAAGATGGCTTTGGCAATTTGGGGTCTTTTGTGCTTCCATACAAATCTGATGACTTTTTTTTTGTTCTATTTCTTTAAAAAATGCTGATGAGATTTTGATGGGGATTGCATTCAATCGGTATAATGCTTTAGGTAATATGGTCATTTTAACTATGTTAATTCTTCCAATCTAAGAACACAGAATATCTTTCCATTTCTTTGTATCTCCTTTGATTTCTTTTAATAGGGTCTTATAGTATTCGTTATGTAGGTCTTTCACTTGTTTTGTTAAATTTATTCCTAGGTGTTTTATACTTTTTGTTGCAATTTCAAAAGGAATTATATTTTCCACTTCTTTTTCTGATGCTTCATTATTAGAATATAGGAATGCTATGGATTTTTGAACATTGATTTTGTATCCAGATATTTTACTGTATTTGCTTATTGTTTTTAGTAGTGTTGTTGTGGAGTCTTTAGGGTTTTCTATATAGAGAATCATGTTATCTGCAAATAATGACAGTTTGACTTCATTTCCTATTTGGATGCCTTTTATATCTTTCTCTTGCCTGATTGCACTTGCTAGGACCTCCATTGTTATATTGAATAACAGTGGTGATAGTGGACAGCCCTGCCTTGTTCCTGATCTTAGAGGGAAGGTTTGTAGTCTTTCACCATTAAGTATAATGTTGGCTGAGGGTTTGTCATAGATGGCCTTTATTATGTTAAGGTAATTTCCTTCTATATCAATTTTGTTAAGTGTTTTGATCATAAATGGATGCTGTATCTTGTCAAAGGTTTTTTCTGAATCTATTGATATGATCATATGATTCTTATTTTTTAATTTGTTTATGTGGTGTATCACATTAATCAGTTTGTATATGTTGAACCATCCCTGTGCCTCTGGGATAAAGCCCACCTAATCGTGGTGTGTAATCTTTTTAATATGTTGCTGTATTTATTTCAGTTTGCTATTATCTTATTTAGAATTTTTGCATCTGTGTTCATGAGAGATTTTGTCTGTAGTTTTCTTTTTTTTATGTGTTGTTTTTACCAGGTTTTGGTATCAGAGTAATATTGCCCTCATAAAATGAGAAGTGTTGCCTCCTCTTCGATTTTTTGGAAGAGTTTGAGGAGAATAGGTATTAAATCTTTGAACGTTAGGTAGAATTCACTGGTGAAACCATCTGGTCCTGGACTTTTACTTTTTAGTAGGTTTTTGATGTTTGCTTCAATTTCCATACTATTGATCAGTCTATTTAGATTTTCCAGTTCTTCTTGATTCAGTCTAGGAAGGTTGTATTTTTTTAAGTACTGGTCCATTTCTTCTAGGTTATTAAATTTGGTGTTACATACTTTTCCATAGTATCCTTGTATGATCTTTGTATTTTTGCGATGTCAGTCGTAATTTCCTCTCTTTCATCTCCGATTTGTTTATTTGTGCCCTTTCTCTTTTTTCTTTAGTGAGTCTAGCTAGGGGTTTGTCAATTTTATTAACCTTCTCAAAGAATCAGCTCTTTGTCACATTCATTTTTTTGTTTTCAATTTCATTTATTTCTGCTCTAATTTTGATTATTTCTTTCCTTCTGCTGATTTCAGTCTTCATTTGTTCTTCCTTTTCTAGTTTTTAAGATGAAGGATTAGGTTGTTTACTTGGGCTCATTCTTATTTTTGGAGATAGGCCTGTAATTATATGAACTTTCCTCTTATGACCGCTTTGCTATGTCCCAAAAGTTTTGATATGTGGTACTATCATTATCATACTTTTCTATGTATCTGTTGATCTCTCTTTTTATTTCTTTCCTGACCCAGTTATTCTTCAGTAGCATGTTGTTTAATCTCCATGTACTTGTGGTTCTTCCTAATTTCTTTCTGCAGTTGATCTCTAGTTTCAAAGCATTACGATCAGAGAATATGGTTGGTATGATTTCAACCCTCTTATATTTGTTGAGGCTATCTCTGTGTCCTAGTATGTGGTCAATTCTTGGGAGTGTTCCATATACATTAGAGAAGAATGTATAAGCAACTGTTTTGGGATAGAAGGCTCTATAAATGTTAATTATGTCCAGTTGGTCTAATGTGTCATTTAAGGATAATATTACCTTATTCATTTTCTGTTTGAATGATCTGTCTATATCTGATAATTGGGTATTTAGATCCCCTACTATGATAGTATTTTGGTCTGTTTCTCCCTTTAATGCTTTTAGTAATTGCTTTACATATTTCGTGGCTCCCTGATTGGGAACATAGATATTAATAAGTGTTATGTCTTCTTGGTGCGTGATTCCCTTCACTATTATGAAGTATCCCTCAGTACCTTTCTTTACATTTTTGATTTTGAAGTCTATTTTGTCTGATATTAGTACTGCTACTCCCGCTTTTCTCTGAATTCCATTTGCTTGGAATATCATTTTTCACCCTTTCACTTTGAGTCTATATTTGTCTTTGGAGTTTAGCTGTGTCTCTTAGATACAGCATATGGTTGGGTTGTGTTTTGTGATTCATTCTGCATTCTGTGCCTTTTTATCGGTGAGTTCAATCCATTTACATTTAGGGTGATTATTGAAATATGAGGTCTTCTTATAGCCATTTTATCTTTTGCTTTCTGGTAGCTCGGTGTTTCCATTGCTTCCTTGTCCTTGTGCTTCCATTTTTTTTATTTTGGTTGGCTTTTGTGGGTTTTCCCACTGGTCCTTCTTGTTTTATGTTATATACAATGGTTCTGAATCTTTGGCGTGTGGTTACCATTATGAGTATGTAAAGGATAGTTATGTATATACAGTTGTCCATTTTCTTCTGTGTATGCCTTATCTCCATTCCCCTTTGCAAATCTGGATGTTTGAACTCCCTCCCCCTTACAATCATTATTGTCTCAATTTGTTCCTATGTATGCTGAACGTTCATTTCTATCTTGTTATAACAATTCTCTTCTTATTTATGCTTATAATGCTCTGTTCTTCATAAGGGTTGCACTCCTCTGCTTCCATTTGCCCAATAGTCACTTTACTCCTAATTATCCTTTTTTTTTTTTTTTTTTCGTGATTTTGTTTCAGATGAGCTGTATTTCCAGTAGTGCAGGCCTCATATTGGAGAATTCCCTCAATTTTTCTATATCTGGAAAAGTGTTAATTTCTCTTTCATATCTAAATGAGAGCTTAGCTGGATACATTATTCTAGGCTGGTAGTTCCTCTCACTTAATAGTTTAAATATCTGAGTCCATTCCTTTCTGGCTTGTAAGGTTTGTGGTGAGGAGTCCAAGAATAATCTAAAGGGTTTACCTTCATAAATTGTTGTTTTTTTCTCCCTGGCTGCTTTGAGAATTTTGTCTTTGTCAATGATTTTTGATAATTTTAAGAAAATGTGTCTCAGTAAAGGTCTTTTTGGGTTGAGATAATTGGGTGTTCTGTTGAGTTCTTGAATTCTAAGCTCCAGCTCATTCCTTAGATTTCAGAAATTCTCATAAATGATTTGTCTGAAAATGCTTCCTAATCCTTGTTCCTTTTCCTTGCCTTTAGTAATGCCCATTATATTTGTTTCCTCTCCTGATGGTATCAGCTAGTTCTTGTATTTCTCTTTTATTATTTTTCATTCTTTGGTTTCTCTCTTCTTCCTTCTGATTTATTTCTAGATTTCTGTCTTCGATATCATTGATCCTTTCATCCACTTGGTCAACTCTATTTCCCAAGCTTGCTATTTCATTTTTCAACTCTTGCAGTGTGTTCTTCATCTCCAGGAGTTCTATTTGGTTCTCTTTGAGAGTTTAAATCTCCTTGCTCTGCTCATCTAGTTGTTTTTTCAGTTCTTGAAATTGTTGATTTGAGTTGTTTTTGACCTCACTGAGTTTTTTCAGAAGTACCATTCTGAATTTTCTGTCATTTAAGTCACATATTTTTATGTCTGTAAGCTTAATTTTCTCTTTCTTTCTGAGATGCCTTGTCGCCTTGGTTGTTCATGATGTTTAATGGACTATTTCTCCACCTAGGCATTAATGGAAATGTATTCTGCTGTTTTTCCAGAAAGAAGATTTATTATGTAATGGTTTCTCTTTAGCCTGTTGCAAAGAAGGCACTTTTCTTTTGATTTCCAGTAGGTGGCGTCTAAGTCTCTTGGATCCCTGCTTTATATAAAGTCCTAATAACACTTTTTAAATTTTCTTATAGATACCCTCAGTTTCAGTCCCTGTCAGTGTCGGTGACAGTCTCAGCAGTGTTTGCTCAGATTCCCCTGGGTTCCACATTGATCTGTCTCTAAGGGTATGGGGGGAGGGGCCTTCTGGGGTTGGGGTTGGGGACTGTGGCTCAGCCTTGGTTTTGCAACCACAGCTAGCAAAATCAACTGTTGTTCTTTTGCAGTCTCATCCCATTTGTTTGCTTTCATACTTGATGACCAGGCCCTGCAGCCAGCCAGCGATGGGGAGTTCGTAGCTATCCCAGGGAGGAATGTTCAGGGAACTCACAGCAGGAACTCACTGCTCCTTCTCCCCCCCGCCTTCCTCCTGCATGGAGCTCCGGAGGCTGTGAGAGGCATCTTCTTTGTTTCTGTCAGTCTACCGCCCTGCACCAGGGGTTTTGACCTGTGGTAGCTCTATGCGCAGATCCCACGCTCAGACATGCTGGTGTGCAGTTTGGTGTTTTTTGTTCAGTTTTAGATGTTCAGCTTATTGTTGTTTCAAGGTGAGAGATCTGGGAACATCTCTCACTCTGCCATGATTTTGTGGTTGAAATTTGTTCTTCTTGAGGGATTAATTTAATCCATCTCCTGCCAGAGAAATTTATTTTTTATTTTATTTTATTTATTTTATTTTTTTAGGACAGGTAACCCTTGGTTGACCTCACAGATTGCAAGACCTTGTCAGTTTACAATCCCTTATTTTTTAATTTTTTATACCTAGAGCACCTGGTCTTCCCAGGTGTTCTCCCATCCAAGTACTTACCAGGCCTGACCTAGCTTAGCTTCCAAGATAAGATGGGATCAGGCTTGTTCTGGGTAGCATGGTCTTGGACTCCTGCCAGAGAAATTTAGAAGGCTTGAGTGTTTGTTGATATTTAAATTTTTAAAGTATCTTCAGATCAAGTTAATTGTTGATTTATCAGTATATTCCCTCAAAAAAGAAATAGATTTCTGAACTATTAGTTTACAGACAGGTCCATGAGTCAGTAACCATGGCTAAATTTATTTCCTAGCTCCAATGCTTAAATCTGACTTATTTCTTTCCTCTCCTTGTCCTTAGTCCTCAACTTAATGGGGCAAGTTGAAGCAATTGGCTGTGTGGAAAGGTAAACCTTTAAGCTGATCTTTACTGATGGGTTAAATTTTAGTTCTTAGTTGAGAAATACCAAAGGGAATTTGCCATTTAGCTTTTTTTTTTTTAATCAAATTTCTTGCTATTTGGGGTCTAGACGCACTCAGCTTTTCCATCTCTTCAAAATCACACATTTCTACAGTTTATTTGCTATCATTTCTTCTGTGTTTGAAACTAGAAAATTCTAACTGGAACTCATATTTTATGAGTAATTTAAGAAATGCAACTAATAATTAATGACACCCACTAACATAATGGCTACTTCCAATCACTTCTTCTGGTTTACTTTACAAGACGTCTCAGACAGCTAGCTGCATAACCTGTGTTGAACTCTGCATTCTACAGATTTCTATGCTTACGTATATTTTATTATTACAAAATTGAGGTTGAGCTTATAATCATGTCTAAATTTTTTTCTTCCATCGATACTCAATAATATTAAGGAGAAAACCTCGCATTGTTCTCTCACCTTTTTATATTCAGTTTTGCTGTTCAGAATAGGTAATACTATTTCTCTTCTTATGGGTATGACTTTCTTTTTTCTCTGTCAGCATCCCTCTTTTCTTAAGTAATGCTGTAACATGTCTAGGGATGTCCTGTTTTCCTTTTATTTAAGATTTAAGTCTATTTTTCCATTTTCCTTAAGAATGAGTTATTTATCATTATTTTTGCAACTCATCCCTGCTTTAAGTTTTTAAAAATCTCTTTGCAGATGATCTGTTATTAGCTCAATAGGGTTTTCTTTAAAATAAATAAATAAATACATAAATGCATAAATACATAAATAAATAAATAAATAAAATCCACTAATGTATATTCTGCTATTGTTGAATAGGGTGTTCTATAAATGGCAATTAAGTGGGTCAGTTGTACTGTGTATATATTCTATATCCTTTCTGATTTTCTATCAATTAAACTGAGGGGAATCACTCTGTTGATTATTTATTCATCAATTGAAGTTCTTTTGTTCAGTGCAAAGTTATTCAGGATTGCTAATGTTCATGCTGAATTGACCATTTTTATCATAAATACTTCTTTTCACTGGTAATTGATATCCAAAATGATATTAATATAGTTTTTTTAAATTATATTTGAGTGGTATGTATTTTTCCATTCTTTTGTTTTGCTGTCAACATAATTATATTTAAAATATTGTGTGTGTGTATGTGTGTTTTTATTGGTAGCATATAGCCTAACTGATGATTTAAGTCTTTTAATTGATTTCTTTAGACCATTACATTTGCATAATTATTAATATGGCTAGGTTTAGATCTAAACTTTTATTATTTATTTTATATTTGTCTACTTTGTTTTTTTGTGTGTATATTTCTAGTTTCCTGAAATCTTTTAGATCCTTTGATTTTTTTTTTAGTATCTTATTTTATTTTGTTTATTGAATATTTGTATTACACATCATCAGATATTTGTAGTGGTTCTAGGAAATTAAATTTACATACCTAACCTTTTGCAATCTACATAAAATTATTATTCTAGTATTTCAGACAACATTTAGAAACATTAATCACATATAGATCTCTTTTCTTTCTCTCCTTTATATTGTAGTTATCTTATTTTTTTATATCTACATACATTAAAAATCTTATATTGCTATAATTTTTGCTTTCAACAGTCATATGTATATCATTAGGTTAAAAGGAGAGAAATAATCTATCTTATTTTCCCAAATTTTTACCATTTCTGCTGCTCTTCAGTTACTCCAGAAATCCCAACTTTTCTTCTGAGTCATTTCCTTTAAATTGTAGAAATAACCTTCATTATTTCTTTTAGAGCAGGTCCGCTGATGATGATTATCTTAGTGGTCTTTTTTTTTTTTTTTTAACATAACAATGTCTTCATTTTGTTGTCATATTTTTGCTGGATATACAGTTCTGAGTTGTTACTTTCTTTATTTCATTAATTTAAAACATATTCTTGCATAATCCTCTGACTTCCATGATTTCTGTTAAAAAAGCTGCAATTATTTGAATTGTTACCTATATGTAACCTGCCACATTTTCTTACTGTATTTAATATTTTTTTCTTTTATCTTTGTTTTAAAGCAATTTTATCATAATCTGTCTGAGTGATATCCTTTAAGTATATTCTGTTTGGAGTTTGCTGGGTTTCTTGAGTTTAAATTCATGGCTTTATCAAATTTGAGAATGTCTAGCCATTATTTCTTCACATATTTTTAGACACTAAACTCTTTCACATCTTCTTCTGGAATTCCAGTGACAGAAATTCTTAGATATTGTCCCACAAAACCACTTCTGTTACTTTTTTGTCAATCATTTGTTCTCCTAATATTGATTATATACTATTTATCTATTCTCAAGTTCACTGACTCTTTCCTATTTCATTTCTATTTTGTTATTGAGCTCATCCAGTTAATTTTTTACTCTGGTATTTATATTTCATTTTAATTTCATCTTTTATATAGCTCATATTTTTATTGGATAATATCTAGTATTTTTACTAATTTTAAGAGAATTCATTGTTAATTTGTGGGGCATGGTTATAAAGTCAATTTAGATTCTTTGTGTGATAATTTCAACATCTGTGTCATCTCACATTTGGTAGGTTGAATTTCTTTTCTTTTGAAAATAGTTCATGTTTTCATGGTTTCTAAGTTTTCTTTTTCTTTTTCTTTTTCTTTTTGTATGTATATTTTAATTGTTGTGATATCTGGTTCCTGTTAAAATCCTTTCAAAACTCTCCTTTGTTTTGAACACAGTTAGGTTCATTAAAAGTTATTTTTTGTTGCCATTTTTGTCCAGTGTTTTCAGTATAGTTTCCAGAGCCTTTCCTATATATTTCAGATTTGCCATTCTTATGCCATTCAGTGGTCTGGACTTGGATAGCAATTCATAGAGTAGTTTAGTTCTTAAAATCTTTATTATGTATCTGTGTGTCTTTCTGCACATGTGCAGGCTGTGTGTTCACCTGGAACTTTTGTCAGTTTATGCAGAGAACTAGGGGTCTGTTTTTCATTCTTCCCCTGTAGAATTTTCCCCCACACTCTCTGACTCTCAGGAGCCAGTTTTCTTGGTTTCTCTTGTAAGAATGATATGTTCCCTTAGAGTGTTAGTCCCCTGAATTTTTGTGTAGTTTAATATAATTTGGGCCTCCGGACAAAGAGATGGGAGAGGAGAGAGAAAAAAACAACAAGGATTCTTGTCACACTCCTGCAACCGGAACAGTCCTTTTCCTCGGCTCCTCTGATTGTGGAACAGAACTTTCTTGAGGTTTTGTGTGTTTTTGCTCTTTTTTGATAGCACTGAAACTTCACAAACGGGGAATTTCTTTGAAGAGGTTCAGGAGAAAAGAAAGGATGTAAAAGAAAAAATGTGGATTCCTCCCCACATTCCACATCATAGAGGCTGTTTTTTGAGTCCTCTGGCCAGAAAGAGGTGGTTTCTTTTGAATTTTTGTTGTCCTTGCCTGCTGTGCAGTCCTTCAATTTGAACACCTTCAGGAAGGAGTCTGAAGATAAGGAGGAAAGCATTAAACAAAATAGGAAACTCATTATGGTACTGGTCATTCTTCAAGTTTGATTTCTCTGCCCAATTTGTCCAATATTGATTGTTTTCTAGAGTCCTCAGATAGTCCCCTTTTGTATTCTGTCCAGAATTTTTACTTGTAATTTGTGAGAATGTCTTTAAGTGACACATTGTCTTGGATGCCACAGAAAAATAAATGATGCATTTTTTAAAATTAGAAAAAAAAATTCTCTGCTGTAAGAAAATATACTGCTAGCTACAAGGACACAGTTATAATGAATAAACAAATATATGATGAATGTAGATATAAATGGCAGTCATGCAAGCTATGCAGTACACAATGTGCACAAGCCCATAAGAGAATACTACCGGTTTTCTGATCTTGGTTCTTCTATTTCCATCTTCCATATATCGTCTCTACTCTTTTATATTATCTATCACATTGTCCTTCCTCCCTGTTTTCATAGATATTTTTTCTCTGACCTTCTAGCTCACTAAGTTGTTCTATATCTTTTCTGCTATTTATTCTTTTTTTGTTGTGTTCTTTATTTTATTTATAATCTCCATCCTTTATCTTTCTGTATTGTTACTTTTATGATTTTCTGTTCTTGCTTCATATTATTAATAATAAATATTTTAGGGAGATATTTATTATAATTATTTTAATTTCCAGATTTTTCTGTTCTAGTAGTTCTTGTCCGTGTTCTACTGGTAACTTATTTAGTGTCTTTCTTTTATAGTGGTTGAAAATATGATATCTGTAGTTATTTTTTCAAACAAGCTGAATTGCTGGCAGTCTTAGCTTTCATATCTGGTCATGTGTAATGGGAAAGCTAAAAGTCATATGAAAGTTTGGGGCCCTTTCAATGGTTTTAGGAAGAGGGCATATAAAACTGCTGATGATCACCTGTAGTTGTTACTACTTCACCATGCAACAATTCTGCTAATGAGTCCACCTTTAAATACAAAGAAATAGGGGTTGGAAAACGTCTCTCTAAACTCCATAGCTCGATGTAGTATTTCAGGGGATTCAAAGCAAGAATAGAGGGAATTGTCAATGTCTGACATCAATGTCTGTTTTTACAGCTCACTATCCTAGCAAAGTCTTGTGCCATCCAGCATTATTCCATTCACATTGAGCAGCCTGGGTTGATGCTGGTCATTTCTGTTGTGATAGGATGGTCTGTTTTTCCCAAACAATTTAAGAATATGAAGACAGCAGAACTTAAATCTTCCCCCTAATTCATTCTCTTCTGAAGACAAGAATTCTGTGAATTCATAATATTTTTTTGTTCTCCCTAGGTGTTTTCAAAAACTTTATGTCATTTTTCATATCTAATTTTCCCTGTAATTTTGGCTAATTCCATAGATGATTTTGGACAATATAGACAGGAGTCCGTTCTATTTGCCACCTTGTCTGGAAACTTTAGCCTCTTTACAGTTTTACTTATTTTCTTAAGCCCCATTGAACTTGATTCCTCCAACTGATTGTTTAGCAATTCTGATTGTTTAGGAATCAATCCACATATCACCAGAAATTTATTTTAGAAGTCTCCATCTGCCTTAGAATTATTTGTATTATTTTCATTTATAATCTCCATCCAGCACTCAAATTGCTTTGGGGTGCTTTGTTTTCCAGATTGATTTTGCATTTCTTTGTTTTTAGATACTTTGCAAATTGTTTTCATCAATAAATGTTTTAGAAATCATTCCTTCCTTATTATTTCAAAGATAAAATGACCTATTACTCAGTATTGAGAAGGCATATTGAGAGGAATTCAAATGCATAAAGTTTTCTATTCTTTGCTATAAAGTGTACATATTTATAAAGAAAGCCTGACCTATAAAGCTATAGTAAAAGAAAGTAAATGTGAAAAAATGATCTAATGCACATCCCAGAGTAAGTATCCTCATTTTTATGCAAATAATATGTTCTACAAATGAACTGTTCAGAGCACTACATAATACAAAGTAATAGATAAGCTACCTACTTACAATCTTTCATTAAACAATGCTGAATTAGAAGTAACATTCACAGCACATCTTACATTTTTTAACATACCGAAATATATGCTTTACTATAATGATACTGTGAGAATATATACCTTCAACAAAGGTAGAAGTTATAATCAATTCAAGTATAAGATAGTATTACATGTAATATGATCCTAAATGTTCAAAGTGGTAGGTAAAGGCAGTTTTCTGATTAATTGTATACTTTGACAATAAATAACTATTTATTTAACACCTACTCTGTGCGTGCAGAATATGTGATAAAAATAAAGGGCAAACAACAGCACTTAAAATACCTAAAAGTTTAAAAGGCATTTGAGCAGACAATATGTTCTTTCCTGAAAACCATAGAAGAACAAACAATGTATATTATAAGTTGGAGAATAAACAGCAAGTAAAAAGTGTTGTAATTTAGACATTATATCCAGATAAGAGATTTTGAATACAAAGAAAATGTAAATGCCATCAGAAAGCTTCAATCTTGTCTTTCCATCATTACAACATATATAATTCTTAATTGGAATGCTTATTGCTTTCTAAGTTTTATGTTTGCATTCTGATAAATTTACTGCAGTTTAAATATAGGTAAAGTATTTTTACTGAGTGTAATATGGCTGCAATCACTCATTATCAATCTCTCATATACACGCAAACATACACACACATACACACATATGTGTATCTATACTAAAGATACAATACAAATTTTAATATATTGATAAATTAAATATTGATTGGAAAGGAGTTTAATGAAACTATTCTTAAGAAGGAATTCATATAATTACACACACACAAACATGCACACACACACAAAATGCTCATGTAGTTGAAACAGAAATGAGTGTGCCAAACAAAACAGAAGTCCAAATGACCAAGTTGTGTAAGGAAATTGCTTGGTCTTCTAGGTGCAAGATCAAAAAAGTCACAACATAAAATTAGATGAAATTTGCAAAAAACATCAAAAGAAATGAAAAAAAGTTTTTAAATATGTAGAAACAGGATGAGTCTAACAAAGAATGTAACCTTTGCTACCCATGGAGACAAACTTTAAAATTCAGTGACATAAAGAATCAATCAACTGTTAACATGAATTTGTTGAACATCTATTAGTAGTAGGAAAATCAGGAACATAAAGGAATGTCTTGCCTTACTATTTCCCCCCTCTGAAATAATATGTAAATATTCAGATGCAAATTCACCAGCTCTGTTAGCTTTCTGTGGCTCTGCCCCCAGCACCACCCAAACACACACCATAGCCACTACAGGGCTTCAAAAAACATAGAAATTATTTTGGCTTTAGTTTGGAGAAACTTCTGAGTGATGTGTAAATAGCTATCTGTTACCTTCTCTACAGAGAACTTGGGCTCAAATATTATTTTACCTTTTACTAGCTATGTGACTTTGGGCAAGTTAAATTGTAAAATCTGTTTCTCCAGCCTTTAATATATTTTACAGTATTACCCTGAAACTGCATTTTAATTCAACTCCACAATTCTGTAAAGGAAACTGAAGGAGTACCCACAAGATATAGCTTAGATACTACTAAGGTGTCTTATTGATAGCTGCTATAAATATCTTGGTAACAGCTTTCCACTCATCTACATCCACTCCTGCACTCTAAGCCCAAAGATGACTAAGTTGCTTGGTGAAGTTTAACAAAGGAAGGGTGACTCCCACTTTGTGTATATTCCACTTAAAATGTACCTAAAAAGTGCTGCATCCTCTGCAAAGTCTAAAAGGGATTTTAGTTAAAATCTTTAAGTGTGGTGACTTAGATTAGTGTCCAATAGTGACTCAACTGAGCGACATCTCCAAAAAACAAACACTTTGCTATAATCAAAGTTGTATCTCCTGGGGCTAGGATGTGGCCTAGTTGCCTTTTCTAGAATGATTTATTTCCCTACAGATATCACATTTAATTGTTGTAAAAATATGTCACACATTTTGTGACCATCAGTGAAATTTTACATTGTTTTTGACTTCTCACTACAATATGTAATGGGGCAATGAACATCTCCATTTCTAATGTTGTTCATTTACACTGGTTTATTATTTTGGGATCAAGTCCCAGAAATGGCATTACTTTTTCAAGTAATATGAATATGTTTATGATTTCAGATACTTACTGGTAAATAGCTTTAATAAAGTGGTGTGTATAAATTTATAGTTCCTCTGAAATGTAAGAATTTAACCAATTTCATTGTACATATACCATAACGGGAGATATTAAGCAAACAAGAGAGAAAATCTCTAGCAGAATGAAATATAGCATGATGAAAATCAATTGAAAAAATATAATATAGATAAAATATAATATAGATAAATATATAATAACAATATCATCACAAAAGCAAAAAAAAGTTACCATATTGATAAACTATAATATTGGAGTTTCTGTCAAAATCACAAGAAGGCACTAAGCTCAGAATTTTTTAAAAAGAATCATTTCGAATAATTTTAAACTGAAAATTTTTGTGTTATATAATCTGATGTGCATAGGTTTAAAAATAAAACAATCGATGGCTCTAAAATTACAACTAATGCTACTAGAAATAATGTGCATTTATATCAAACCCAATGACCACAAAATCAGAGTAAGATTCCATTCATAATAACATGGACTATAAATTATTATAAAATTTATTACTATGCAAATAACTAGTTAGGATTTATGGTAAAAGTGTAGACAATTCACTTAATATAGCATATGTAGGATTAACTAATAAAAATAACAACTGTTTTTTTTGTTGTTGATAATGCAGTTGGAGAGATGACATAATTCAATGGAAAAAGATCATGTGAAATAGGTAAGAAAGCACTAATTAGAAAATTGATGTGGGCTAACTTGTCTCACTAGTCATTAAAATTTATGATACTTAAAAAGTGGTACTGGTATATAAAAAGAAAGACCAATGTAAATAATAAAAAAATCTGGAAAAATAGGTTAATATTAGAGGATGTACCATCTTAATCTGTAGTAAAAAGATATGTTTTAGTAAAAAGGGTTGGAATAATTTTGTAGCCATCTGGAAAACCATATATTTGGAAACTTACTAGCACTACATACTAGCAGAATCTCCAAATGAATCAAAGATTTACATGTGTAAAAATTTTTAAAAGCCACACAAAATTTAAAAAATATTTGATAATATTTTAATATGATATATAATTTAAATTAAATCATTTAAGAAAATAATTTTTTAAATGTATGCTAGAAAATCAGCAAATGTATCAGCAAATCATAAAAAACAAGTAAAACTAAATGAAAACTAGGGAAAACATTTGCAATTTGTATCACAAACTTCATAATATATAAATCTTTATAGTATTAAAGAATTTTTAATGAAAGTTGATAGAAAAAGAATGACAGTAGTATAGAAAATAAAAACTCACATTATACAGATACGAAATTAAAATATTTAAACATATGAAATTATAATCTACCTTATTTTTATAAAAGGAAACAAAATAAATTTATGATGATACCATTTCATTAACAACATTGCCAAAAAACTTTAATAACATTCTATTGGCAAGGATATAAAGAAATAGGCACATAAAACATGATTGTAGCATTAGAATTTGCTGGTATACTCAAAATTTAAATATATACAGACATTGACCTAACAATTGCATTTATATTGCTTAAACTTTTGAAATATTTGAATAATTGCCTGGTATTATTTATTAGGCTTATTTATAATTGAAAAGGTCTTTAAATATATCATATATTCAGCAATAGAGGATAGTTAAACAAATAATAATACAACCATATAATGGAATATAAACTAGACAAATGTCCAAAAAAAAAAGAGAATCTTTTTTAATGTAAATTTAAATTTTAAATTTTAAATCTAAGTATTTTAAATCATTGAAAATTAGAAAGAAAGGTATATAGTAATAAATGAGAATGAAAATGAGTGGTAGGATCCAATATTACAAATATATGCATAATTCACAAATAAAGGATATTTTGAAATTTTGTTTAACCAATATATCCAGAGATTTGCACAGATATAACATACACATTAAAACTAAAAATTTTAGAACATAATGATAGAACCCTAAAATAGATTGATAGAGCTGAAAAGAAAGTTTAGAAAGTGTCCAAAGTAAATAGTGGGAATACAATTAGTGTAGTTTTCCAAATTTGGTATTAAAGACAAATTATTCAAAAAATGTGCAAGAAATATTTAACAAAATGATAATTATGCCCTTATTTATATTGCAAATAAATTTCACATGACATAAAGCTTTATCTGAAGATATTAAAGTTTTGGTAGAAAAAATATAACAATACTTAGATATATATGTTTTATAAAAGAATGTTGCCAAAAGCAAGTAAATAGCATTTTGCAAAATGGTAATAATAATATAAAGATAATATTTGCTGGCTATTGCTACATGCTAAATATTTTCCCCATATTATTTTACTAATGCATAAAGATCCGTGGGTCCATAATGCTGCTTACAAATCAGACTAAAATACAAACATTAAAATAGTTAAACCTTGAAAGTTCATATAATGTCACAGAAAGACATTCTAATGCTATTTGAATAAAAAAAAAAAAACATTTTATCTATATTGCTACATGAGGCTGAATTAGCAAACAGATGGAGTAAAAATGGTCACTATTTCTTTTCCTTCATTCTGTCCTCACTATATTTATGCTCAGAAGATATTGGCAACAGACCTGATCACTTGTTTTATCTTTAAGGAGGGGAGTAACAAAAACATTTTCCTCCAAAGTTAAACAAATCCCAAAGTCACTGCCTGATTGGGTCTTTTTATGACCTGAATTTTTAATTTCATCACTGGCCTGGCAAAGTTTATGCTAATGAATTAAAATCTAGGCCATATGCCCCTCCTGAGAAGCAGATGGATGGTGATGGAGATAAACAAAGTGTTATAACCAAGAATAAAGGTGATTTGAGTGTAGCGAAGGATAAAACACAACTGTTCACTCCAAATATATGTGACAACTGAAGTATAAACATTCTCAATATATTAAGAATATCCCCAATCACTAAGATGTAGAAAAACTTCCCAAGAAAAATATTAGTTTAGAAAACACTAAAATAAAAATTAAAGGACAATTGATGTGTAAAAAAAGCAACAAAACAACACTTTAGTAGTGATGAATTGGATGGCTAATTAACATGTAATGAGTTAGAAATTTAGATCCATGAATTGGCCTATAATAATTTGGTTGTTTTAAAAGACAATATTCTTGGTGTTAAGAGTAAGCAAAGTAGATGTTCTTCACTACCGGTAGAAATGTAAAATAGTATCTATATTTACATATATTTCTATACATCTATATTAATATATGCGTATATGTATAAGTATGTGTGCATGTGTATGTGTGTGTGTGATCAGAAATATAAATTTGACAATGGGTACAACGACCTAAAAAGTATACCTACCATACGTTTTTTAATATAACCATTTCACTACTGAATATTTATGCTTAAGATAAAAATCATAAATGTGAGCAAAATTACTTGACTAGCAGTCTACACTGATCTGTTTTTCATTTATAATTTTTTAAACAAAATATTCCTATTCAATGCATCGTATAATATGAAAAGCAGTAAAACATTAAAAGTTGTATCATTGAGAAATTATAAACATGGGAAGTGTTTACAATATGCTGCTAAAGAAAAAGTGCAAGTCTCTATAGAAAATCTGAAAAGTAATAATAAAAATCAAACTCATCACCTCATCACCCAGAACATAAATATTGTTTACCATGAGACACAAAGTGGTTTGGTGACTTATGTGCAGAGTGCATGTACATATGCAGGCCTTATGTGTGAGGACTCATTTTATTTGTTTGTTTCTGTATCAAGCCTAAAGTGTATATACAACATGAAAATTACTTATAAATTTATTTTCCTTAATAATATGTGCAAAAACTCCTTATACTTTTATAAAATAATTATTGATTATTGAGAGATTAAAAATTAGCATGCATCTGAATAGAACTTCTATTCACTATTTTATAGATTTGTTTTTCTTTATCAGCATTACAGTCTTAATTCTGCCTTAAAAACATGACATCTTCACTTGAAAAAATAAAACCAGGTCATATTTTGTCAATATAGAAAATAACATACCTACCATTCTGAACAACGTATTTTAAAGATTGTAACCTAGGATAACAATGAAGCTTTAGAAGTAGTTTCATCATAGTAGCTATTTATTTAGGGATAACTATGAATACAAGCAATTGTGCAATATTTATGCATTTTATTTTAGACAGTGATGGTGATAGCTACAGATGTTTTTAATGAGAGAGAAAAAGAAATATAATAATCATGGAATTTACTTTCTTTTTTATTAAAATAAACACACTAGAATAATATTTTCAAATCAATCTTATTAAGATATTTGGGTAGCAGATGCTAAGGTTGACTTTAGCATCTGCTAAGGTTAACTCTAGAAGAGAAGTCCTGTTACGAGTGTCAGTAATTGAGAGTGTGATTGCTTGAAGGCCATTGAATCTCAGGATTTATCTCTACCATTCCAGATGTAAGCTCAGGTGAGCGGGCTTATTAAATGCAAGCACAAATACGGTGGTGAATCTGACTCATTAGTTTTCCTAAGAATGTTATGAGTGTCACACTTACTGTTGCAGAATTAAAGCTATCTTGGGGAAAATCAGTTGATTCATATGCAGAGAAAAGAGAGTTGTAAAAGCATAGCAAAATATTCTTGGTTGAAAACTGTGATATACTGTATAGACCTCCAGTGATAAGATGAAAAACATGAGCTAAATTTTGTGTTCTAATACTGACTCTTCAGTAACCTTAGGAAGATGTTTAATCCCTTGTGTTTATTAAGTTGTATATTACTTTTATTTCAGTCTCTGTGTGTGTCTCTCTGTCTCCATATGTGCATATATGTGTACTATAATGTGTGAATATATATTTAAATCTTAGTGTATTCATTTAGAACTAGCAAGTGGAAATTGTAATTAATATATATTTAAAACTATGAAATTTCAGATTAAAAGATAAGTCTCCATTCATTCTAAAGATTTTATTTTGCATCACACAGAAATTATTCATGACTAGTTTACCTCACTTATGGTTGTGTTGTTATAAGGAGTTTTCAAAATAATGTTTCTTGTTCACATAGTAAAAATGGATAAAACGTTGTTTTGATTGAGCATATTAAGAGAAACAAAGAGTATTTGCTTAAAAGATAAAGATATGTATATTACTGGCATGAAGAATATTACTCTAGCAACATATTCTTTCTTATTACAATAACAATTTTAACTCAAATTAGTTCAATTCATTAATTTTTAAAGAATTCTGAATTAAGTTATAAAATTCAAGAACTTTCATTTAGTATGAAGTATATATAATAAAAGGATTCTATATTTAACTGAATATAGATGACTATAATTTACTTTTATTTTTTCTTTTTGTGCCAAGCTTAGCAAGCCACTAAATTTATATTGATTTCTCAGGTTTATTTCTTTATTAATTATCTTATGCCTCAATGCCTCTGAGGTATCAATGGATAAAATGTTACAATTGGAATATTTTTTAATGCTTCATCTGAAACTACGGACAGAGTGGCATAAGTAGAGATGTGCAATTAATTGTTCAAAAAAAAAGTACTAAAGGTAGGATGCAGAGACAAATGGTTGAAATCACTTAAAGAAAATGAGTTACCACCATATTAATGGAGGAGAAAAAGTGAGCCAGAGGATAAAACCTTCAAGAAATGAAGTCGATAGTGGGGATTGGAGGGAGGTAGATAGGGGTGAAGGAATCAGATATATGGTGATGAAAGGAATTTTGAATTTGGGTAGTGAACACACAGTGCAATATACAGACAATGTATTATTGAATTGTACACTCAAAACCTATATATTTTATTAACCAATGTCACCCCACTAATTTTAATTTAAAAATAAATAAAAGCAATGAGATCAAAATAACCAAATTCTTGAAAGAAACTAAAATGGAAAGAAGCATGAGCTTTAAATGAACTGGAGATTTAAGATATAAAAATAGTGAATATGAAAATAGAAATGAAGAGTAAGAAGATTATCTTTTATACTTTAGGGTCAACAGAGTATTGAAAAGATTAGAAAACTGTTAGAAATGTTGGAAAACAAAAACACAGAAAACAAATTTCAAGATACAGCACTTTCAGAGAAGCACTTGAAAATACAAGAGATCATACTGATGGCTGCAAATGCCTGCCAGCAGTACACTGGGAGAGTTCTTGGGTTGGAGAGGAATGGGGAATGGAGTCAGACTAGGAAATTACAAACCGCGGTGGAGATGAATCTATAAAGGAGAGAGAGTGTCAAAGATCTCACAGAGGATGTAATCAGAAAGTATTTTCTTCAAGTTAAGGCACTAATTTCTAAAAGTATATATGAGCATCAAAAGAAAAAAAGTCAATGTAGATTCCTAATGAAAATAACTGTAATAATAGCTAACATTTCTACATTGATTTTAAAGAATAACTTTTACTTAGATTTCATTACTTTACAAAACTCTTTCCTATTCCTTTCTACTTGGTCCTTACAGTTTAGAGTTATAATTGGGAAAACAGTCTCCACCAATGTCCAATTTGCCAAGGTAGTAACAGCGGAATATTTAAATTCAGATTTTTATTTCTTATATAACTTATTTTTTCATCTCAGACTTTGTTATTGTGTATAATAAACCAGGACACACAGCTCATCGAGTACAACCATTCAATTTAGAAACAAAGAAGTTAATCTACCTTAAAAATATGATATAACAGTAATATTAGTATAACATATTATGAATGCAAAAAGAAGGGTATTTTTAAAATATTAGATACATGAATTTGCTTTGTCAATGATACGCACATTTATTACATATTAAAATAAGGGCTTGCAGATGCTATTTTAAAATAACTAAATTTAAGAAAAACATTTATGTCAACAAAAATATAAATCATAATGTAATGGCTGCATAAATGTTGGAGTATCCTGACTAAAAAGCATTATGTGACCATTAAAATTATAAATATAATGACTATAGAAGCATCGAAGTGGTCATGATGTCTTATTCATTAAAAATGTAGAACACATACTAAAATATTTCTATAATTAACTGTAAATAAGAGAAAAATATAAAAGGGGATAGAAAATATGAAATAATAATTTTATTTGGAGGAAGACTAATTTGTAACTTTCTTTACCTTTTCAAAAACTTTCATAATATTTTTGTCCTCTAATTTAAGTTATACTAGAAAAAAGAATGAAATGTTTGAAACTACAGGCTTATCAGTGGAGTGTCTCTTTGAACGGCTGTATCTATTGGATAACTCTCATCTGCATTTGCCATTACCCATTCTCTAACCTTTATTTTCTGTTGTGATCATAAACACAAATCTGGTGGCTGCAGTGACCTTTAACTTCACTGTGCCAATGCAGAGTTTTGCTTTCGTTTTTATTTGCTGGATTAATCAGGCCAGTGATCACTCTTTTGTCTGTTGAACGGTGTGGCTCCAAATAACATGAATGTTTATCCTTAGCTAACATGCACGGTTGTGGAGATTAGAGAATGTTTATGACATTGCAGCTGACTACGGCCATGAATCTATAGAAGTAAAACAAGGACAGCAACTTTCAGTTTTTAAATGTTATCATAATTCACACTCCGTCATTTGTAAAATTACACTTTATTTATATTACACTTTATTTATGAATAGTAGATGAATTGTGCACAACACAGCTAAAATTGCACACTCTTAATTTCACTTTCTTTAGTAATTTAGAGTAAATGATTAATGTAGAGAATGATTTAACAAGATATTTACAAAATTCTAAAAATATAGGTTGCTTGCAATCATGATAAACTATAATCTAAGTCAGAAATAGATAGAAAATTAATAAGCTTCTATACTTAAAATAGGCATATAGATGAGCAACTTGAAATCCTCTGGCAGACAACACACCAGTTTATATTACGAAATGCAAAATATGTTATGAGACCTTATTAACAAAATTTAACCATGTTCAATAATCAGGCATTTAACTTGTCAATTTCATAATGGCTTACTTTAAGCTATTTAAAAGTCATTTGCTTATCAAGAGTAAGATAAAGCATTCTATAGTACAAGTAAAAGCAGACGGATTCATATCTCTGGTGTTATGTCAGAATTTTTCAGGTAATTTCTTTCATTTAAAAAAAATCTAAAACAAATGGATTTACAGAAGTGATATGAGTGCAGGAAAAAGAAACAATTCATCAATCAGAAAAGAATACTATTGAGCTCAAAGGATTATTTGGGAAAATATATTCAGACTGACATTGTAACATGAAAGCTCTAGAACACATGACTTCCATCTGCTTGTATTTACTCTTGATTATGCTAAGAAAGAATCATCATCCAAATTTGAGACTCTCTTGAGTAAAGTGCCTAGCCTATCAGATACAAGTATTGATGCTTCTGGACAGGGGTCAGATGCTGGAAAACAGAAATACTGGTGAGTTTGGGAAACTGCATTATCTTTTATATTATATTGATTAAATTCAAAAAGAAACTAAAAAATAAGTGTACTTAAATGTAAAACACATTTGCAGTTTTTTATAAATAATTTAGGAAAGCCATTGAACTACAAAGAGACACCAATATCTAGCACTAATATCTTTTACAAACATGAAAAAATATAAGAAAAATGAGCTCTATTAAAAAACAAATGTAAGCTTACTCAATGAAAAAGATTTATATTTTTATCATAATTTTCAGGAAGAACAATAATATCTCCAATTAAAAATAACTTATTTTTTAGAGACATTAAAACTTTTATCTATAATGGCATTTGATTTTAAAAATGTATAGCTATCATTAAACTTAGAAATTGTTTTTTGTTAACTTATTCAAGAAAGTAAAAGTCAGATGCTCCTATTTATTCTGATTTTATGATTTCACAGTAGACAAATAATAGTTATTCTCATGTCAAGAATATTGATGAGTTTAAATTTTATTTTGTTCTATTTAATTAATTATGAATATTAAAAATGAATAGTTCTTTACTGTAGAGTGTAAACAACATTAAGTTTAAAGCTATATTTGGGTTGTGATATATATTCATCCAAAATGCTCCGATTAATTCAATAAGATGTTTGAATAGAATGTTTCTTTCCTTTTAATAGTATGAATTTGGATTAATATAGAGAAAAGCAGAAAGGTCTTTAGACTTTACGGATAGTTGTAAATATAAACCAAATAATAATTCTATAAGCATTATGTTCATAGATTTCTATTGTCTCTAAATTAATGGCCAATTTATTATTTGGACATTTGTCTTACCAAGATGTTTAAAAATTTGTTTCAGAATTATATATATATATATATATATATATATATATATGTATGTGTATATATATATATGTATGTATATATACACATATATACATACACATACACATACGTGTGTGTGTCAACTTTCCATGTATTTTTAAAAGAAATGAACGCCTAAAACCAATTTGAATTCCTTTGGTTCAGTTTTCAGTTGCAAGCTGTCAAGTAGCATCTTCTCCTCCCAAAGCTCATATGGTGTGCAGTTGTAAATTGCTCTTTGCCTTTGACAGGCTGCTGTTCTGAGGAATATGGCTTTTTATTTCAACAGGGAATTTTTCCAGGCTACTAAAGCTTCCAGTCTTGAAATGAATTTTTGTTACATAACTAACCTTTCAACTTCCTAAATCCTAATACATAAACAGTTTTCTATTTCTCAATATTGTTCTCACTATGTCACTTGTTTTGTTTCTCTGTATTTATGCATTTACCAAGAATTGGCAAAGGTACTTGGAAGAATTAATGGGGAGAAAGAAGTTACACATGTGAATTCAGGATCCATTAAAAAAAAATTCCAAAATGATTATATTTTCCCTGACCTAGTGAATAGCAATATCATCTCAATTCCATTAATACCTTTTCCCTCTCACTTCCTGTATATCACCTAATTATACAATTATGTAGATTTATAAACCACTAGTGGTTAGAGAGTCTAGAATTTTTTTCTTTTTTCTTTCGCTGTTAAAAACCAATATATCAAAAGCCAGTATGATGACACCATAGTTATCAGTAAACACAAAATTTAGCCTCTCGATGTAAGCATACTTGAAATTTTCTAAATGCTGAGACAATAATGTATAGTGTTGTTAGAAGGTAAATATAATACAAAAATAAAGTCTGTAATAAAAACTATCTTTTTTAGACATATCCACTCTACAAATCATCCCTCTAATGGCCTCAAAGGTTTCCCAGTACTATTGTTTTTATAGATCAGCAAAAAGTTTTTTAAGCACATAGAATTTTTTAAGTTGAAAATCATAATTTTCATTAGGCATATATAATTTTTATAATTTTTTTAATTAAATTTATTGGGGTGACATTGGTTAATAAAATTATATAGGTTTCAAACGTGCAACTCAATAACACATCATATGTATATTGCATTGCGTGTTTACTACCCAAAGTTAATTTTCTTCTGTCATCATATATTTGACCCCCTTTACTCTTATCTACCTACCTCTCTCCCCCTGTTTGCTCTGGTAACCACTGAACTTTTGTTCGTGTTTATGAGTCTGTGTTTGTTTGTTTTGTTTGTCACTTTTGGTTTCATATCCCACGTATAAGTGTAAACATATGGTAACAATTTTTTCTGTATGACTTATTTCACTTAGCATGATAATCTCAAGATACATCCATGTTGTCACAAATGGCAGTATTTCATATTTTCTTATGGTTGAATAATATTCCATTGTATATATACACCACATCTTCTTTATCCAATTATTTGTTGAAGAGCACTTCAGTTGTTTCCATGTCTTGGCCACCGTGCATAATGCTGCTATGAACATTGGTGTGCATATGCCTTTATAGATAAATATTTTTTTAAATTTAGGAGGTAGATAAGAATCTAAATCACATAAACAGATTTTCTTCATAGTATTAAAAGATTTTTAAGTAAAATTTTTCATCTTTTGAATAGAATTTTCTCACTCTAGCATTGGTTTTAATGGACAAACCATTTTTAAAAAAGAACTTTGTTTTAGGGAGATGTTAATAAATGACAGCATGCACACAAATACTAGTGATATTAAAATTTATTATTATTTCTATCAATGTTGACCCCTATAACAAAGTGAATTTGGAATTCATTCAAAGGAACGTTTTAGGCTTACTCTTCTTAATTCATTCAATTCTTAAATATAACTCTTGAAAAAAGAATTTAATTCATCAACTGAGACTTCTTTGCTATTTTTTCTGAAGACTTGGGAATCTTCCATGATATTGCTGTCCCTGGTTCCAGGATGCTCAATTATTTTAAAAGTTTTCTAATGTCAAAATTCTGGTACTGAGGGGAAAATCAACAAAATCCAATTTATAAAACAAAGTGAACACCAACAATTCCTTCCTGAAACTAGTTTAAAATAAATAATTTATAGATATCTTAAGAAGAAATTATCTATGAAAAATATAGAATATCAGGACTATGTCTGTGGCCCAATTTTAATATTGAACAGTCATTACCTATTCTTATAAATTGAGGTGTTCATAGGGAACCACGTATCTTTTGCTTTGGTAAAAAAAATTATGTATTTTCTATTGGGATATAAAACAGTATAAAATTTTTTTTGGATAGGTATTGTCAGGTGTCTGAAGTATTACTGGACTTTTAAAACAATATTACATGAGCACTTGTTCACCCACTTGACAACTAATAAAAATTTTTAATTTTTTTTCTGGATTATTTCTACTTTCTACACACTATTGGCCTATTTTTCTTTGTTTAGAATTATACAGGTTATTAGTAATAAGTGTAGATTATTTAAAAACATTGCTTCATGAAAACAATGCTTCATCTGGTAAAGAGAGGAATTACAAAGACAATCATTAAAATTTTTAGTCTCTAGGAATTTAAAATATGATTGGACAAAGGAGATTATTTAAGAAAAAGTTTTCTAATTGAGAGATGTCAGGGACATGAAAAAGGGTAAGGAGTGTGATTTGTGTGGTAAGAACCTGAAATACATTTTTTTCCAAATGTCAGTATCATACTTAATTTGGAAACAATTAGAATAGGGATGCAATTAAGAAATGCATTTAGGAAAAGGATAATATTTTTAGGTGTAAGAATTATAAAAGAGTAAATAACATTATGTCCATCAGTGGATGATATGATATTTTTATCACTTATTTCCTTGGGTTGTACATGTACAGTGACTGAAAACAAAACAAATCACTAATATAACAGAAGAAAATATCAACACACAAAACTCAATAACTATCATATGTACAAACAACAGAAAATTAAAAGATAAAATGGAAGAGAAGAGCTTATTTATCATGGCCACAAAAATAAAATACTTAGGAAGAAACTTAATAAAATTTGATGGGTTAACCCATACAAATATTAAAACATAGAGCATCTAAAATTAAAAGATTGTAGTACTGGTTGATGAAGAAACAATCGAGTAAAACAGAATAGAAAGTCCAATGTACACTAAAGAAATATGAAACTTTAATATATCAAAAAGTTTGTATTTCAAATTAGTAAGGTCAAAATAAACTTATTAATAAATAAAACTGGGACAATTAGATGCTGTTTAGAAGGATAAAATTGTCTTATTTGTTAAAATACACAAGGAAAACTTAATGTATAAAATCTAAAAGGGAAAGTGAGCAATATAAACATACTAGAAAAATAAAAACATGACAGAATTTCTTTAAAGTCTGTCGAGTAAAAAACTATTTTGCAAAATTTAAATATAATAATAGAAATAATTAACAAATCTGATACATAAAATTTTTAAATCATTTCATTGCAAAAAAAATGGCAATATCAAAAAAATCTAACTGGTTAAAAATATTTATGACATATGCCACAGAATAAAAGAGCCAATAAAGTTAATATATATTTTAAAAATCTCTAAAAACATTGAGAGAAAAAAGCTGAAAATTCAATGTGATGATAAATAAGAAACTTGAAATAAGCAAAGTGAAAATTAATATTATACTTAATCACAGTGTGTCACTTACAGGACTGAGAGAATTCAAAGACATGACAACATATGCTGTTCTGTTTACTAAGCTGTAGGGAAATGAAGTGTCATATTATTACTGCTGCTAAAACTATGAAATGGTACAATCACTGTGAAGGCATTATCTATCAAACATATGTATATATTTACCACTTGACCCATAAATCACGCTTCTCTAAAATTTACAGTAGTTTTAAAATATGTGTTAGGTGGAAGAAAAACAGATGCCACTGAACAAGTATAATGTATTTTTTTGTATGTGTAAGAGATAACATGAAAGAGGACTATAGGAATATACCTGCTTAGTTTTAAGGAAAAGAATTGGTCATCTACAAAGAATGGGAGTGAAAAGTACATACTACATACTATAGTATTGTTGACTATAATCACTGTGTAGTACATTAGATTGCCAGAACTTACTTATCCTAAAACCATATACTAACCATTTTCACTGGCATGCATATATATATATATATGCACACACAAACACATATATATTTAAATTTAAATTTAAGTCTTGAGAATATTTGACCTATCTAAAACTAAATTTAGATTAACTAGAATGACTTAATATGGAATATAAACGAAAAGTAATGAGCCTAAATAGATATCAAATTAGCAATATTCACATAGAAGAAAATAAAATCTGCATGTTCTCAGTAGGATATATACCAAAGACAAAGACTGCACAGACTATTAAACTTTACTAAATAACTTTACTGTTAGTAGTGGTGCTTGTCTAGTAATGTGTGAAGGAGGATGTTCTTTTTCTTAAGAGAGACATGTTGAAGTATTTAATGGTAAAGTATAGTGATTTTTTCAATTTGTTCTTGGATGTAGTAGCAAAAAAATAATGTCTATGTATGTATGCATGTGTTTGACTATATATGTTTAGTATATATGTATATACGTGTATATGTATGAAGAGTGAGTTAAAGCAAATATTTCAAAATATAAATAATAGATGGATATAATTGAAGTGAATATGACCATTAAATGGTTTTATCTATTATTGCAAATGTAAAGCATGTACACAAATTTTAATGGAATTGTTGTGAGCATAAAGTTATCCAGGCCAATTCAGATGTGTCCCATGTGAGGGGAATCATTACCTAATGCACATATGCTATTCAAGGTTTGACATATCATTTAATATTTTTCCACTTGCATAGAGATGCAGAAATGTAAGTGTGGCCAGGGGTTTTACTGGTGCAAGCAGGGCTCAATTATATTATATCTGCTCTCACTACTGCAGGCCAATGGGGTCTTGCCTAGGAATCAGAAACTGAGGGGGCGGGCATGAAGGGTTCACCATGTTTTATAATCTAAGCTCTATAACCATATAAATAGGCTTCTGTTTTAAAGTATATGTGTCAGAAGTAAAATTTTGTTAGCTGTTTGCTAGTTGGGGAGGCAAGTATAAATTAGAAAACATATTGGAAGCTCTTATGTTTTCTCATCTGTCCTGCAATTATTAAAGAACATTTAGAAACAAATGAAAACACAATACATTATAGGGCTAATATTGCCTATGTTTTAATATCAGACTTTACTAAATGTCTAACAGTCAACTATTTAAATTTGAAGTTTATAATTGGAAATCTAGAAGGCTGGAAAGAAGGAAGGCGTGAAGAGAGGAAGCATTACATTACTCCTGTTTAAAGAAGAGGTTAAAAACTGAAAAGGCAGGTATTTAGAAATGCAAAATAATGAGGCTGACTGATTTAATTTCAAATTAAAAATTTCATGTCCTTTCATTTTTTATTAAAGAATATATAGAAGCAGTTGGAGAATAATAAAACAAAGGAAAACATCTGAAAGGAAGTGATAAAAACTAAAGCTAAAATAAATTATGAAACATATGACAAAACCGATAAATCTGAGGAATGTAACTTTTTAATTACACCAAAAAATAAAAATTAAACCCTCAAATAGCAAAATTTTTAGGGTTTCTAAAATAAAAAAAAAACAAAAAACATTAAACAGTATCAGAAAAAGACAAACTGATATAATCTTAGTCACAGAGAATATTAAGCAAAAATAATTGTGTAAATTGAAAATAATCTCATTTTTTAAAGTTCATAAAATTGATGATTACTAGTGTAATTTTATATCTATATCTTTAATAACTGATATTTATTTAAGTATAAAATCTAATTAAATGAACTTTCTGGTAAAATATTAAACTTTCATAGAATTACAATAAAATATTTCAAATTGGATATTTTTGCAATTGCTTATAATCAAAATCAATTATCAAAGTATACCATACAATTTAAAACTTCCTAGAACATAATAAAAATAAATTGAATATTTACTAATTCAGTTAAAGCTTGTCTAAACTGACACTTAAAATAACAAAACTAGGAAATAATGAGACCAGCACTTAAGACCAAGCAGATAATTATAATTATAAATCATGAAAAAGTGGTAAAAATTATTTTAAAAATATTTTATTTCCTATGTAATCTCATGGAAGTCTGTAAACAGACTGCTTCTTATCTTAATAGATAAAATAACAATTTAAATATGCATTTATAACTTTTATAAAAGATTTGAAAATATGGAAATAGAACTACAAGTCACAAAAATTTTTTTAAAAAGACTTAACCTATAGCCAATGTTTATGACAATCTCATCTCATTTTCTATGTGTAATCCAGTTTCCTTTATTAATAAAGAGTGTACTCATGTGATCCAGAGAAACAATTGTGTGTTCCTGATAAGGGTATCCCCTACCAAATGAAAATGGCAAAATGTCAAAAACAACTTTTTACTAAATATTTTCATGGTTTTCCTGCTGGGATTTCCAATGTGAGATCTAGAAGTGCAGGAATCACTTTTTAAGTATGAAGACAAATATCTCAAAGAATAGCAGACCAGTAATGTAGAAAGAACTTTTGTTTTTGATGACATCACTGAGCAGCCTCAGGAGCTTGCACTTTTATGTCTAGACTCCCTCTGGTCCAGTTTCAAATAAAAACAAAGGTGTCAGAATAACTTTTGAATTATTTAATAATGGTGGCCATCTAATGGTGAAAATAAAGAAAAATAAATAGAAATAAATAGTGAAAAAGAGAAGCCAATATTATCATTTCTGAAGTGAGTGTTCACCAAGCAAACATTATTAGTTAGAAAAAAAAAAAAAAACTACTTGCATTGGTAAATATATAAAAATTATAAATACAAATCTTATCAGATGTGACTTTTTGAAAAAAATTATCATGAATACAAATTTTCAATTTTCTTTTCTAAAAATCTACTAAATTTTTGACGAGAATAAGAATGGATAAACAGAAAGATAAAGAGTAAAAAAAAAATGTTAAACTGTAATAAAACACACTGTAATCACTGAAAATACAAAGTGGAACCAGTAAAAAGCCATAGACACTAATGAATTTGTGCTAGGTATATTTGATCCACATTTAGTAAATATCAGAGCTGTAGTATAGATTTCTTTTGACATAAGTAGCATGAGAGCAAGTCTAGGTGTGTAGGAAAAATGCTCAGGGAGAGATAACATCTCCTTAGAGTGGTTAAATTTTAGGTGTCCAATGGACATTAATAAAATGTTTAGCAATTTTGTAAGAGGTTTAAGACTTATATCTGGTGATGTTATGGAGAACTAATAATTTTTTTAAGATGGTATAATTGCCTCTAGTATTATACTTGAGTCTATTTATGATCATAATATTTTATGTTTCGTTATGTCTACTTGAAAGTGTTGAAAATGAAGTGGCAAAGTAGTTAAATGATCACGAAATACAAATCACAAAAGAATTACCATAAGTTTAAGAAAACAATCTACTGTTTAAATATTTATTAACTTTGAGAGACAATTAAATATAACAGTAAGTTAAATATATCTAAAGTTATAGACTTCAGTGCAGTCATCGAAGGCATCTGATATGGCAGATAGGGGAGTGATAGTTATACAATACAAGGGAAGCAGTGCTAAAAAAAAATAAACAAAAGTAATTTCATGACTGAAATAGTGTAAGTAGATTATATTTAAAAAACAAAATATAAGATATAGAATATAGTTATATATTCTCCATATGTAAAAATAATTTATCAATGTTGACATATATGGATGTTATAGGCTTTGTCTTAAAAATCAACTACAGAATTTAAACATCTGTGTAAGTATTGATGCTAAATTGAGGATGAGGCAGAGAATTCTGGGGGAAAAAAAGTCAGTTTCTAAAACCATGCTCTTCAAAAACAGAAATAATCTACTGACTACAAAGCTGTTCCTGGTCCTGTATTTTCTATTTCAGTTAATGTTATCATGATCTTCTGTGAAAAAATATGGCCATTTTTTTGCTCATATACTCACAAACTATAAGTCACTGTATTCTGTCAAAACTTTTCCTTTAACATGTCTTGAATTTATCCTGTTATTTCCATTTCTATCACCTATCCCTTAGTTTAAATCACCATATCTCACCTCAATTACTACAAGTGTCAAGTAAAACTTTTCTCTAGTATGATTCTTCTTTAACCTTTCTTTTCTTTGCTGACACATTTAACTTTCTAAGATGCAAAATTGCTCATGTCACTTCCCAGCTGGATTGATAGTTATGGTAGCTTATTTTTTTAAAATATAATTGTTTACATTTATACTCGATGCCAGCTGCACCTTCAGTTGACATCTTAACTGACAATATATTAAACAGTCATGGATGAAAATTTTTCGTATCTCAAAGGTGATTGCTAGAAGATGCAATGTTCTCTGTAGCTATGGGAGGTTGCATTTAAGAGAAAGAAATAAGGTGATCAACTAAAGTAGTTGACAGCTAACTTTTTTACTAAATAAGAAACAACAAAATTCATTTTCAAACCTATTTACTATAATATACATATTGTCTTCTCTAAATGTCCAAAGGAAAAAAAAATGACACTGCTATTAAAATGAAGGTTTCTAGGAGATTCAGCAACTCTGTAAATGATTTATTTATTAGCTATGTCCCATCTATCTTAGTTTCTTTTCTACTCTATTTTTTAGTTCTTCTCCTCAGCTTTATAACCACTATCGATACAGAATCCAAATTGGGGCCAGGGCAAAGAAAATTTGTAATATCCTTATCGTCCTTTTTATGCATATGCTGTATCTATCCCTGCTTTTCAAAATGAAAACAATCTGAAATTTTGAGATATTATATATCATACTGATAGTCCTATATATAAAAAATACCAGATTAGAGTGTTATTGAAAGTAAGAAACTTGGTGAGGTTGTCAGGACATATTAAATGTCAAAACAGGAATACAAACTCAGGTTTTGGATGACAGTTACAACCTAAGGCAGTACCATCCTTCCAGAAATCAGGACACACAGTTCAAAATATTTGAGGTTCAAATGCTCACATTTTCAATGAACCATTATATTTATATTTAGAACTATAATATCGTTTTCATTATCACAAATACTATTACTTCAGAAGTCTTTAACAGACAACAATAGTTACAAAATGTGTTTGCACTTGTGATAGATTATATGAAATAAATAAACTCTGAAGAGTTGTATAGTTATATTAGAATATTCATTTAAAAATAATGAACTTTTACGCCCGTATGAAAGGATAATGTATTTCACCAAATGTCCACAATAGCTTCTAAGTGTCCATGGACAATTTTTTGAATGTACCAGTCTAAACATTAGAAAAATAAAGTTAAAAGACAATAAAATCTCTGGTCTCCTGGTCCTATCAGATAAAAACACCTTTTGAATACCAAATTCGTGGAAATTATTCAATAGTTCATTACAGAAAAAAGAAAGGGAGCAAACATTTATATAAATGACATTTGTTCTGGTATGTTGCTGGAATAAGTAATTTCTCTTTTAGCTGTAGGCAACATGTTTGTTGGGCTCTGTTTATATTCATGGTTGTAAAAATCTCCATGTATTTATAAAGGTGCGTATAACAATCCATCTGTACTCATGGCCAAATAGGAGAACTCTTCAAAGGGAAATGTTCACATAGAGAATCACTTTTTCTATTTCCTTACTCTTCTGAGCCTAAGATGGGAATATATTAACAAACCAGTTTTTTAATCAGGAAATATACCTTTAATCCTGGGTTTCTCAAAAAAAAAAAAAAAAAAAAGCTGATATTGACAATGATAAATCCCTTAAAATAAATAAATTTGCATGACATGATTTCAACCATAAAAAAGAATGAAAATATCTTCTATATATCTGCTAATACATTAATTTTAAATTTGTAGAATCCTTTAAAATCTATTCTAGTTTTTCAGTTTCCATTGCAATTTATTCTTATGTAGAATTTTAAAAAAATTGTTATAATAAATCAGAAAATTTATCTGAAGAGTTGAATATTTTTAATATAGTGAAAAAAATTAATGCTCCATGATATTAGTCAGAGAAAATGAAGTCAAATAAAAATTCAAATAAAGAGTCCAGAAACACAGTATACATTTTATAAATTATAAATATTTAGTATGTTTTATTTTTACAAATATATACATACATTTTATTTGTTTATAAAAATAAATATGCAAGTATGGCCATCACAATTATGATTAAAATTTTTTAAATGCAATACATCCAAAATAGAAATATAGAAACATAATTATATTCATGAACATAAAATTTAAAGAAACATCACTACTAATATATCAATGCTAGTATTTCTGAATAGGGAGCTGATCTTATAAGAGAGAAGATTTTCCATGCATAGAAGTAATGAGAGGAAAATAAAAGTAAAGAGTTTTAATTTGTATAATAGCCTGTAATTGTTTTCAGGCAAAAATAAGAGGCACATGAGAAGTGAGAAAACATATTTACACAAAATGTGAAAAACAAGTGTCAAATTACATAACATATGTAAAAATAAGTATCTCATGTATCACGTTTAATAGAAAGTCTCACTAATGAATATATGCAATAAGTCAGTATATAGATGAATAAATACATATGAACATCAATATGTGTGTCAATATGTGCATTTCATTTGAAATACAATTCATTATTTTGATTTGTTTTCCATTTTATATTTTTTTCCCTCCATCACTGATGATTCCATTATGTATATAAATTATCTATTATCTATCTATCGTCTATCTAACATCTATGTATCTATCATCTATCTTTTGTCTATCTATCATCTATCTATCTGAAACATTTACTTGCTTCCAATTATCAGCACTATAGAGAAAGACAGACTCAGGAAAGTGTTGCCTCTCTCTCCTTTCCTTCTACTCCGCCCCATTCTCATCCTTGCCGTTCCATTTCTACACATCCCTTATAGACAAATATCCTTTTAAGTTTGCGTTTATGACTTTCATACTTCTTTTGCACAAATGGGAGGATAACAGTATATATTCTTATTTTCCCTGATAAACGGTGTTTGGAGCTGAATTGTGTACCCCCAAAATTCATATGCTAAAGCCCTGGCCCCCAGTATTTCATAATGTCATTTTTTTCTGGAAATAGGACCTTTAAAGAGGTAATTAAGATTAAATGAGGTCATTTGCTGGGCCTTAAACCTATCCGATGATGTCCTTATAAAAAGAGGAAATTTGAACACACAGACACCAGGAACGTGCGTGCACAGAGGACACAGCAAGAAAGTAGGCATCTGTAAGCTAAGGAGAGAAGCCTCAGAGAAACTAGGCTGCCTACACCTTGATATTGGATTATTAGCCTCCTTAGAATTGTGACAAAGTAAATTTCTGTTGTTTATACCACACAGTCTATTGTATTTTGTTATGATATCCTTAGCAAATGAATACACATAGTTATAAAGCATTATTATATGTAACCAAAGATTAACATTTAAATTTACAAATAAGAATAATTATCAGGGATGGCATTTAATTATTAATATCTAGAAGTGATCTAAATATATGAAACAAAAATAATTGCTATTTAATTATATTACAGCCAATAGATATAATTTTATATAGATTTAGATGAATAATCATAAAATTCTTATGACCCTCTGTGCTAATTTGTCCTACAAACTTTATTGGCAAAATAAGTATACATGCAACAGAAAATAAATGGAAAGACTGCATTTGTTGTAGCTTTGATGTGTCATGTTACCAACTCTAACATAAACTCTATAGGAAGCTTGCAAAGTATTGTTTCTGTCATTTTTATATCAAATGTTATAAAAATTCTATCAGCAACTGTCTAGATACTGAGGCAAGAAGGCAGGCTGCATCACATAGCAAGAATGCAGGGGAGAAGTGAGCTGAATGAACACCAAGCAGGAGGGGAGAACATTACTCTGAATCTTTGAAAGAGATACAAATGAAATGCGGGCTGTACCATTCCTATCAAACAAGGCAAGAAGCCATATATTTGCTATTTAAAAGAACCAAGGAATGAATGTGGAAAAAAGTGAATGAAAGTATTGTATTTCCACCACAATTGCATTAATAGCACCAACTGCTGACCTAAAGGAAAGCCTTTCTTTTTCTTCCAACAGAGCCACATATGATTGAAGCAGTTTGATAATGAAGATTATTTCCTATTTTCTGTAGTATTATATAGATCCATCTCAGTATTTGTTGTACTTTCAGGTATCAACCCCGTTTCATGGTGTTTGCAGTCAATGGAGAATTGAGAAATGATATTCTTGCAAATGAGGGTTTTCAAAGGTAAAACTGGAAAATATTTTGAACAGTTGAAGGCTCTAAGTGAAAAGGAAATTCTTTAAAATTGTAAAAAACATTGGTAGCTTTTCTATAAGAGATTAGCGAATCCACGGGAGTCGTCTATGAATTTCTAGTCCTATGGCTTGTTTTGTCTGTCCAGTTCTGGAAAGAAATGAGAGCATGAGAGCATGGTCAAACTGAAAAATTTGAGGAGAGTTTAATAAAGGGACTATTTTCAAAGATATGAGAAGGGTTCAGGCAAACATAAAGGGTACCACGAAATTAATAAGAAGTGAGAGGAGAGTCTGTTATCGTTCCACTACGGGAGTGAGTGAGAGGAAAGTAGAGTCATTAGTGGAGGTGGAAAGACAGGGTCATGTATAAAAAATGTCCATGGCAAGACCTGTGAAATCTATGATAACACATCCAGTAGGAAACCAAAGAGCTAATTTCCCTGACTTCATACTTTCTCCCTCAGATCTCTTGCTAGAATTCACCATTGAATAAACCAAACTGGAATTCAAACAGAATAAAGGTTAACTTTATGTGCCAACTAGGCTATAATATAGTACTCAATTTTTAGTCAAATTCTAGCTTAGATGTTGCTGTGAAAGTATTTTTTGGATGTGAATAACATTTAAATCAGTAGACTTTGAGTAAAATAGATAACCCTCTATAAGGTAGGTGGGTAACCTCCACCCATTCAAAGGCCTTAAAAAAAGAAATGAGAGTCCCTCTAGGAGGAAAAAAAGTTCTGCCTCCAATCTACCTTCAACTCAAGACTGTAACATCAACTCCTGCCAGAATGTCCAGCCTGCTGGACAATCTTATAAATTTTGAACTTGCCAGTCCCCAAAATCATGTGAACCAATTTCTTAAAATCTCTTCTCTCACTCTCTCTCTCTCTCTTTCTCGTCTCCCTCTCATATATATAATTTGTCCTATTTGTTCTGTTTCTCTGGAGAACTTTAATTAATACAGAGGATAAAGGAATACCAACCAACCAACCAAATTTTTATATGAAGGATCTGTGTACAGGTTTTTGCATGTAGTTATACCAAATTGGCTATGGTGAAACATTTTGAAATCTTCCAGAGAATAAATAGTAAAAGAATAATCAAAAGTTTTAAAAGTTACCTGGCTGAAAATAAGTAAAGCATGGCCTTAGATAAATCTGCCTTTCTGTGGCATAAAGTCAAATCTCATTGTTTTATAACGATGATACAGCAGCAGTAATTTCACTTGGGAACTTGTTAGAAATTCAGACTCTCTGGTACCAGCCCAGATGTACAGAATCAGCAACTCTAAGGTTAGGGTATTTCAGCAAGACTTCTGTGTAATTATAAAGCATATTGAAGTTTGAAAATTGTGGTTAATGAGTAAAATTGGAAATCAAATATATTTCAACATAGTGCTAGTTTCTATTTATCATTATTTTACTTAGTTTGTGACCATAATAAGAAATAAAGACCATTATTCCTTTTAGGTGTAGTCTATAAATAATATATATTTTAAACAAATTATATATAATAAACTAAAATTGGGGCTACTAGCAGGTTTTTGTTCCAAGCCCATCACTGGAGATGCCACAAAAGCCACAGAGATGTAAATGAATATGATAGTTTAATAATTTTTAAAATGGTCAAAAGGTTCAAACTTCCAGTTACAAATAAATATCATGATGATGTAATAATGTAAAGCATGGTGACTTTAGTTAATAATTTTGCATTGTATGTTTGAAAGTTGCAAAGTAAATAGATCTTGAAAGTTTTCATCTCAAGAAAAAACATTGTAACTATGGTGATGTGTTAACTAGACTTTTATGATTATTTCACAAAATGCAAATATCGAATCATTATGTTGTATATATGAAACTAACATAATGTCATATGGCAATTACATCTCAATAAGATTATTTATTTTAATTTTTTAATTTATTATTTTTATTTTTCGATTACAGTTGACATTCAATATTATTTTATATTAGTATAGCAAAGGGAATATAGTCAATAAAATATAATAACTTTTAAATTAAAGTCTTCCTGGATAAGAAATAAAAAAAGGCAG
>CM053515.1:57474762-57540583 GCA_028627145.1 Eidolon dupreanum
TAATCCAAAGCCGGTTGGAAAATATACCATTCAGGTCTGCACTACTACACCTTGCATCTTCAAAACTCTGACAGCATACTGGAAGCCATTCAGAAAAAGTTTGGAATAAAGATTGGAGAGACTACACCTGACAAACTTTTCACTCTTACAGAGGTGGAATGTTTAGGGGCCTGTGTAAACACACCAATGGTTCAAATAAATGACAACTACTATGAGGATCTGACACCTAAAAATATTGAAGAAATTATTGATGAGCTCAAGGCTTGCAAAATTCCAAAACCTGGGTCAAGAAGTGGACACTTCTCCTCCAGCTGGGGGTCTTATCTCTTTGACTGAATCACCCAAAGGACCTGACTTTGGTGTGCAAGCAGGCCTTTAATATATGACATGGGAGAAATAAATATGACTCTCCTATCTACATAAATTTTTAATATTGTTCATTTCAATCTTTGTACATTTTGGTAGTAACCTAGCAACTTGCAGATATAAGTACCATGTCAGAACTTCAACGCTCCATTTTAAAGTTGTCTGCTAACTATGAACACATTATTCCATAATCTATTTAACAGTTACTCCAACATCACCCATTTTCAACTGCCGGGTTATTTTTATTAATAATACTAGGTTATTGTGAAACAAAAATTCTGTCAAAGAGTACTAGTTGTTTACACCAAATGTTTGTCCTGATTTAGTAAATAGCATGGGCTCTATCATACTGTGTTAAATACATCGAATCTTTCACTATTGCATATAATTAAATGCTCTTTAGCCACTAAACATCATTGTTTTGGCATGGACTGAATGTATAAAAATAAAATTATAAACACCATGTATGATGAAATCCAAATATGAGGGTATACCAGAAAGAACTGTAATCAAGATGCTAGCCATTAAGATTACAAATAGTATTTCTTTCTCATCAATGTTTAATTAAATTATATTTTTCCACAAAGATTAAGTATAAAGGTAGAAATATATAAAGAAGTCATCTCCTTTTAATATTTAAAGAATTAATGATAAGTTTTTAATTTGTTTCTCTTACTGGGTGTTTTACTTTGGGCCAATTTAACATTCTTTTTCATAATAATTTGTAGTGACATTATAAACAATGAGTGCATTGGTTTATGTGACTAATGTGCTGAATGCTGCATACCTCATGTTCAGCAATGGATAAACCATCCAAACAAAAAAGCAACAAGGAAACATTGAACTTGAACCATACTTTAGATCAAATAAACCTAACAAACATAAATATGACATTTACTTAACATCATGAGAATATACATTCTTCTCAAACACTCATGGAGTACTCTCTAGGATATATTATAACACAGGTCACAAAACAAGTCTTAGGAAATTTAAACCAATTGAATTTATACCAAATATCTTTTCTGACCACAATAGTATTAAACTAGAAATCAACATTTGCAGAGCAACATAAATGGTCAATAAAATTATAAAGCAACTTACAAAATGAGGGAAAATATTTGCAAATAATGTATCAGACATGGAGTTGATACCCAAAATATATAAAGAACTCATACAACTCTATAATAAAATAAGTAAGTAATTCCATTAAAAATAGGCAAAAGACCTGAATAGACATTTTTCCAGAGAAGATATATAAAATGATTAATAAGTACATGAAAGGTGCTCAAACATCACTAATCATTAGAGAAATGCAAATCAAAACCACACTGAGATACCACCTTGTACTGCTTAGAATGGCTGTTATTAAAACAACAACAACAACAACAACAACAACAAAACAAGAAATAAATGCTCATGAGAATGGGGCAAAGGGAATCCTCGTACACTGTTACTGGGATATAACTACTATGAAAAAAAGTATGGACTTTTCACAAAAATTTAAAAATAAAATTGCATTATGCTCCAGTAATTCCCCTTCCAGATATGTATCTGATAAAAACAACAACAACAACAACAACAAAAACCACTATATCAAAGAGCTAGCTACCCCTTTGTGTTCTTGCAGCATTATGTATGATAAGCAAGATGTAGAAGCAATCTACATGTCCATTAACAAATCAATGGATAAAAAATGTGGCATATAGAAAGAACCAGATATTACTTAGCCATAAAAAAAGAAGGAAACTTTGCCATTTGAGACATCATGGATATACCTTTAGGGTTAAGTGAAGTAAATCAGACAGAGAAAGATAAATACTGTAGATCTCAATTATATGTGTAATCTAAAATCAGACAAAGAAACAATAACAACAAAAAAACCAAACACAGAAAAAGTAGCCAGATTTGTGGTTACCAAAGGCGAGGGGTGGAGGAAGGAGGAATTGGGTAAAGGTAGTCAAATGATACAAACTCCATTCATAAGATAAAAAGGTACTAGAGATACAAGGTACAATGGAACCATAGCTAACTCTACTGTAATCGTGTTTGAATGCTGTTAAGAGAGTAAATCCTCAGAGTTCTGGTCACAGGGGAAAAAAAAATATTTTTTGCTTTTTTTATTCTACATGAGGTGATGGATGACAAACTTATTGTGGTAATTATTTCACAATATATGTTAGTCAAATCATGCTATGCACCTTAATTAACACAGTGCTGTATGTCAATTATTTCTTAATAAAACTAGGCAGAAAGCAGGAAAAAAGGAGAATTTCATTGGCTTCTAGAAAGTGTCAGTGAAAAGTGAAACATCTACTTTCTGGAAGATAGAGGTGGTTTTATATCTCATAGGCTCATAGGTGGCTCAAAAGGGGAATTTGAAACAGGAATGTGTGGTACAGGGCTAGGCAGAAATTCATTAACAGTTCTTAGTTCTCTGGAGCTTTACAAGTGTGAGAAAAATACTTTCTGTGGACTTAGGTTTATTTTAAAAAGTGGAGGTATTGTTTAGGACACAGGTTTACAATTCTTTCTAAGGAACAGAAGATATTAATTCAACACAGCTAACTTAAAATGCAAGACAAAATACTCTTTAGAAAAATAAGTATATATTTAACTTCTGTTGGTAATTGTAATTTTTTTAAAAATGTCTAGCTAGTTTTTCTATTATGTATTGATTAAATGTATCATTGCATTCTTTCAGATGGACTACAGATAGGAAGTGGGAGATTACATCCAAAATGTTAATAATTCAGAAAGGTGGTCTTGTAGAGCTTTATTTATTCCCCAGAATCCTCAAGGACATCAGGGACCCTCTTGATCTCGGAGCTGGAAAAATGTTAAAAAGACAAAATTCTCATGGCAGGGAGGGCAGATTCAGCATATTGTTAATTTGCTTTTATTTTTTCATGGCAAATAACAGAAAAATGAATTATAAGCAGATAAAAGAGAAGAATGTTGAAAGCAAAAGTTTATTTAGTCAATCTGTAATATTTGCAAATTAAATTCTTGCACGCCAAGGTGATTTCCAGTTTTTTACTATTTAAATAGAATAACACTCATAGAATTATTATGTTCCTATGTTAGAGTTATAAAATCTTAAAAATAAATAAGATAGCTTTAAGGTCTTTTATGTTTGCAAACTTATACTCCAGAGGAATTGTACAGATATACCCATTCACCTAGCCATGTATGAGAATGCTGTTGTATTCAATTTTTTCTATTTTTACTTATTGCAATTTTTTAAATATTTATATATTTATAGCCTACAACTTCATGTTATCACCATTCCAGAAAAGCCCTCTTATATTCTAAAAACTTTTGCAATTTTTCTTCTTTTTAGTGTTTATAGTTTTTTGTTTGTTTGTTTGTTTAATCAATTTCATTATTGAATTTCAAAGTACAGTGTTAAGTATCAGCGGTGATCATTGGCTGCTTTCATCTTCACCAATTTGCCATTTTAGGTTCTACTGGTCTCTTTGGCATCAAGTTCTAGCATGAAATGTGGCAATGATGCCTTTTCTCTACACGCTGAACCCATCTGATCATAATGTTTCTATTTTCTTCTGTGGCCTCCAATCCTGAGTCCATGTCTTTGCATCTCCTCATTTTGATACCAGACCTTTTGATACCCAGAGCTCTGAAACTTTGGACTGATTTACATTCACCTAAGTTTTCTGTTGTGACTTGGCTCGTCCACAACCATGCCACCTCCATGGAAATAATTAGACATTGAATCATTTTTCTAGTTTTCATGTCTCTTGTTATTTGTCTATTTGGTATTTTTAACTGAAGGAACAGAAGGAAGTGGCAATGAAATTATAATTGGCACACACACACACACACACACACACACAAAAAATCATTACAACCTCATTTTAAACCTTAACTCAAAAAGGGGACTCTAACAAGGACAGCCTCAATGAATTGGTTGGCCAAACGGGGATAACAAATACCTAATGGAATTCTTGTGAAGATGAAAGAAGATGCTCTACTTTTTTCCTTTTGTTGGCAATGCTTCTCCTCATTTTCCTGGCATGCTTTTGCTCACTAGTTGGGTCCCAGGTGACTTATCACCTTATTTGTAAAATATTTCTTTGCACTTCAAGCAGAATTAATTGCTTCTGCCTCTGTGCTCCCAAAGCACCTTATTCATGAATACTTATCACATTATTAGCTATATTCCAGATTGCTGTTAGCTAGCACCAAATTGTGAGCTTCGTTTTATAAGACTAATAATAGAACCTACTTATCTTTAAAAACCTAGCACCTTTCACTTTGCTCAGCATAGTAATGAAAAGACATTCATCGAATTAACTTGAATTGAGTTGTCTCTTCTATAGAAAAATCCAAATAGTTGGTCATTTTATTGTCAGAAAGTTGGACCACTTTAATTCTAAGTAAATCACCCCAGTTATTAAGCTAATTATCCAACCCTCCTGGCTGTTCTCTATGGCAATTCTTTGTGACCAGAATATTCTCGTCTGTTTTTCAGGTGAGGTCTCTTCTCTCTGTGCAGAGTTGAAGACACAGAGAAAATGTATTTCCTTCTTCAAGTTCGTTTTATGGACATTCTGAAGACAATTTATTGTTTTAATTTATATCAATTCATTGTTTCAGATAGATTTTTATACAGATGATTATTCAATAGCTATCATTTTTCTTTGTATTTCATGTCTGGGTATATAATTTATTCATTTTATTCCTGGATATTACCCAAGCAACAAACTATTTATAAAGAAAGCGCTATTGCTATAGAGTAATGCATCACCATTTTTTAAAATGTCATTAGTTTTACTTCTCAAAGGATGGTGTTTTCCAGACAATTTCCTTAATCTGGGGAAACTGAAAGGTTAGTACATGTTACTATACATGCAAAGAATATCATAATTAAGATAAGATGCCATGATTTTATAAAAATTATAAACAATATGTGTTAAACTCATTCACTTGGTGAACTTTTGTTATCTTGGAAGATAACACGTGTTGAGAATGTTACAGAAAACATTAGCTTTTGCAAAATAACAAGTGTTATTTAGCTAAGTTCTTCAAAAAATGATTTTCTGGTTCTAATTTATTAAAGTGTTTTAATATTGCGAACAATCAGAAGAAAAGTATGTAAATGTAATATGTCTGTTCAGTTTCCCTGAAAAATTCAGTTTTTAAAAAGACTGCTAAAATATAGTGTAACAACTGAAAAAGGGAACAGATTTTGTTCAAGGCAGATTTATAGCTATGGCATTTATTTTGCCTGTGTCAGCTAACCTTGGCAAAAAGAACCCTTTGCTTTTAGGGTGAAACAGGTAAATCTAAAATGTTCTCTCCCTTCCTCCCAAAACCTTGTCTTAGACCTTGTCACTTTTTACATTCATCACAGCTATACTTAAATGTGGATGAAATTCTGGAATGTTTGATTTTTACCTTGAACATTCTTTTTAACTTCATTGTGTAATTAAATTAATTGTAATCAATAAATGTGTTTCTTTGTCTATATGTAGAAAAGACTGCTGTTATTTTGAAGAACCCACTTTTCTTTTTTTGATTTGGCATTGCTCTGCTATTAAAAGAAAATGTAAAAGAAATTTTTTATAGCATATGTTAATAAAAAATAATGCCAGTAATTTTTATTTGTGGCTTGTACAAATAATTGTTTTAATATTACATAAAAATTATAGGCATATGTACATTAAAGCATCAGGCTACACATATACTGTTACAGAAAAATAATTTATTATGTTCATTTATAAAATATGCACCTAGGACATGTAATATACAGCATATATACGCATTGGCTTATTATATGTTCAGATTATTTAAATATAGTTATACAACTTTGAGGTGAACTTGATAATGAGAAACCATGTCACATTAGAAACTAAACCATGTTGCCTTTCCTATACATTTAAGTTGGACCGTTAAACTTATTAATCAGAGACATTTTCAATTTTATTATGAGTAGTTCCCTTTCAAAATCTTATTTCATCAATTTTTTTAGTAATATTAACTTCTCCTATTTAGGATGAGGTCAATGAGCCATTCAGAGATTGTTTACCACTCTAGAAAGTAGGGAAGTGTCCACATATATGGTGATTACTCAAAGATACTCATACACAACCCACATACATATCACGTGTAGACACCAACAGCACATTTTTAATGTGTAATTGAGAACTATTATTCTAATGTAGGCTTTGATTATTTTATTTTTTAATTAATGATTAATGCTATTATATTTTGAAAATAGTTTAGGATTATATTAATTTAAATGAATGATTATTTCTAGTAATTATGGTGGAATATGGATTTCTGGAAGAAATTTGACTTTTTCTTTCCCGGGAAATACCTTTTTACAAAAAAAAAAAAAAGAGATTTTCTGTTATTTTTGTGAAAGCAGGCAAGTCACAAAAAATAACATAAATGTAATACCTATTATAATACGGTAAAATAGCCTTTAAGCTTATTGTACTGATTGAGCTAGGTTAAGATTTTTTTGTTATTATAAATAAGAAATTATGTTTGCCTATGAACAGGAGAGACATATGAGAAAATAATATTCATCCTGGAAACCTTCTGATTTGTTTTAAAAATCTAGTTTTTGTAGAAAATTAATTCATAAAAGCAATCATTTGGGTTAATGCACAGAGAATCAATTCTCACAATTACTAAACAGAAAATAGCATTTTGTCTGCATAATAAGATTTCCTCTCTGCTTAAGATGTTGGTTCTACAAATGGATTGTATACATACTAAAAAGAAAATAACCTTGTTAATGTATCATTGCATTATCTTACTTAGAGAAACTCAACCTTTTCCCAGTCTTTCCCATAGCCCTAATCAGTGGGTTAAATGGTGTAAGATGGGTATGGTTCCTGTATGATAGGTTACTACAGAGACTTGCATATAAAACATTTAAAATAAAGCAAATAAATGTAAAATTCTAAAAAATTTACCTCCCTAGAGCTAATTACTTTGAATACATAAAGCTACATCTTTATTCACATTATTATGAACAAACATTATTAATTCATTCATTAAAAATGGAAACTTCTCCCAATGGAAAAATATCTAGATGTATTTTCCACTCATCTATTTCCATTATGTATCAAAATATTGAAAAAAAATCATATGAGATTTTAATTTTTATTAGTGTTCCAATTAGCGAGAGAGTCAAAAATTTGTTGACAACCTTTCCCAGCTTAATGTCTGAGCAAAGAAGTGTTTCCCACACCAGTGAGGATGCAGGTTATGGTAATGCTTCAGAAGCTGATGATTTAGGTGTGGAATTCTATCAAAATAATGATAGGATTCCTTTTTTCTTTTTCTTTTTTTTTTAGATTCTAGTGTTAGACTAGAAAAAGATTTTTAAAATATCTTAACATGCTGTTTACTGATAGGGTGAATAGAGTTTCAGACCAGATATCTGCTGGATATTCTAATGGATATTGACATGATGGAGGAGACTGCAGATTTTGAGAATTTGGCTCATTTAACCAGCTAGTTCTGGACTTCTATACTCGATTTTTTTTCATTATTTACATATTTCTGGAAATTTTTTGGTTTGAATATATGAACGAGAAGCCTATTGAATTTTGAATTTTAAATTTTAAAACTTTTTATTTTCTAATTCAAAGAAATGCTTGTTTATTATAGATAATTTGGAAAATAAAATAAAAAACAATAACCCAACAACACAGATAGAAAAATTTTAAAAGGCATATTACTGTATAGTCATTTCACATCTATCTATCATCTATCTATCTATCTATCTATCTATCTATCTATCTATCTCTATCTATCTATGTCAATTTATCTATCATCTATCATCATCTATCTTCTTATTTTAAAAATAAAGTTGTTATAATATTGTTTATGTTACTAAAGAACATGTACTTTTGTATATGTATATGTAATTATTTATACTGTTATTTAAACAATTACAAAATAGTCCATCTTAATTTTATAATTTTATAAGCAACACTGGAATGAATAAATATTGTAGATATATTTGCAAATAACCATGAGTAATTTTTTAGGAAAAATTCATAGAATTGTGTAACTACAAGTCAAGAACTTTTTAAAGGCATTTGATAATTGTCATATTTCATTAGAAAAACCATACCAAATGAATGGTATTTAATTATGTAAAATGTTAACTAGCTTATATGATTTTATTAGTTTCTATTTTTATAACTTTTTGGATAAAAGTTTTTTTCTATAAAATTTCTCTTTTTTTGAAAATCATTAATAGTTTCTTTGTGCCATTATGGGTCTATAAGAGATCTAAATGTTGAGAATTGAGCTGAGTTAGAGAGCTGAGATGACAGATGTCAAAGCAGCTAAGAAAACAAGGCAAAATGAAAGTAACAGTCAAGCCTTTAATCATGTACTGTGTTGCATAAGCAAGAGGCTAAATTGGAGAAAGCACTGACTTCCACAGTTTCATTTTTTTTCTTATGAAATGGTGCCAGTGATAGTTAGATGGATTATCACAGATGTGATAGAGCCCCGAATAAAAGCTTCTTGTAGTTTTATGGAGCTAGGGGTGAGAAGAGGAAGAATGGTAAGGGGTAGGGATGAAAAAGTATTGACTCTGAATCAATTAAATGTGTCCTCAGGGTTTCTTCATCAGATAAGGTGATTTTAGCAGAGATGCTGGAGAATGACCTCTGATAAAGGGCCCGATCTTAAGGCCTTGCTTGGTCTAAGACTTCAGATATGCAGCAAAGCATGGTCAGCTAGGGGACCTGAGTTCCTGACTGCCTGAGTCCTTGACTCTAAACACCTTCAGAAACTGCAATGTATTGACTGTGCACCAACTTTTATGTGGTCAGAGTAGCTTTTCCTCCTACGAGGTATGGCAAATAAAGCCTTTATAACTGAATATGGTCAGGCTTGAAAGATTACAAACAGATTCCTGGCCAAAAGTTGGACTCCTCTACAAGACATGTAAATAAAGGTAAATATTAATACTTCACATGGTACTTAAACATATATATTAAATCACAAAAATGTTAATCATGGTTTCCTGAAATATAGAACATTTTTGCTAGTGGAGAAAAAAATTAGTCTGCTTTCTGCCACCAGGAATTTGTGGATTCAATTAGTCCAAGCTGTCAATGTTTCTGCCTATATGCAGTTCTCAAGAACTTCATGGGTCTCCTTATGTCACATTGATTCAGTTCGTTTGACAAAAGGCACATAAATACATTTTTTGAGATAATTCTATCTCTATTATTTTTTTTTTTTCTGCTGAAACGGCAGAGACTGACTGACATACGTATGTTTTCAGAGGTCCATCAGTTTGGTTGAGAAAGTTTGTGAACCATACCCTTTATCTCTTTTGACTGAATACTTTGAACTTTTGGTCTTACCCAGTTCTAAGGAAAGAAATGTAGAGTCAGACATGTGTCTTTTATCCTAGAGCATGTTTTTCTGACAGTGAATTTCCTATTAATGTCTTCTCCATCTGGATAGGCTGAGAATCAGCTAAATCAACAAGTTCTGGTCATTTTTTCTTCTACAGTTGTACCTCGATGTGTTTTTATTTTACTGCAAGCAGCAAGAATAAACCAGACTAAACCTTTAACACTTTCCTCGGAAATCTCCTGAGATAACTATCCAAATTTATTTACAAATTTTCTGTACATGTAGCTGAGACCACACCAGCAGCACCTCTAAGGTCCATACTTTTACTAATAGTCTGTTTATAATGATTGAGGTAATCTCTAAAGCAAATAAGATTTTCTTTTATGTTACTCAGTTCCTTTGGATCCCTTATTAGCAGATTTGTTAGCATCCGTATTACTATTAACAGTTTGTTCAAATAACTCCAGGCTTTTTAGTTATATTTTTCAAAATTCTTCCTATTCTTGCCAACTATCCATTACAAAGCCAGTTCCACATTTTTAGGTGTTTTTTGTAACACACTCCACTTCTAATACCTAAATCTATACTATTTTTCTATTGTTATTATGACAAATAACAACTAGTTTAGTGGATTAAAGTAACAAAACTTCATCTCACAGATCAGCAGGTCAGAAGTCAGGGTCGTCTCAATATCAAGATTAAGGTATTGGCCACTGTGAGCTCTTATCTGAAGGCTTTGGTGAAACAGCCACTTCAAAGTTGTTTCAAGTTGTTGGCAAAACTCAATGCCATAAAATTATGTTGTGAGACTAAGGTCCTTGTTTCCTTGCTTGGAGCCTCTCTCAGTCCCTTCAGGCAGGCAGAATTCCTTATTACATAGCCCCTTTCCTCTTCGAACCAACAATAGTGAACAAAATCTTTCTTTTGCTTCCAAACTCTCCAGCACCCTCTTCTGCACCTCTCTGCCCCAAGCCAAAAAAAAAAAAAAAAAAAATTACATCTTCTAAGGGCTCATGTGTTTAGACTGGACCCATCTATCCAATCCAAAATAATCTCTCTATCTTAATATTTATAAACATAATTATATTGATAAAGTTCTTTTGACTTGTAACATAACATATAAACAGGTTCTGGGGATTAATATGTGAACATTTTCAGGGAGCCATTGTTATGTGTACTACTTTGAGAATACATTGACACACACATCTACACACACAAACATACATGCAATGGACCTTTGAACAAGTTTAGTGGTTGAAATGCTTCCACCTCCCACATTGACAAAAATCTGTGTATGATTTTTGACCATAATCGGATAACAGTTGATTAATACATATCTAGTATGTTATATACATTATATATCATATTTTTATAATAATTTAAACTATAAAAAATGCTATTTAAAAATCATAAGAAAGATAAAATACATTTGCAAGATTTATTGAAAAAATCCACATATAAGTGGACCCATGTAGTTTAAATCTGTGTTGTTCAAGAGTCAACTAATAATATATATATTGGTCTATTACAGTATGTGTGGATATACACATAACCTAATATATGTATTAGAGTTCATTTATATACATATAGTCTAATATATTAGAATGTGTGTATATATATATATATATGCATATCCATATTCATATGTATGTGTACATAAACACACACTAATATATATGTCTGTATATATATAGACACTCTTTTTTAGCTCTAACCCTAAAGGACAGTTATACTTAGCAGTCTAGTGTAATTTTTAAAAATAAAACTTTTTCTCCAGACTTATGAGAGTTCTTTTTTGGCTAACATTCCTGTTGCAGAGATTTAATTAAAATTTACATGAAAAAATGTAATTGTCCTTATAAAACAAATATTTTATTATAAATCTTTATATTGATTAAACTAAAATTGATAATGAGTACAAAAATACATGATGGTCCATCATTTGACCCCAAAGTGAGAAAAAAAATTTAAGTAACATTTATAAACATGGAGCAAATAAAAATGAATAAAATTCTTTAATATGGCATATAAGTGTGATGAAAGCTTTAAATGGCTAGAAGCTATAAAGGAAAGGAGCTGAATAAATGAAGTGTAGCTAGTCTAAATATTATACATAAGAGGATTTTACAATATTTTTAGTAACTATTAATGATGATTTTAAAATTCCAGTATTTCACTAGATTTCATTTTTAACATATTGTGCTATGGACTTAGCAGTTTAGGTAGAGAGATTTTTGAAAGTAAGTTACCCATAAGCTGTGGAGGTGCTTGCAAACTATAAGAAATTTTCATAAGTCACCTAGAATTCAGAATTAAATTCAAACTGTTAATAGAATTGAACAGCAATATTTACGTACACAGAAATATTTTCTTGGCAAACTTAAAGAATAGTGAATATATTCAGTATAATTATTTGCTTAAAATTCTTGTAATTATAATTTTTGGAATATAGTATCAAAACATAAATTCAAGTAATCAGTATATTCAGGTGCCAGACCCCAAGAAGCATGTTCATGGAATACTGAATACATAGAAGTCACAAAATTGACAGATTGGATAACTCATATAACTAGCATTTAGGCATAATCTTTACATTTTTAAAACACATGAGGGATGGAATTCCTTTTCTTTCTTTCTTTGATTCTACTTGTGGTAGCCATGAGATCATGTGAATTGCCTACTCCCCAGAGAAATGCAGAAGTCTATTACTAGCAGAATCAAATGTTCCAGCTCTCCCGAGGGAAGTAATTGGCCTAGGCATGGTATTATAGTAGGCAATGCCTTTCACTTCTTTGTAAACTGACTAAGTTAGTATCTTTAGAAAATTAGATTATATCCCCCAAATTATTCCAATTTTATTTGTAAAATAACCAAAGTCCATAGTAGCTATTACAAAATTTCCTCCAAAATACTAACAAACACAACATAATGAAAATATAACCCTATCAAAAAGTTCAAACTGAGAGTTAACCTACAGAATGTGTGTGTAGGGAGAAGAGGTGGGAGTGGTTATAGACTATTGATAAGGCTAATGAAGCTATAGTATATCAGGCTAGGTTTCACCTCTTAGCCAATCTAGGCTACAATTCATGAAATAGATTCCATGTAGAAAAGAAAGTCACCTATCTCATTGCATGACCTCAATTTAGAAACCATATCCAGATAATGAGACAGCTATTCTATACCAGATTGTGTTTTTCTTATAGAGGTGAAGTCCATTTATCCCACTCATCCCCTATTCTTAAACTTTATAAACTATTCAGATATACCACTGTCCAGAGAAGAAACTGAAGAAAGGAAAGAGTGGAAGAAGGTGGAGTTTTAATATGGCACACTGTTTTATGTGAGAATTTTCTTATAAAGTTTCTAGGCAGAACCAACCACAGAAAGAATCTTCACTGAAGTTTATACTGAAAACATTTGTTTTTATTTTGACAAAAGTTTAGTATATTATGGCACAAGTCTTTAAATTTAGGAGAATTAACAGCAATCTTGCATGAAAACCATTCTGAGAAATAAAAAGTTCTTCCAAGAGCTATGCCCATGAACCTAGTCCCCAACCTAACTTTGAGAAAGAAATTCTACCATCATCTGGTGAACAATAAACAGAACCATAAACCTGAAGTTTTAGGAAAAATGAGGTCTGGAAAATGTTTCTTCATAAGACATAATAAAATAATGTAAATAATGTAAATAATATAAGTAAATAAAGAGAAATACATAAGCTCTCACATTTCTTCAGTGTTGGCCTAGTTGTTAGACTACCCTCACATGTCTTAAACCGAAGGACAAATCTTGCATTTTCTCATTTAACTGTGGTTTAACTGGTATGATTTTAGGGCTAAGTTACAGGCCACTGTCATAAGAGTTTTCACTTCTTTGTAATTTCATTTTAAGTTTGTTGAAAATAAAGCAATAGAGATCAACTTGTCTATTTAGCTTTATTGAGATATCTGTGGTGTCCGCATCATACTTCAATCCTTGTGCTAGTATAGAATTAATTTTATAAACAGTGTAATACATATGAAAGACTAGTTCTTTGTTGGCTTTTGTTGTAAATGCTACCTAGCACATGGGTCTGTCACTTGGTATGCTGCATTTGTTCCTGGTGTGAGTATATTTAAATTCTCATGATCTAACATGACCCAAATGACTTCCTCAGTTTTCATCCCAAACTGATCTTCATCCTCATCTCTTGGCTCTAAATGTCCAAATACTACAATACTACTTTCCAAGTCATTCTGTGTTCTTTGATCTTGTCTGGGATATACTACAGGTTCTAGATAATCCTCAATGCTTATGGCCAAAAAAAGAAGGAAGGAACTTGCCTACTTTTCATCTATTGTTATGATTTCTGATATTCTCTATGGTTTTTTATTATTATCATTTTTTTTCCATATCAGCTGAAATTTAGTTATTTAAGGGTCAGTGCCTGAGTTCAATTTACATTATAATGATATCATCTTGAGATTTATCTCTCTCTCTTTTTCTCCTTCCTTCTCTCTTTTATTCTTTCTTTCTTCTTTTAATTTTTAAGACATTTATAGCAAATTGTTAATATGATCATCAGTATTTTAACTGGAAAACTCAAAGAATTGTGTATCTTAAGATCACTAAAATAATTGCCACAAACTATAAGAACAATACCACCTGGGTGGAAGTGGTCACCTGGAAAGCAGGAATTCTGCTAATTTCACATTTAAAAACTTAAGGAATTAATCAGCAGGAATAGATTTGGATCATTGCATGTACACAAAATGATGTTTAGTTCTGTATCCATGTCTTTATCTATGTCTGAAAAGCTCCTACTCACCTTAGCCTCTCCTTGCAGTAGGCAAAGTTCTAGGATGACCCCAAGATTCCTGTCTTCTGGTGGACAAGCCTTTATAATTCCCTCTTCTTGAGTGGGGGCAGGATCTGTGAATATGATGGGATTATCATCAGTATGATTATGCTGCATTTTATAAGACTATTTTAGCAGATTTGAAAGAGACAGTCCTTGCTTTCAAGGAGTTAGTTTCTATTTTGTGAAAGGACCATGTTGTTAGGACTTGAAGCTACCTACAGGAGCTGTGACAGATTTCAGCAGCCAGCTGGGAAAACAAGAGAGACTTCATTCTTACCACAGAAGAGCTAAATTCTGCTAACAACCTGAGTTGCAAAAAGAGCCCAGGTCTGCAGATGAGATTGACGATCTTGACGATGATACAGATCACTGAGGCCTCAATTTCTACCTGAGCAGAGGAAATATCTAAGCTATGCCCAAATGCTAAAGCTACAAAAACTTTTAAAATAATAATAATAAATAGGTGTTGTTTTAAGCCTTTAAATTTGTGGTTACATTTTACACAATAATAAAAGAAAATCTAATATACTTCTCAAATGTCAGTTTATTGTATAGTTCTTTTCTGTTGCCTCAATCTGAAGTAGTTAATCCCACATAAGCAAATCACTATTTATTATGCTGCCTTGTTTATTTTACTCATAGAAAATATCAACATTTGAAATATATTTTCTGGTTGAATAATAAAAAATCTAACAATAGCTAATAAAAATTGTATTCTCATAATGTATCAGTACCTGTGCTTTATTCACTTAAGGTTCATTCTAACCTCATGAAGAAACCAAGATGATTCATATTTTACAAGAGCTATTCTGAGACATCGATATGTTAAGTAATTATTTCAAGATCACATAATTATCAAATGAAATGATTTGGATTTAAATCCAAGTTTTTCTCATTTGATATCTCTCACTATATTATTCTGCCTTAAATAACATATTTTATATTACTTTACTAAATGCAATTTATTACTTTAGTCTTCTTACTGAAAATTCTAGCATTTTTCACCCCTCCAAAATAAAAGATAACAAATTTATGATCTCTTATAAAGCCAAGTATTTATTTTCAATTCTTCATGACAAAATATACTTTTCCTTCTCACATAATGATTGAAATAACCAAAATAAATATTTTTATGAAAAATAGTTGGCATTAAACTATTAAAGCAATAAAAACCAGATAATCCAGAGAGATTTTAACACTATAAAAATCAGTCACAAAATTTTTCTACTATATTATAGTGGTGTCTCAAAGGGCTTTATTAGACACTTACATGAAATAGCAACTAAAACATGGGTAGAAACAAACTATAATCTGTTGTACATGTAAATTTTTTTATTATGAAGTAATTTATGTTTATTGTGAAAAATTTAGACAATGTTGATAAGAAAAAAAGAACATCTAAAACTCACAGGTAATCTCATCAATTAAAAGATGGCAATTGTAAACAATTAGCTATAAGATTTCAATATTTTTCTATATTTACATTTCTAGAAATGGGTTCTATTGTATGTAATTTTAAAAGTTTTTTCCAATTAAGAATATACTGTCAATATATATAGTTCAATAGTTACATATTGAACTATATTAATATACTAATAACTATACTTTTGTTATTGAATTCAGAAGTTTTTCAGTTGTATCATTAATTAAAATGTTCATGTGGATCAAAAATTTTGTAGATAAAAATATGGGCATGTAGTTTATTGTTCCTGTATTATAAATTCCTAAGTGTGAAATTGCTGTATCAAAAGAAACATAACCACCACACACAGTATATATATATACACACACACACACATATATATATACATACATACACATATATGTACTGAAATATTCTATGTAATTTTTGTATCAATTTATACATCCGTAAGTTGTATATAAGTATGATCACTGTCTTCCATATTGGATAATGACATTTTCAACATCTCTACCATTATTAATCACACACTTGTTTAAACTGCATGTGTTAACTTATTATTTTAAAAATGTTTATTCCTTTTTCTATGTGATTATTCCCCTCCCCAGGGTTATTTTTCTTTCTCATGTTATTTACATGCTTTTGATACACTGAGGATTTTTTTTCTCGAAGATGTGGTTCTAAAAACATTTCCTAGTCAACCTTTATCTTTTAAGGTCAGATGTTAAAATGAAAATATTTTATTACTAAGTAGGGTGCAACAGAATGGATTGCAATTAGGAAATCATTAATATAATGTAATATATGGAATATCAAAGGAATAACACAGGCAATAATATGAGGTGATATCTAGTTCCTTTGTAGAAATTATCTTTTACCCCATCCATCTCCTCCCCCTATCTTGCTGTTAATATAAAACCTTTTTCTTTCTGAGGTGAATTTCTCCCTGAGCTCTAGGTCCCATCTCTTTTTGCCTTCCCATGATCTTTGCCCATTTTGTTTGTACTTTTCCTTCCTATAATTACAAACTGTCCATATCTATTGACTTTATCATTATGTTTACATTAAATTCTACAAAAGACAAATTAATCTATGAGAAAGAAAATACAAGAGCACTGATTGTACACTTGAGGATAGGGAGGGTTTATGGATCGACTGGCAAAAGACATGAGGGAACTGACTAGTCCAGTTTTTGGCCCAAATCCTATCTGTGATCAGCTAGGCCCAACAACAGGGCATGACAAGGCTTCATCTTCAGACCTTACAGGGGAAAGTTGCCCTTCCCACATCAGATTTGCTGCACAGCCAGTACATTGCAGTCTTTGAGAGGAGTTACAGTCAAGGATTCAAGTTCTCCTAGTAGCCTTGCCTTTACATATCTGAATTCATAGACTAAAAGTCTCCATTTGTAGTCCCCCTGACCTGGAGCCTTCCTCATTTACCTTTGCAAAGACCTCTTTATAGAGGGAGGAGGGGATGGAGGGGAAACATAAAGATACTTTACTGTTTTAGTGCTCAGTACTTTTCCACTTCTAACTCTTCCCTTTCTCTCTCCTCTCAGCTCCAGAGTTCATAAAACTGTGAGACAGTTTTAGAAAATATAGTATGACTAACTGTATGGAAATAAACTGCCACATCTGGGCAAAGATACTAAGGTGCTACCAACAGGAACAGGAAGCTCACAAGGAAGATGTCTCTCTCTCGCTTCAGCTTTTCAGTCTCCTTTCTGGGTACTCTATTGGAAGAACCCGTGGGAAGCAGTTGATGATGTTGAAATGTGGTTTACAGAATTCCAATCCCATAACTGCAAAATGTAGTATAGAGAAGAAGAACCAAAGCTAAGAGGCAGTTATTTAATAATAGGCATACCATTTGATTGTTACCATGACATTTATCACCTTAAGCTTCAATTTTATTATCTCCTATTTTATATAATGATTCATATATGTATATATGTGTGTGTGCATATGCACATATAGACACACACACAAACCTTATGTCAGGTTAATAAATTTATATAGTGCAAAATGTGGGGGAAAATGCTCAGGAAACTCTAATTAGAAAAACACTTTATCTGTAATGTTTATAATAGATATTAGAATCATTATACTTTTTTCTTCTATGTAATTCAGTTTTATTTTTATTTTTTTGAAGGAGATTCTAAATAAAATATTCTTAGTTTGTGTTGTGCTTATACTACTAGAGTATACTAACCATAAGATATAAATCAACAATGAGACTTACATAAAATATGGTCTGATCATACATAATATCTAAAACTATAACTTTTCTGAAAAATCTTGAAATTTGCCAATACATATATATGTTCTTGGGCTACATTTATGTTTACTTTTTGGAAAATAAACCATTCATATAAATTAGGGAAGAAAGCTTAGTAATCTAATGACACATCACAAAATAATTCTGAGTATTAGCTAATTCATGTGTGTGTACATGTGTGCAAATAGTGCTGCCTCTAACAGTATCTGGCATTGTAGTTTCTTGAATGTCTAAATAGGAAATATTATAAAAGTATATTTATATATTAAAAGTACATCATGATGCATTAAAACAATATAAGAAATATCCTTTCGATTCCTAATTCAAAGACTGCTAAGTCAATTAACATTGGATGACCAATAACTAACTGCCAGTCTTTGAGCTAAGAACCTTACATACAATTTCTCATAAACCTCTAAAGATCACATACTGTTTGTGACCGTGACAGAATTCAAATTTAAGTTTATTTGCCTCTAGAGATACAGTTCTTAACAATTTATCCCACTTTCCTGCATCAATGTCACCTTAGCATATGCTAAACTTGGAGCTGTGATATCTAGTCAGTAGTTAATAATGATATTTTTTGTTTTGTTTTTGGTGTCTTGTGATCATCTAACCTGGGTATAAGGTTAGTCAATGGCTGAGTCCCCAAAATATATATATGGTATAAGTTAATGGTGCTGTGCTTTTCTTCCACAGCCTCCAAAAACTATCTTTTAGAAAATGTATTGTAAAAGACCTCATTATTGCATGAAAGAATAAGCTTTGTGAAAGAGACATTCTTTGTTCATTGGTTTCAAATAAAATATATTGTCTAAAAACCAAAGAGAGAAATCAATTAAGATGCCAAGATAAGTGAAAAACTAATCTAAAAGATTAACCTCCAATCTTGTTTGCATTTTGTGAATATTACAGTGTAAAAAATGGTACAGCATGGAACATTTTCTGTGCACAGGTCAGGAACTTTTCATTTCACACATCCTTCTTAACTTGCTGCAGTAATTTCACTAGGTTAGCATCTACCTTGTGCACAGACCAAGCAAGAACAACAGATTTATTGTTGTGAAGAACTCTGACTCGAATTTCATTTTTATTCCACTCCACAAATAGATATCAGAGCCACTAACTCAAAGAATACTGGAAAGAAAAGATTTGTGTAACTTTCTTGCTATTTTTTCCCCTTCTCTTTTATTGCCTGCTCTTCCTACCTCTACATATTTGTGTGTGAATACAAACAGCATACAAACACAGAGACACCAAACTTCTTGGTTATCATAATTACGTATAGCATGTTGCCTTAGTTTCATTGTGCTGCCATAACAGAATACCACACTGGGTGGTTAAAAAAAAAAAAAAAGAAAAAAGAAAAGAAAAGAAAAGAAAAAGAAATTTATCTTGTCATATCTCTGGAGGCTAGATGTACAAGATCAATACCAGATGCACAAGATCAAGATGCCAGAATGATTGGCTCCTGGTAAAAGATCTCTTTCTGGCTTGTAAATGGCCACCTCCTCTCTGTGTCTTCATATGATGGGGAGAAAGAGAAAGAACAAGTTCTTTGGTGTCACTTCTCATAAGGGCACTAATCCTATTGTGAGGACCTTACTTTCATGAGTTCATCTAAACTCAATTATTTCCCAAAGATCCCATCTCCAAAAGTTATCACATTTGAGGTTACAGTTTTAATATGTGATTTTTAGAGTCAAAATTCAGTTTATAGTACATATAGTGTTATTTTTAAGTTGTCACATTAAAATAACTAAGGTAACTTACATTATTCCTTTAGCAAGTTATCTTTTTAATAGAACATATATTTTAACAGAATTTAGCCTATCTATATTATTTCTATATTATCTAGCAGATACTGCTTCTATTATTACATATAGTCTTAAAACATGGATTTATCTGTTTCTGTTTGAATATCTCACAGATAAAAACAGATGTGGCTTAATTCCCATATAAATAGCCAAGTCTTGCTTTGTCTAATTTTATATATTCAGGTGAAATACTGCAAAACCAGAATTAATTTCCCAGAAGCATTTTCAAATTTATAAAATATATGCAAAATCACAAAGAATATAGAGATTGCTCAATGAAGACTTTATGATTACTGCTTGTGTTGCTCCTTCATTATTCCTCACTCCCATGGAAGAATAGCTGGAATTAAAGCAGTGAATTTTTTTTATCAACAATTTTTGTACTGTTATTTATCTCATTTTATCTCATTTATTTTATTTAACACATAGTGACCATTACTATTTAAATCTTGGTTTTAAACTTTAAATTTCTTTTAGAAAAATGGAGATTTTTCTTTTTTGTTGAATTTCATAGAGATATAAGTTATATGCTACGGAAGGTTCATATGCTTTAAGAAGGTATATCACACACACATACACACACACACACACACACAGTAACAATTCTAGGTCATTTGTTTAATTAGCCAAGACTCTAGGACTGTCTCCAAAAAATTAGAGGTAAAACCCAAATTTAAAGGCACTATGCCATAGTGTTCATGTTTAAGAGAAGAAAGTTTTTTCTTTTTGATGTTTCTGAAGATTAGAATTGCTTGATTAAAACTCTGATTACCTTATAGAATGCAAAAATTGGGGAAAATATTTGGAAAAAGTATTTTTGGCAAAGGACTTCATTCGAAATACACAAAAATCTCTCAAAACTCAATAATAAGAAAACAAACATCCTGATTAAAAAACGAGCAAATGATATGAACTGATATCTGACCAAAAAATATGTATATATAGATGGAAAATAAACATATGAAAAGATGCACAGTACCTTATATCATTAGGGAATTTCAATTAAAACGACAATAAGCTACCCTTACATATCTATTAGCATGACTAAACTCAAAAAAAAAAAAAAAACTGACAATACCAAATGCTGATGAAGATGTGGAGCAACAAGAACTTTTATGTATTGCCAGTAGGAATGTAAACAATACAGTCACTTTAGAAGACAGTTTGTCACTTTCCTACATGATATAGCAATGATGCTCCTAAGTATTTACTCAAATAAGTTGAAAAGTTATGTCCACGCAAAAAACTTGCAGCTTTATTCATACTTGTCAAAAATTGAAAGCTAACAAGATGTCCATCAAAAGTTCAAATGACAAACTGGTACATCCATACAGTGAAAAATTCATTGATAAAAACAAATGAGCTATCTGTCAGGCACCAGCAGAAATGCTGGCAAATTCCACTGTTTGTTGAGCCTTCTCCTCCACATAGCCCTGTAGGCTCAGGTGAGCTCTAAATCTGAGCTCTTCATTAACCTGGCTAACACTTTTCTCACTCATCCTGGTGATTCTCTGAGATCCTAACCATTCAATTCATGTGTCAGTCAAATTTCTTTCAAAGGCTAATCCATATAAGCAGCTGGCCTGGTCTTGTGCTGTGGATTTTTTGAAAACCTCTCAAAGGTCTATAAACCCCAAACAAGCAGTGGCTGGCCTTGGCATGCCCTGCATCTTTTGCCAAATGGCCCCAAGTCCAGCAATAGTGTTAGCCAAACTCATTTCTCAATATAACCTCATTCGGGTGCCTCAAAGCCAATAACAGGAAGCTACCAAATGAAGATCACTTTATAGCTTCTACCAGGTGGCCCCTGGTTTGCCACAGGGAGTGGCTGACCTTGGCCTACACTAGAGCCCCTCCCAAAAGTCCCCAGAGACATAAATCCTCGTGGCCTGCTTCAATGAATACCAGAGCACCAGCAAATTAGTGGCACAAACAACACACCCAAAAAGTGAACTCATCAGAGCCTTGCTGAAGTGAACCTCATTCCTTTGGGTCAGCCTCCACACAATAGATTATTCGCTAAAGTCACAGCTAGTCCTTACAGCCAGTCATCCTGAGGGTCAGTCCCACTTGCTGATGTGCCAACAGCAATCAAGGCTCAACTACAACAGAAGAGCACACACAACCCACACAAGGAAGACACCTGGAGCACCGGGCTCCTAATGATGCAGGGATTCTGCATCATTGGGTCCTACAGCACACCTACTACATAAGGCCACCCAACCAAGACTGGGTAACATAGCAAATCTACTTAATATATTGAAATAAACACAGGGTGTCAGCCAAAATGAGGAGACAAAGAAACATGATAGAACAGAACAACACTCCAAAAAAAGAACTAAACAAAATGGAAACAAGCAATTTATCAGACTCAGAGATCAGAACACTGATTATAAGGACATTCAGTGAACTTAGAGGAGGAATAGATGATCTCACTGAGAATTTTAACAAAGAGACAGGAAACATAGAAAAGGAGATAGAAAACATAAAAATGAACCAATCAGAAATAAAGAATAGAATCACTGAAATGAAGGATACATTAGATGGAATCAACAGCAAATTAGATGAAACTATCTGGAAGACAAGATAGGGAAAAACACTCAAATGAAACAGGAAAAAGAAAAAAATAATTAAAAAAAAATGAGAACCGTTTAAGGAACCTCTGGGACAACATTAAGCATACCAATATTTGCAACATAGGAGTACCAGGAAGAAGAGAAAGAGAGCAAGGGATTGAAAACTTATTTGAAAAAATAATGACAGAAAACTTTCCTAACCTGGTGAAGAAAACAGACACACAAGTCCAGAAAGTACAGAGTCCCAAACAAGTTGAACTCAAAGAGGTCCACACCAAGACACACCATAATTAAAATGCCAAAGAGAGAATGTTAAAAGCAGCAAGAAAAAAGCCATTAGTTACCTACAAGACAGCTCTCATAAGACTGAGAGCTGGTTTTGTCCAGATAACGGCATTTTGACTCATTTGCCTTCCTTCACCTCCACTCCTCCCCCCACCCCATCCCATCCTTATTCTCTACATGCCTGCTCCTTTAATCATTAAACCTTAGGATACAAGATTAACCAAGCCTCTAGTCTGCAATTATGAGGACAATAAGTTTTGGTTGGACTTTAGACTAAGGATAACGTCTCGGCTTTAGATGTGTTACAAACTGAGGCCATTTGAGGCAAAACTAGAACCACCAGACAAAGAACCAGGTCATAGGACCAGACAGAATGGCACCAGGGCTAATTTCCAGAACCAAACACACCAATCAATTACCTCATCCCCTTTTAGTTGTCCAATTAGTAGCACCCAGAACCCCAAATTAGTTTCCATGACTTCTGATTTTTCCCTATATAATCTGTACTCCCAAGATAGTCAGGGGGCCAGGCCTTTTAGTGCTAACTTGCCTGTTTCTCTGGGACTTGAAACTCTCTGATAATGAATGCTTATTCCACCTAGCCCAACTCTTGTTTTGGTTTTGCAGCTGGGGCAGGCAGCATAAGCTCTGGACTCGTTTGTCCTCCAGTTTCACTATGGGTTTTGGAGAAATGAAGAGAGATTAATAGGCAAGGCATTGGGTGTCTTTAAAAAGTGAATTTATTCTGTATGATACTGTAATGGTGAATGCATGGCATTGTGCCCTTATAAAAATCTCCAAAAAATACACAACACAAAGAGTGAACCTATTATAAACAATGAACTTCAATTAACAATAGTAGATTAGCATTGTCTTGTCAATTGTAACAAATGTGTCACACCAACGTAAAATGTTCATAATAGGGGAAATTGTGAGCAGGATTGAAAAAGAGTATTTAGGAAACTTCTGTACGTTCTGCTCATTTTTCTGTATACCTAAAACCATTCTAAAAATAAAGTGATTAACTAAAAAGAAAGTGATTCCCACTTGTCCTCTCAACTTTGAATAGTAAAAATAATTATAGATAATTATTTAAGGTTCTTAAATGCCAGAAAAAAAAGTAAAATACTTACATATAATTATTTAAAATTGCTAAATACCAGAAAATCAGCAAAATGGAAGAAGGACTATACTGAGCAAACAAATTAATTCCTGCAGATCCAATGTTAATTCAGAAATGAAAAAATATGAAAAACATACAAAACATAAGAGAATTTAATAGTTATTTAAAACCTCTGTAAACTACAGTTAAGTTTAATATGTTTAAGACAAAATAAGAGAATAATTTCCTATAACCTAAATCATTATGTAGTAACCATTGACCAAATAAAATGCAAAAGTTTAAGGAGATCAAAACTGGAAAATAAAAGTAAAAGGACTAGAAAAAATGGATTCCAGACATCCAGTTACTATCTATTGTGAGTATAAAAGAAAAAAAATCTAAGTCACAAACAACTTAGCAAAATTTATATTGCATTATTTTGTTAAATATAGCAGGTTAAAGATATAATTTTTTAACTTAAGTTTTTGACTAGATAATTGCAAAAATTTATAAAGATAATATATATATATAGAGAGAGAGAGAGAGAATAAACAAGGTGAACCTCCTCAATAGTTAGAGGGAATTATGAACCAACATTTAGAAGAGATTAGAGAAGAAATGGATAATATGTCCATAGATGATCGATAGATTGATGATAGATGAGAGATAGATGATAGATAGAAGATAGATAGATAGATATATAGATAATAGATAGATAGATGATAGATAGATAACATATGATAAATTAAGGAAACAGTAAATCATATTAAGAAGACAGGAAAGAGTTGAGGCCTCAGGAAGGAGCCCCTGGGCCTCTGGGGTGTGATGGGGCCATGTCGAATTGTGGCTCTGGCACCCGTTTGTCCACATTTCGGGGAGGCGGTGTGCAGTCCAGAGGGTGACTTGGGTAAAGTGATAGAAGGATCAGATGTGTCATACACCTGGGGTCTACAATCACATGTACTGGCCTTCTCATGTCTACCAGTAAGACCCTTGGAGGCCCAGCTCACAGCAAGGCTCATTGGGCAGCAGGGGTTCAAGTACAAAGAGGCTGTTACAAACTCTGTGACCCTGGGCAAGTGCCTTTTCCATAGCCTCTTTAGCACACACTTACTTTTGCAAAGTAACAACACCTTCATGGCCTCTTGCATCCCAGTAGGGTCTATGTGTTCCCCCCAAGCCAACGCTAAGCATAACTTCTTGGAAGATGTTTTCCAAAGCATGTACTTGGAATGAACTTTATTCCCTAATAGATGTGGGGGCAACACAGTCTTTTTTTTTATATATATAAAAACCACTATATATATATATATATATATATATATATATATATATATATATATATATAATGTTGCTCTGGATTAACACACTCAGTTCACGTGAATTGTAAGCTAAAAGTGATGACTTCAGAGAAATTTCTCACTTGCGGCAAATGAACGGGCCTCCATAGCACCTTGGGGCTCCATAGAGAATGGTCAGTCATCTGCAGGTACTTGGGTACAGAAGCTTGAGAAGCATTTGCTGACATATTGGGCTTTTGGGGGTACAAACTATGTCTCATTTCTCTCCGTATCCTCATACTTAATTCAGGGCCACCCACAGACAGCGTGTCCAGGGAAGTTTTGGCCCACCCTTCCATTGTCCCATCTGCACTTCCATCTTTGTCGAGGAAGAAGCCAAAATGACTGCCTCAAACTGGTGGAAAGAGGTCAGTTTCGGGAGGCTTCAGACAGTCCAGGATCAGAATTCAGACTCTGTCACTTCTTAGCTGTGTGATCACCTCTCTGAGCCTCAGTTCTCTCCATTTTAAATGAGTATAAAAGGACCAGCACGAGCAGTCTAAACAGAAAGCTGAGGGATTGGCAGGTGTCTGCTGCAGTCCAAAAGTTTGATTTCATATGAAGAAGGCAAGAATGAGTTGAGACCTCAGGAAGGAGCCCCTGGGCTTCTGGTCTGAGATGGGACCATGTTGAATTGTGACTCTGGCACCCATTCTCCCACATTCCGGAAAGGCTGTGTGTAGTCCAGAGGGTGTCTTAGGTGGAGGGATGGAAGGATCAGATGTGTCATACATTTCGGGTCTCTGACCACATACACTGGCTGTCTCATGTATGCCAGTGAGTCCCTTGGAGGCCCAGCTCACAGCAAGGCACCTTGGGCAGCGGAGATTCAAGTACAAAGAGCCTGCTAACAAACTCTGTGAGCCTGGGCAAGTGACTTCTCCATAGCCTCTTTAGCACACTCTTACTTTTGCAGAGTAACAACAGGTAATAATTGTTGGATAATATCTGGGCAATAGTTACCATAATTTAGCAAAAGGAGAACACTTTATAATTTAAAAAAGCTTTAAAATACTTCAGGAGTAAGAAGCAAACTGGTTCAAGAGGTCTTTTCATTAAATGAGACTATTAAACACATATTATTGGCTAAGGACAATTTGCCAACTATGTGGAACACGCTGAATATATAAAAGAGAAAGTATGTGTTCTCTAAAGGAAGTTTTTAAGCCTTATGGTAAGGAGCGCAACCATAGTTTAATTTAGGAGGACAAGGGTCAATTATTTAAATTTATGAAACTAGATAAACAAAGCTTGTGCTTGTGGTGATGTTTCTAAAAGTATAAAAGATATCAGAATTTGTGGGAAATTATACAAAATTGCTCCAGTTATTCTGCAAAGGAAGGAAACTGCACAGTTCTTTTTTGGAAGTATAGTTGGGATTTCTATTATTACTCTTTGTTTTTGGAATAGTGTTTAAGAAATGAGTGAAAAAGGTGATAGAGGTAAAACGATGAACACATAGTTCTGAGGACACTGTCTAGTTTGAAAACCAGAAAGTTTAGGGGTGAGCATCTAGATAAATAGTTTTCTCCAATTGCATTTAGTAATGCGTGTAAGATTATAACAGTTACCCATATTTCTATTTTTTTTTTCTTTTTCTGGGTCTTTGTGGCTGAAGTAAGACATGGAAGGTAACTAAGGTGCTGGCGAGACAACATGTAAGTGTTAAAAATAGATACAGATAAAATGGTTGTTTAGTTTATCTATATTCTGAGAAATATTGAAGGATCACAGGAGCATAATTCTATGAGTTCTACAATCTGTGAATGGGAGTGAGGAGATAAAAAGTTGTGAGGTTGTGGCCAAATATGATACGACTGGATATTAATATTTATATGGTGAATGAGCCTTTGGGAAAAAGAATATCTAGCTTTGTGTTTACCAAACGTTATTGGGAGCACTACCTGAATCAACATTGCTTGGAGGTTTTATAACTATACAGGTTCTAGGATCTCAATTCCAGACAATAGAAACTCTGAGGGTGCCACCTGGGTTCACCATTGTTAACGTAAAACAAACACTTGTTTATAAACTAAAGTTGAAAATCGTTGATAAAAGATGACCAGTAAGAGCACAGCAGATATGGAGGTGAAGTTAGAGTTTGAATATTATTAACCAGTGAGGGTAAGATTGTAAAACAGTGAAATCTTTGACATTAATGATAAATGTGTAAATAAAGAGGAAAAATAAAAGAACAAATAATTATCTTAATCCATCAAATTGGTGGATGTGGCTACACTTTAGTATGACTTTCCTTGCTAGTTTTTTATTACCTGAATTAGGTGATATGACTGGATTAAATAATTCATGTGGATAGAAAGTTGAGAACCGATGAATCAGAGATCAAAAATAAAACCTCAAATACAAGAACAGTCACTGGTTCATTCAATATGTCTTGATCATATTATGTATGTTAATGATTAATATCACCAAGCTTTGATATATACAAAAGTTCAATATTCTAGAACACCCAAAATATCTTAATTCATCGTTCCAGAACTATTATCATTGTCCTATCCCTGCCTCAAGGAAATCAGCCGATAACATGAAAAGCTTGGCATGGTCTTGAACTTTTACTTAAAGGAAGTGAGATAAATACTCAGGAAAAATGATATTGAGAATTTGCAATTCTGGAGCAACATCGCAGGTAACAGAAAGGCTGGGATTAATCACCACCATGAACACCAAATTTAAGGCATTCTGAATACCACATGACAAAATCCAGACTTATTTTCCTACTCCTTTTATGAGGAAGTTTGTGTTATGGTTCCTCTCCTGTAAGAGTTGGATTGGAAATATGTGAGACAAAAATTTGAGTTTGGCAGCCTTCCTTCATAAGGAAGGGCTACTGGAATTCAGAGACCAATCCATTTAACTTTCAAATGAAGCACCAAGCTCTATGAGCATGACCTTTCATTTTCAAATCATTCTGGTATGGAAGAAAGTGCATCCACTCTGGAAGCAGTTTTGCATAAAGGAAACACGCAGCAGTTTGATTATGTGAAACAGAGGAGAACAGGTAATTATAAGGAATTTGGCCAAACAGGAAATAATCAAAATCACAAGTTTAGGGAACTCAAAGGCATTGGATAGTATGTAATAAAATGTTATGTATTAAATATTATTGCCAGCTTTAGAGAACTTTTCCTTCTTTTATTTCTCATGTTTTAACTCCTCAATATTGAAGCTCTTGACAGAAAGCAAAGAATAGGTTGAAATAATTCATTAATTGATATCATTCAGTTTGATTAGAGTTGCTAATAAAAGGATTCCACTGTGCACCAAAATTTCAGATTACATTAGACTCCAATAAAAAAATATATATATATGTGTATGTGTATGTGAGAGAGAGAGAGAGAGAGAGATGCAGAGACACAGAGACAAAGACAGAGACCAACAAAGACAGACACAGACCCAGACACAGACGCAGGCAGACACAGACACAGAAACAGAAATAGGGAAGGGCAGAACATATGTGAGTGTGTGGTATATAGTATTACATGTACAAGGTCTACAACTTCATGTGTATCTTGCTTATGGGCTTACAGAAATATCAGAGGTCAGGCAGACACTGAATTAAATTTTCTCAAGTTATTTCAGATCCTGAAATATTTTCAATATGTGGAAGATCCCTGATGTATTTATTTTTTGAAGCAAGAGTGAGATGTGTTATTGCAGCTGTAAAGGGTAACAGTAGTTTTTGCTGTGTACAGAAATATGGAGTAATTAAAAATAAGCACAATTGCTTTAATAATTTTAAGTTAACTAAGATGTTCTTTGATTCAGAGGTAATAAAGACATAAATGAATGTAGTAATTTATATAAAAACAAGGTAAAATATAGAAAAAATGCTACTGGTAATATTAACTACTATATAGTTGTTAACCTAAGTTTATTCACTACTAATTTTATTAACCTAATCCAAGTAATCAATCAAACAAATAGATCTTGAGCCATCATGTTAATTTATAAAATATTCAGCACTATATTTTGAATGCTGTTAGATATAACCAGAGACTTTTGGTATTATTAAAATAACTTGATAGCTCTTGACACTAATACCATCAAAACCTACCTAAATCAGAGTTTTTAGTTACCTGGAAGACATTGCATATCTGTACTGATTGTAAAGTACTAGTGAATGAAAACCTGTTGCAATGAGCCCACTTGAATGCTACCACCACTCAGACACCCAGCTAGTCCCCTAGAAATCTCTTTGGTGAAACAACTAAGAAATTAATTTCTTGGCATAGCTGACTTGTGTAGGATCCTGCTCCAGCTGTCAGGTCAGCATCTATTCTGCTGGGTTAGTACCATACCAAATGTTAAAATCTTTGAATATTGCCTCTGTTGTAAACTATCATCATTTGAACTGATAAAAATATTAGATAATGTAGCCACAAAGGGCATGAGAAAAGAAAGCAGAAGAACACTATTTCCCCTACCATCTTCATGCTCAAACCCAGTGTTAGGAAACCGAAGTGAATGATATGCAGCAATGTGGTTTTGATAAACTAATCTGGGCTGTCTTTACATCAAAACAACACATTTGAAAATGGCAGGGGAGTACATTAAATAAGAGTAAGAAAAAAAAAATTCAAGATTTAGCATTTGTTCAGGTGCCTAGTGACGATCTGGCTTAGGTTGCTAGACTGCTGCTGGTTAGGGTCACCCTGCTAGCTCTCAGACAGAAGGAGGGAAAGGGGAGAATTGGGGTTGGCACACAGGGGGCCAAGCCTTGGGACCCATTACCACGTAGACAGCATATGTGCAGAACAGAAAGGGGAAATCTGAAATCTGAAAGCATGCCTGGATCTCATCTCATGACCTAGGGTGTAGCTCACAGCAGCAAAATCATATCGAAAGAAAGGAAGGTCAAGAGAGGGAGGGAGGGAGGGAGGGAGAGAGAGAGAGAGAGAGAGAGAGACCTCCATGCACATTGGATTCAGCACACTATGATTCTTCCAACAGGTAAATCACCATCCTGCAATCTATCACTCAGTTTAATGTTAGTACAAGAAAAATTTTCTTAATGAGTTAAGAATTTGACTTTATCCATACCTCCAAATATTATAGGGATGATAAACATAGCATTTTCATGTATGTTTCTGATATTTTGCACATTATACTTTAAAATTATTTTTTTGAGAAAATATTGAAGGTGACAAGGTAGGGACTATAAAAAAAAAGAGAGAAAGGTTGATTGCTAAGGCAGGACTTCACAAAGAAGTGAAAACTTGAAGGTTAGAATCTGATCCTTAGGTTTAGACACTTGATTTTTTTCCTCATGATTATTTTTTTTAGTTTTCAGAAGAACTAATATATAAACTAGAATTTCTTCTTTCTCATTGAGAATCAGAGCAAGGAAAGTTACCTGGGGGCTCTTGATGAGAACAAGCTATGGGGCCTGTAGTATTCAGCACTCCTATAAAATGTATTTGCCATACAGTTTAAAACATTCACTTTCTTTGTCTGAGCACAAGACCCTCTGGAGAGATCTCAAGACACACTGATAGATAGATACACTAAAAAAATCTTACTTTATTTAACTGATTTTATTACTTATGAAATTACCTACATTACAACTGCTTTTAATTTTATCCAGGTTTAAGATTACTTAGTAGTTGTCTTGCTTAGATTTAGGTTATTGTCAGTCATCTATTTGCAGAAAATGTATTGGGATAAATCATTTCTGCAGAGAATAAATTGTATTCATTAGGTATTGATTTTTGAAGTTTTTCTCTCTCAGATAGCCATTTTATAATCAAGCTCTGAAGGAAAGTTATTCTAACCCTATATATTCCAAAAGAATTTTTGAACCATTGATTCCATACAAACCTAGATAATATGTAGGGATTTTACTTGAAATGTTTATGTTATTTGATTTGTCTTATCCTGATCAATTTGTTCTGCTCCCTTGTATCATGTATTTATACCACCCATTATTCCTTCTAGTTTCCCCCACCTATAGATTTCTTGGCCACATTTTATCATTAACTTAAGATTTTGTCACCTGACTCGTGGTTTTTCTCTTCATCTCAAATCCAATAATCTATCATATAATATGCTTTTAGCATCCAAACATCCAACATGTGAACTTCTAGTTCCTTAACATTCTCAACTTCTGAGACCTCCACATTGATGCTATTGCAGCCACTTTTTTCCATACTTGCCTAGAATTACTGCAGTTCTGAACTCTTGAATTCAAGTATCCTACTCTTTGATCCCAGTCTATCCTCTCAGCTCTCACATATGTCTGCCCACTGCAACTCTCTTGCCATTGTACCAAGAGCTGTAGTCTTATTACTTCTCTCATATTTCCACATTGAATAGTCCCTTCCCCAAATTCCCACTGCTGTATTTTCTATCATTCCTACTTTTTTAAAGTTAATGGCATATTATTTTAATCATTTTCTTTCCAACAGCCTCAATTTTTTTTCTTATTTGCATTTCTGTCACATACTGCCAATAAAACTGTAATTTTGCAAAAGTCTAAATATTTATTTCTCAGTTTTTCCACCCAGACTTTTAAAACTGCTGGCGAAAACCACTTTTAGGTATACTTGTGACATCATGTTGCCTATGAGTCATTCTGTATTTGAATGGTAACCATTCAAAATATTCTTTAATTTCCTCAAATTACCTATTTTATTATATCTACAATTTTTTCAGGGCAATATGACAGAGAAATAGAAGTTACTTCTGAGGAACATTATTAACTTTTGATGACCACCCCATATTGGATTCTTATCTCCTGGTGACACCACTTTAATAGTTTATCTAGTCTACATCCTTCTATGGACTCACCTAACCCATCAATGTTTAAGCATGTTTGAGACTCTTACACATTTAAAACTCTATTTCTTAACTCCATGTTTCCCCCCAAGATAATAAGCAAACAAAACAAAATCATTTATGTTTTCAATCTTTTTCATAAATACACTGCCTGACACAGTTTTATATACCTGTTATCTCTGAGTTTTACTTTCCCTGCACTCCTACAATTAGATATATGAGCTGCCACTCCATAAAAATCATTTTTTCCTAAGTCACAAAATGTTCATGTGCTGTTGATTTCAATGAATACCTCTTAGAATTGATCATACTTGACCTCTTTAAAAAATTTGACTTTGTTTACTGCACAGTAATGATTCAATTGTATTTTGCCCTTAATGTCTAGAGGGTTATACCTTTATTACTCTCCCAATATTCTGAAAACTGTTTCTCAGAATCCTTGTTAGTTTATCTTCTGTTACCTGTTGTTTAAATATGGATAACATATTTTATTTTTTTCCAAGTTTTTCTCTTTTTCTGAGATTTTGTCCTTGGAACTTTTGTTTTTTACCATATGTATATTTTTGAATGATTCAAACGTCTTCACTTGTTAATCTTTCTTAGTTTTAATACATACCTGAAATTGAGTACATTCACACTATAATAATTGACTGAAAAGATTGTTATTTTTTTATTAGGGACAATTCCTCTAAACCATTGTGCTAAGCATCTTGAGAGGTGTTAATGTAGAAAACATGTAGATTGAAAGTGGTACCTCTCAAGGTAATTATGAGTAACATTAGTTTTTTCTTGATTCTAAACTCCAAGTCCATAAAGTAAAACTGTTGTTGGACATATCCACTTAGTACTCTCTGTGATACTTAAAATTCATCTTGCGAAATATCAAAATCATTATCACCTTTTATTCCCCCTATCTTAGCCATTATAAGAAATGGTATAGTGATTACGTTAAACAACCCCCGAATCTTACACAATAAAGATTAACACATGTGATAGATAGAATGAAAGCCCTCCAAAGATGTCCGGGTCCTAGTCCCGAGGATCTATGAATATGTTACCTTACAGAGTAAAAGGGATTTTTAGATGTGATTAAGTTATTTAAGGATTTTTGAGATAGGAGATTACTCTGGATTATTGGGTGAGTGCAGTGTAAGCATAAGTGTCCTTAAACGAGGGAGGCAAGGGAGTCAGAGTCAGGGAAAGAAATGTGAGGATGCAAGCAGGGGTAACAGAGAGAGAGAGAGAGAGGTTGAATGTTACTATGTTGCTGGCTTCAAAGTGAGGAAGGGGTCATGAACCAAAGAATACGAAGCCTCTAGAAGCTGAAAAATGCAAAGAAATGGATTCTTTATTGGAGTTCCACAAAATAATGCAGTCTTTCCAACAACTTGATTTTAATCTCAGAAAACTTGTTTCCAACTTCTGACCCGTAGATCTGTGAAGTAGTGAATGTATGTTGTTTTGAGCCACTAAGTTTGTAGTAATTTGTTACAGCAGCAATAGAAAACCAATACAAACCATAAAGATTTACTTCCTATAACTGCAATACAACACAGATTCTCCTTGCTCTCCTCCAAGTGATGAATATTTCTAATATTTTAAATGTGTAGTTTGAATGTCAGCACAGAAGAGGGAGAGAGATTCTGAACAATCATGCTCGAGGTTTTATGGCAAAGCCTGGAAATAGAACATATCATTTCTGCATGCATCCCATTCTAATTATAAAGGAGCCTAAGACATATAATTTTGATGAATATCCAGAAAGAGTAGCTGAGATTGGTGAATATCTAGTATAGCTCTGCCATTATTTATCCTCCCTATTATTAAATATTCATTTACTTCTTTCTATTGTATATAGAAAAAACCCACTCTCTCCTTGAAAGACACTCTCAAATCCCCATGTAGTCACTATATTCAGACCAAGGGTAAAGATCTCTAGATAATGCTCAGTTATCTCCATTGAGTCTAGATGCTTTTTCTCTGGCAATCAGTAAACTAAAAAGACAAGTTATCTGTACTTCACTTTCACTTACACCCCCATTATCCAAAAGTATAACAGGACAGGATAACCTAAATAAATTATTTCATTCAAAAAAAGAGATAAATGGGAAATGCACAGTAGTCAGTACTTAACAGCAATTCTGACATTCTTCTGAGACGATATTGTGAGGAATTCCATTCCTCAGGATGGCAGAGATTTAATTAAGCCTTAATTCTACTCTCTGGGAGAAATTGCCTTATATACTATTCTTCACAATCCCATCATTCTAATGATCCTTTTAGAAAGATCCCCATTCATAATTTTTAAGAAGCTACACCTGAAACATTGTTGTTCTCAAGGTCATCACCATTAGGTTTGAGAGGGAGAAACTTGCTTCTGAGAAAGCAGAGAAATAAAGCAAATTTGAGGACTATCTCTAGGAAAAATCTTTGAGTAGAATTTCTGAAACATATGCATATAGGAAACAAATAATAGTTCAAACATTTTGTTAGAAAAATAATGCCAAAGAAATCATAAGCCCAGACCTCATAAACCCTGCCAATGGAAACAAACAAACAAACAGAAAAAAACAAGCAAAACTAACTATTCAAGACTTAAAATAGATTCTGAAGATTTAACTTTCCATGATCAAGAGACAAGTTTTCAAACTGTGTAACCTTCATGAAGGGTAATATCCACAGAATCACAACAACAACAAAAAAAGGCTTTTTGGATACACGGAAATATGTTCATGAGTGCCAATGTTTTTCAGTGTCATCACCCACAAAAAAACAGGACAGTTTATGATGCAAAAGTGGTGGTAAAAGTTAGATAGGTGATCCTGAGAACTTAGCATGACATAAATTCTATTTACAGTTGAGCTGTGCAGTATATGCACTATGATTATTTTTCCTTTTCTCTCTTCAACACCTTTAGTTCTTTAAAGCCAGTGCATTCCATGAAAGTGTTCCAACATGCCTGCAAATTTCAGTAGGTAAACAGAAGGATACCAAAGCAGAAGAGTATCTTTGGAAGAATAATTTGTGACCACAGGAAAATGACTAGGAATATGTACTCCAGCAATGAGTGCCAGTATGTCATCAACTAACCAAAGCCAGATAAAACTCATTTTCTGTCACGGTCATCATCTTAGGAAAAGGAGCAGGTCACCAATTTTCTGCAGGCCTCACAGAGTGCTCAGAAGACAAAATGTGTGTTTGTGGGCTTCATCTTTTGTATGAGGTCATGTTTGCTACACTACTTCTTCATACACTCATGTGATACATCAAAAAGGAACACGTGGGAACAGAAAATAAATTGTTATCAAACAGAATAAATTACCTAAAGACATGGAGATTATCTTGGGCAGAGATTACTATAATTGACTATTATAACTCTTGCCCCTTCCCCCACATCACCCTATTCACCAAATAGAGAATGAGAAAGATAAACTCAGCAGCAAAGAAATAAAAAAAATATATTTTCTTTGCACATATAACTCAATATATAGGTAAATTTATCACCTCATTAGAGTTTACTACAGTTCTAATACTTACAAAGTTTAAGTGAGAAATTCAATTGTTTGGTTACAATTTTCTTGTTGATTAAGGGAAAACGAGACTTTTCGATGACTAAGTTTCTTACCTAACACAATTATGTGTAAATCTTTTTATCTCCAAGTCTTTTTCTTCTTCTGTACCACTTAGATATCAGGACTAACAATGACGTCTTATTTAGTCTTCCTTTGGTGAGTTTAGTAGCAATATAGTTTTCTCAACATGCAGACAATTAGAAAAATGTACAGTCAGGTTCTGTTAGGTGGGAAGAAAATAAATGCCTTCAAGTACAGTGTAAACACATTAGCTACATGTGAAGACTTAAACCATTTAATTTACATAATAAATATTTTATGTCATATTATTTGCACCTGGTTTACAAATTTACTGAGCCTTCCACAATTATCAATGATCATATCAAAATGTCAAATATCCCAAAGTGACATTTTGTTAGGCAGTTTTCAAAAAGATTTGTTTTCCCTTTGGTATTTGTTGACAGTTTAATTTGTTGCAATTTATTATGTAAGGAAAACTATTAAAAAATAGGTGATTTTTCTTATTGTTGTCAATGAAAGAATGAAAAAGATTTTAAAAAAATGAAGTTTTAGACCTCTCAAAATAACAATATTTAATACTGTGGCATAAAGAAATGTATGCATCTTTTAAAATATATTTATGACAAAAATAACTGGTAAGTTAGAAAATGCAGATAAGCAATCAATATACATTTTACACTCTAAATCTCACTCCATAAAAATCATTGTTAAATTTATTTCTATTACTTTCAGCATTTTATATTGTGCCTCTATACTTAGATACAATGAAATCAAATAAATACCCAATTTGGTAATTCTTTCATTTATCGATATAGCATAGGCATATTTTTAGTGAGCAATTTACTATTCACATTGCATTATATTATATTACACTATAATTTAGCTAAACAAAACTCTGTAGATAATTATAGTATTCTTAAATTTGCTGTTTTAATGAAGACTGTGATGAACATTGTTGTACTCCAATCCTCCCATAGAACTGTGTGTTTCTTTGACATAAATAATTTAAATATGAGTTCTTTGATTACAGATTAAGATAAAATCTAATACTCTTTAATTGGTATTGCTTAATTGCTTTTAATAATTTTTTCAAGGGAAAATACACTTAAAAGTGCTTATTGTTTTTATCATGTTTGGATCATTTCTATTTTACATTTGTTTTATTATGTGACATTATTAATAAATTAGTACATGTAGACATGTACTGAGAAGTATCATTAAAACTTTAGACAAAACAATGTTTTGGAATCTATTGTGTTAAAGGAGAATGTTTATATGAGATGTTTACAGCAATATCAAAAACATCTTGAAATATAGTCACAGATAATTAGGAAAAGCAAAGGTTTCTCTCACCTGGAGCAAACATTAGAGTTCGAGACCAATTGAGCATAAATGAATGCCAAAGAAATTCCCAAGTACAAAATTGGGAGGTTTTCTAATAAAAAATTGTAGAAGAATTATCCAATTACTATTGGTTAGGTAGCCCATGAATCTGGAGCTGATCAGTTTCTAAAATGTTTCCATCTGTGAAGAATCAGCTCACATTTAAAGCTTTCCAGCCCTTCAATTCTCATTCTGTTGTATAGGAGAGCTTTGATGAACCTGATCTTATTTCTCTAAGCTCACATCAGAATTATATTGGATTCTCATCTTACTACCAGAGGAAAATAAATAGGTTAGTTCCAGAGATGAGAATGTGCCTTACATCTGCCTTTTCTCCTTAGAAACCTAAAATCTAAATCTGGAATAACCAGGACTCTCCTTTTCTGGAAAATGTCGGAAATACACCCTCTGGATATATTTTAATTCTACTATTTTCATGTCCCCACCCTACTTCCTCCCTTATCCAGTTTTGTGTTTTGATTTTGCTTATCAAAAAAGATAGATAAAACTTTTTTAAAAAAATAGAACAAATAATAACATCATAGAGCTTTATATAAACTCTTCTCTCATTTCCCTGGAGTTTAAATATTTACCTGAGGACCATCACAGTATATTATAAAGGCATAATACATTATTGGAGACATTTAACGCAGTTTTTCTCTAAAATTTAAGATCAGTATTTGTATAATTAAAGATAATAATCACTTCTTTTTTAACTATCAATTGAAATTATACTGAATGAACAACAAATCTTTCTGGTATTGTTCAGATTAGTTTGTTAAAGTGCAGCTAACATTTACTAGGCACCAGGTATGTGCCAGACATTTTGTTTTGTTCTTTGGTTAATGTCACACTCTTAGGGTCGCATTATACTCCCAACATTTAAGAAATAAACCCAACATCAGAATTTAGGAGGCCAGAAATTAAAAAAAAAGAAAAAAAAAAAAAAGAAATTGCAGAGCTTCACCTTGTGGGGGAAAATATAATCAAACTGTAAAATAATTGATAGTATTGATGATTGCAAATGATCTTACTAATAATCTTGATGATTGTTTTTGTGTGAACATTAAAATTTGGACAAAATCCATTTATTTTATAGCTGATTCAGAGCCTGTGGATTGTGATATTGATCATACCATTGATTTGCTGTCTGGCACCAAAGAAAGGCACTTAATAGCTGTCAGTTAATACTTCTGAAAATATGAAACTGAATATGCTCATGATACTGTTTTGACAATTTACTGGTAAAACGTCAAAATATTCACAAATCAACATATTTTAATAATATCACTTTCATGTATTGCTAACATGAATGTCAATGTGTAGTCATATTTTAAAAACTGCTAATTTACCCTTTCTTCTATGATGCCCATCACTTCACAATTAATATAGGGTAGTATTTCCTGAAAATATGATGGAAATCTGTTCAAGGCAAAATTTAAAATATATTTAGGTTAAAATTTTGACATTCGTATGAATGAATGTTCAATAAAAATAACTCATAGCCATGTTCTGACAATACATTAAGTGTTTGCCTCTACAAAAGCATGATTTTGAAACTGGGATCTCAGATAAAATATACATATACATTAAAAAACGTTTGAGAATTTAAAGATAAGCTATTACCCTAGAAAATTAGGCTTTATAGATCTTACAATGCTTGCATGTATACAACACACACCCAAACATACACACATGCACACACACACATACCCCATAGTTGAGCTTTAGGCTGTAATTTCAGGTTGCATTAAATATTTTGCATAATGAACTGAAAAAGGAAGAAATGAACTTTTCATCAGACACTTATGTTAAGCTAAAACATGGGCTTTTTTTTTTTTCTGTCATCATTCATTGAGAGAGAAGAAAGAAAGAAACAGCAAAATTGCATTTAGCAGCTATTATGAGTTGAGCTTCATTCAATTTAGTTTGTACAACCGTGTAAAGTAGAAAGCACTTGATAAAAACTTCATAGTTTCTCTAAATATGTTAGAAAAATGAGGGAGAATTCGGGGCTTTCTGGTAGTTGGGCTAATTAATTACACTAACTAGGTATGATAATAGTATATGGTAGGATACACACAAATAGTACAAGTTATTAAGTAATCTATAAAGAAAAACCCAAGGAGTTTGACCATAACCAACTCAAATCAAGATGACAAGTTTAAACGTAGAACTAGAAACTTATAATACCAGAAAATCAAATAGAATTTATTGTACTCAATAGAAAATCTTTGCTAAGAAAGGTTGATGTTTAATGTGAGATAAGAAACATAAACTCCAAAAGGGCCAATTTGAGAGTATTTATTAAGCATTGTACAGCTGAGATAGATCTTGAATTTGCATGATGATCAATGGTCATCAATATTGTCACATTGATGAGCACCCTCTCTGTCTCTCTCTCTCTGTCTATATACATATATATATATATATATATATATATATATATATACATACACACACACACACACACACACACACACATACATATATATATATATATTTTTTTTTTTGAGGAGAAAGGATGATTTAGTAGTCATGGCTTGGTTAAAATATTAATTATCATTAATCAATTATTTTTCCTATGTTCTTTTTCACCTTTTTACCTAGTATAGTGGTTCCCAAAGTGTTGTTACACATCCAGTAGTGTTTACTTATTTCACTGTATTTAAAAATTTCTTTTTCTATTTTAATCTCTTTACCACCAAAACAGGGGACTAGACATGGGAGATTTAGATCTATTTTAAGCCTTAGTTTTCTTATCTATGAAATGGGAAAAATATATTAATAATGGTAAGTCTCATAATGTATGAACCAATTATACTAATGCATAAAGCCACTTATTCATATGAGAGTATGTTTATTATATACTATTATAATGATTTTTATAAAGGAGGTAAATATGTTAAGTATATAAACTGAAATAATATATTAAATATACTTATATATGTATATTGTTACATAGAAGAGAAAAAAAGCAAATGTGAAAATAGTAGCACTGCCAATTTGTAGAAGGTAATGTTTGAAACTCTAGATCAGAGATCAGCACATGAAGAATAATAGGCCATATCCAAACCCAACTCACCACCTATTTCTCTGAGAGGTAAGAAGTTTTTATATCTTTATATAGTTAAACTAGGCAGAAGAAGAAGAATATTTTGTGTCTCGATAATATTTTATTAAATTCAAATTGTAGTGTTTATAAAGTTTTACTGGAGCTGGTCATGCTAGTTCACTTACATATTGTCTGTGGCTACTTTTGTTATAACCACCAACTTGTGTAGTTGAGACAGAGACCATATGGCCCAGAAAACCTAATATGTTTACTATCTGGCCTTTTAAGAAAAATAAATTTGCTAACTCCTGCTTTAGGTCATTTCTGCAAACTATTTGTGTAAATTTCCTAATTTACTCAAATTTTCCAAATTTAATTGAAATTATTTTTGTAAACTTAAAAGTTATTCTTTATTCACTAATAATTGTAAGCTTGTTTTAAAACACTATTATACTCCACTAAATTTGTAACAAAATGACTCTCTAAAATATTTATTACTGTTAAACTAGAGTAAACATGGAGATGTTTCAATTAGATCATTTAATTTTAAAATATTTCAACTAATATTATTTTGAAATTTTAAATGAACACTTTGATAGAAAACACTATGCATATTTCTATGCATTTTATTGCTTATTTGCTTTCTAAAATTGATGTAGACAGTTAAAGTTTTCATTAATGGAAATATTTGGCAAAGTTTTAAGGTTGAATATTCAAAGTGAGCCCAAGGATTACTATATCTGGTTTGTAGCCAAAAACAATCTCTCAAATGGAAGCATCCCAGGAGGAATATTGTCTACCCTTTCAAAGAACAAATGGTTCACTACTGTTAAAATTACTGCCTTCCTTCAAAACTGACCTCCCATTGAGAATGCATTAAATTGAAATGCAAAGTGTATTTGTTCTTGTGAGATAAGATGATTTATTATGGCCTTTAAAGGCACTAATTCTAGAACACTTATTTTGTGTTTGTGGATTCTTAAATAAAGCATAAAAATATATGTATATATAACATATATAAATAAGAAGCGTATATAGACATGCGTATATATGTGTGCATATATATAACCTTCCTAAAGAATGCCCTATAATACTCATTTTCCAAGTGAGAGAAAAGATATCCTCATACTTCCTCTTTCATCAATTTCCTGGAAGCAATTATTTATTAGAATTCACTGCTATATTATATGTAATATAAAGGAAACTGAAATTACACATTAATTTTATTTCAAAATATAGAAAGAAGTCACCTGAAAAACCTGTAGCTAAACTTCTCAGGTGTATATGGCTTTTGAATATTTACATTTGGCAGAAAAGGTGAAGTAAGGATGTCACTTTAATATTCCAAGAGCAGCCAAGCAAATAAAACAGTATACAATGTATTATGTATCAAGCTTTCCAAGAGACAGTAATTTCATAACTCCATTTGCCATGTATTCTGCATCTGTTTGTTAGTTTGAAGAATCCAAATATTATACATAATTTGTGTCTTTACTCATGCCTTTTGAGCTATCTAGAAACAGTAATGTGTAGTTAAATGATGCTTATTCTAGAGGTGGCAAATGTAAATTGGATTCCCAGAATTTAATTATAGATCATCTTGGTGACTTCTTCTAAGAGTCTAATAGAGAAGCTAATTTGATAGTTAGTTACAGAATTTCTTTGAAAAAACTTCCTCAAATAGCATCTCCTGCCCATGCCTTACATTTCTATTTGTGCAGGTTGGTCAATGTTATTTGAACTTCAAATTTAAATATTTTGTTTCCTTTTTGAAAAGTGTTTATTTTTTTCCCTTGGCTAGAATTGAATAATTTTTTAGACATAAAAAAAAACCAATCTTTTATTTTAAATTAAAGTTATAAGGTATCTTCTAGGTGTAAGGCAGTAGATTTGCATTGAAGATATAAAAATGAAAAGTATACATCTCCTAGTAATTTTCCCAAGTCATTGGAATTATTATATATGAAAAAGAAAAGGATATGTTTTTACTTGTAAGTAATAGACTTTTTCAATATCAAACTATGAATCTTTCTTATGGACCAATTTCAATCTTGGGGGTTATTCCTAGATTTGGAACAAATAAGCAATCAATATTGAGCAGTGGAAGGACAACTATTAAGCTATATGGGCTATGAGGAGTTCAGGGGGAACAGAGATATATTTAGCTTTTTAAAAATTATTATTGCTTGAGCAGGTACTTTTTTCAGAGTTGTTCCTGAAAAAAAAAAAAAAAAAGTTGCCCCTTCACCTCATTTTACTGATATTTCTTCCTATTATAGAATGGAAAGAAGCATGAAAATATTAAAGATGCAGAATAGCTAAAAGACTATAAAAATCTGAAAAAAGCTCAAGATAATCCACATGGTGACAAATACTGTAAGAGCCAGGTCTAAATCCCTAGATCTTTCTTATGAGTTAGCTCTCTGAAGTTAGCTCTGATCTTCCTCAAGTTCTCTTGTTACCAGCTCACAATTGGGGGACTTGGCTACTAAAGCTGCTAAATTTTCAAGGTAAATCAGCATTTCTGGAGAACTTTATGACCTCGAAGACAACACATGGCTGTAGGGTGAACAAAGTCAGGCCTCTGGGCCTTAGGCTTATTTAACCCGTATAGTTCCCTAAGAGACAAAGCGAAACTGAACATTGCCCGAAATCACAGCCTTGTTTGGCTTTTCTTTTTTCCCAGCCTGCTTCCTCTACTCCATTACTAATTACTCCTGGAGAATTTGTCACTGAATCATTTATACTCAAATACTTGAATCTACTTTGGGGAAAACTCAACACTAAAACATATACTCACATCACATATAAGACTATTTTTCTGAGCAAAAGTCACTAATAGTAGTAAAAATAACATACATATTCACAGTTAGGTCTATGGTTAGCTGAAAGAGTTAATTATCATTTAAAAATGTTTTCAGATGAGTCTGATAATATATCTATGGTCAAAGAAGAACTACAATACTTTTTATTTTGCATACCTACCCAAATTAATGAAAAATAGCTGCCTAGACCAATGCACAGGATGATGGATTAAAAAACATTTTGTTTCCCAATCAAACATTAGAAAGCCTGGCACAAAATATTGTCCAAATATCTGCCAAATAATGATAACAAAGGTAAGAAGGATATAGATAAACTCCATTGGCTGCACAAAGATAATTTGGTGATATTGTCAGAAGAATTTGGTTTGTTTTTTAACCAAAATAACTAAGTATGCTTTGTTCTCTTCATTATTACAATGAATCTATGTTAGATTTTCCTGCAAACTTTATTTTTAGAGAGATTTCCATTTATAACTATATTCTTAATGCCTCCTGACAAGTACCCATTTATATTACTAGTAGAGAAGACCTAAAATAATATTCCTCTACACCTAGGATCACGTAATTTTAAAAAATTATCAACAGATTAGTTATATTTCTAATTTTTTATATATATTAAAACTACATTAGGGAGGGTAAGCGAAAGAAGTAATTGGAGAAATTTTTCTTCTAAAGGAGTCTTAGAGCATCTTATAAAAAAATATACTTGAATCAGAGAAAGACACGTAATGTAGATCATCATAAATAATAATGATCTATATTATTTAAGCCAGAAATAAAGTTGCCTTTTTTAAAGTCACTTAAATCAGAACCTATAATTAATGCTTTTAATATAGAAACTTGTTACTCTTTTATCAGAACGGAAAGTCACTGTAAAATTTAACCTTGTAAGCGATAATCAATAGTTGACTATTGAGGATATTACAAAAATCTAATAAATCCTTGGTAATGGACATTTAAAGTTCAATATCTTCTGTCACTGAAAATTCCCTGTGTCCTAAAGGATATCTACTTTCTAAGATCTTAGCTAAAATTGGCATTTTACTAGTAAATGATAAGAGAATGATTAAAAATTGATAACTGCAATGATAAAAAGTAAATACTCTGATGTCAAACTAGAACCAGTATCCTGATACTTAGTTCTACTGATCTGGGAAAGTTATTTTACCTCACAGAGTCGCAAAATCTTCACTGGTGAAATGGGTTTTAGGTTTGTTAAAAGACAAGGGAGCAAGAGCAGTAAGTAAGAGAGAGAAGAAAAAGAAAGGAAAAAAAGACATTCCTTGATACCTAATAAGTATGTAAGAGTCTAAAATACTAAGGCTGCATCAACAGTGATGGAAAATATTGAATACTCATTTACTTTTCAGATTTTGTTAATTTATTGTTTTTAAGTTGATAATTTTAATATCTACACATACTTGTGCACATACATGTTTAGTAATTGAAATTTCCTTGAAAGAGAAATTTTTAAAAGAATGCTTAACTCTTAAATCATTCAAGGGAAAAACTACAAGTATTATTTACACAGGCAAATATGGAAATGAAAGAAAATATAAAACTAAAAAATATATTACTACACAGCATAAATAAGACAAAAGAAGTAAATCAAACGTAATAATTGTAACAATAAATGTTCAAGTTTTACATGACTCTGTTAGATCCAGTAGAAAATTGAAGGTTACAATATGCAGTGTAAAAATGACAATCTAAAGACAAATGAAGCAGAGACAAAACAAATATACAAAAATATATTTAAAAAATGAGTAAAAAAAGTTAAAGTAAGAGAGGAAAATCAAAATATTACATATATGGACATTTATATTAAAAAATGGGATTCTAATTAAAATATGCACTATGAATGCCTATAGAATTAATATGGGGAAATGTATCAAGTACCTGCCTGCATAATTTGTAACTGCTACATTTTATTATATGGTTTTACAATGACTTATTTGCCTTCTTAAGATATCTACTGTTTCACAATGTATATGTATATCAAACCATCATGTTAAATACTTTAAGTACATACAATTTTTATTTGTCAATTATACTTCAATAAAACTGAGAAATAAATGATAGATGATAGATAGATAGATAGATAGATAGATAGATAGATAGATAGATGATAGACAGAAAGAAAGTGCTATAAATAAGGCTTTAGTAACGTGGTGGTGAGGTGTGAGGGGGAAGGAGAAGCATTCTGTAATACTAAAATTAAATTTCAGTCTTTTACTGAGCCTGTGTCTTTGATCTGTGAGCTTCACAAGTTTCTCAGTCCTTGCCTCCCCACCTCCCCCCACCCGACCCCCACCACCATTGGAGGGACAGGATGGCTAGCCACCCCATCAGTCAGGCCCTGGTTAATTAGTTTCCCTGAGGGCAGGTTTTAAGAACAGAGCACCTCTGCATATTTCAGAATGGTTCTTTTTCCCCTACCCCTGAAACATAAGGGGATTTTCCCCTGACATTTACAATGGGAACCTGGTAGAGTTCCTGGAGGTAAATCTCACAATATGTGGTGGCCCTTCCTCGACTGGGTTCTTCTGGAGTTTTCAACTCTCAGAGGTGTTCCCACTGAGCCTCCAGGAATTCAGTTACAGTTCAGGTTTTCCTGCCAGGACACTTGTTCCCAATATGGATTTCATTCACTTGTGAGAATCTACCCAGAAAGCCTCAACTACCTGTGTCACTTGTCTTTTTCTCCAATCTTGAGGGGAGAGATTTGCCCTGTATCCTCCATTTTTTTACAGCTTCAAGAAGAGTAGTTGAATTTTTCAGTCTGTTAAGCTTTTACTTGCTGCCAGAGCACAATGGTGACTTCCAAGCTCTTTACTTGTGAAACCAGAAACTGGAAGTCACCATGATAATTCTAAATGAAAAATTTGTATCACAATTTAATTGTTGAAACCTTAAAACTATTGGCTCTTACATGTATCCCAAAATATTGCACCTGATGTATTGAATATTTTAGCCTGAAAGAGTTTAAGAAAACAAAATCAGCAGAAACAAAAACCTCAATTTGACCTCCTCCCATGTGTCTTTCTTCCCTGAACAAGCCATATAACTTCCATGTGCAAGGTGGCCTTTCTGTACCAGAAAGAAAAAAGAAGTTTTTATCACCAGGAAAGGGGAAGTTGAAGGCCAAGAAACCTGTACAAACCTTGTTACACTACCTACCTTCCTAGTTATTTCTTCCCAACCCAGTTTTATTGATATATAATTGGCATATGATGTTCTGTAAGTTTAAGGCACACAACATGGTGATTTGATGTATGTAGATAATAAGAAATAATTACCACAATAAGTTTAGTTAAATTCTATCACCTCACATAGTGACGATAGCTTTTCTTGTGATGAAAACTTTTAAGATTTACTCTCTTATAGCTTTTGAATACATATTGTTAAATATAGTTACCATGCTAGCTATATATTATATCACCAAAATTCATTCATCTTAAAACTGAAAGCTGTACCTTTTGACCATCTTCACAAAATTCCGTAACCCCAACACCTGCCACTGGCAATCACCAATCTGTTCTGTTTCTATGAGATTTTTTGTTTGTTTGGCAAAATGATATGACTATGTGTGTGTGCATATATGCACAAACTACATTTGCTTTACTTATTTATCTACTAATGGATATTTAGGTTGTTTCCATATCTTCACTATTTTGTTTTGTTTTGTTTTTTTTTTTATGCCTACAGCACCTCGTCTTCCTAGATGGTCTCCTGTCCAAGTACTAAACAGACCCAACATTGCTTATCTTTGGAGATCAGACATAGGGCTTGTTCAGGGTGGCATGGCCATAGACCATGGATGGCAGCTCCCTGGGGTGTGAACTCAGGACCTTCTGCGTGTAAAGCAGATATGCTAACTGCTACATTATGGAACCAAGTCCCGTATCTTGGCTATTGTAAATAATGTTGAAATGAACATGGTGTGCATAATATTTTGAGTTACCATTTTCATTTTCTTCAGATAAATTCAAGAAATAGAATTGCTAGATTACAGGGTAGTACCAGTTTTAATTTTTTGAAGAATTGCCACATTATTTTCCATAGTTACTGCATAAATTTTCATTCCCAGCAACACTGTACAAGAGTTTTCTTTTCTCCATATTCTCACCAACAGTTGTTTGCCCTTCTCTGTTTGATAATAGCTAATCTAACAGTGTCAAATGATTGTGATTTTGATATTAAGCATCTTTTCATATATCTGCTGACCCTTTGGACGTCTTCGGAAAACATCTATTCAGTTCTTCTGCCCATTTTTAATTAGATTTTTCTCCTATTGAGTTGTATGAGTTCTTATACATTTTATTTATTAACTTCTTTCAGATATGTGGTTTGCAAATATTTTCTCTCATTCTGTAAGTTGCCTTTTCATTTTGTTGCTCATTTCTTTTGCTGTGCAGAAGCTTCTTCCTAGATACTTCTTCATCATTTACTACCCATGGCTCAAAAACATTTGTCTTATTAATTCATAAGATTGTTGTTTCTTAGTCTAATAGATATAAAAGCTTCCTGATTTTGGTCTTCATTGCCTTGTGAAGACTTTCATGTACATGTAAAAAATGTAATAAAAATTGTATGTTATCTGTTAATCTGTCCTTGTCAGTTTAATTTTCAGATCCACCTAGGGACTCTAAAAGGGTCAAGGAGATTTTTTTCTTCCTTACACTGTCCCAAGACTTCCTACTATGGTAATGAAGTGTTATGTTGGACATAAAATTTTACACATATTACAAATTTCACCTTATTAATTTTTTATATAATAGGAATAAGCTTGTAAAACAAAATTATTTAAAAAATGAATAGAAAATGCTGTCATTTGTTAAAATTAAATACTATATAGCTATTAAAAGTTAGACTATCATATAATATTTAAGATGTTACAAATACTTGAAAAATGTTAAGAGAAAGAGAAACCCTAAAAATATAGTCTAAAACTTTAACATAATTTATCAGTTATCATTTAAATATGTATTACGTGATCTTTACCTAAATTTAACACTTAAATAATGTCTTTTCCTCCAAGCAGTACATTACTAATGAAAGCAGGTTTGAACAGACAGATGGAAACTCAAAATTATCAATTAGTTAAAATATGTGAGTGTGGCACTTTGCACTGTGTATTATACACCCAGTCTTGTTAAATCTTTGCATTGATGCTGTTAGTTAATATCCAATCAGAAAAGTTCAAGGGTTCAGAAAAGTTAGAGGACCTACCAAGTGTGGATGAGGCAATCGTAGAGTTCGAACCTGGGTTTTCCTGGTACTTTACCCCTGGCTTTTTCATTAGACCAATTTGTGATGCACGTCATGTAACAGTCTGTTATACAAGACAGTCTTGTACAGAAATTGTAGTGAGAGAGATTAATTCTTCTCAGTTTTCCTTAAAGTCTGGCAAAATTCTTCAGAGCTTTCCAACCTGCTTCTGCTTCCTTTCACTGTTTACCTAAACATAAAGTGAGACTACTAAACCAGAAAAATGTTAGGCTGTTAGGTAAATAAACTGTGATTTTTAGAAACTCTGGACTAGTAAGAAAAGACTTCTACAAAAAGAAAAATAAAAAAAAAATTTCTGAGGAAAAAGTACTTTACTACCACATAGAGGCATCTCATCTAATCTTTAGAAGTAAATCCCTTTAACAGTATTTTACAGTGCAAACGCTTTAACTTCTTTATGGCTCAATCACAGGTAATATGAGTAATAAGGTGCATTTGAATGATAAATAAGGATCAACTGTGAAGGGAAGGAAGTAAAGTTAATGAGCTGAAAAGCAGAAAGAAATGATTTTAGAATATTGCAGTGAAGGGTTTGAATATTGAAATTATTAAAGAAGCAGTCAAAAGGGAGAGACAGGAAAGCACAAATATGAGCATTTTCATGTTGTTGTTCCAGTGCCCGCAGCATCATCCCTAACTCACAGTACTATTCTTAGTCCAACAGGGAGCCTGAGAGAATCTGAGGAAGTCCTTTTTCGCTCAAGGTCTTACTTTCTCTGTGAAGTTTTCAAATATTCATACTAGAAAATGGGTTTTATTCTGTCAGCAGAATTCAGAGCAAGGCAGACAGAAATCTTCAGGAAAAATTGATAAATAAACTGGTAATTGGCTAAGTTCCTTTTTAAAATTTTTTTTCTTCTTATTTCATTCCTTCCTTTGAAGCTTCTTTCCTTCCTCACTTCTTAAGTTTTTTTCCTTTCTTCTTTCCTTCCCTCCTTTGGTCCTATTTTCCAGGAATATTTGCTTCGTTTCTCTAATGTGGTAGATACCTTGCAAGATGCTAAATATGAAACAAAGAATGAGATTTCACTCCTGTGCCAAAAGAATCACAGTGTACTGTTTCTACTACTATAAGTAAGACCAAAAAAGGTAAGCCAGTTTTACTGCACATAAAAAGAAAAGTAGCAACTCTGTTAAATTGTAAATTATAAATCAAAAATGAAATTGTATGTATTTATTTAGGATTTTAATCTTGTAAAGCCGAAGTCCCCAACCCTTTTTGTACCAGGGACTGGTGTTCCTATGATAATATAATGCCTGATGGTCTGAGATGGAGCTGAGGCGATGATGCTAGCGCTAGGGAGCAGCTGCAAATACAGATGAAGCTTGGCTCCCTTGCTAGCTACTTACCTCCTGCTGCATGGCCTGGTTTCTAACAGGCCACAGACTGGTACTGGTCTGTGGCTCCGGGGGTTGAGGACCCCTGTTGTAAAGAAAGATTATTAAGATAGAGATTAAAGATTATCTTTAGACAATATAATTGTGAGTATCAGGATGTTGGAGCTTTGGTTATTTTTAATCTAATCTTGCTGTTTATGTGCTATTTCTTGACTTTGTTATTCATTGTCTATATGATTTCTATGTCTGTGATTTTTATTATCTGGAGGCACTGAGGGATTCACACTCTAAGGCAGTGTCCACCTAAGCCCTTGGCTCAGATGGAAGGATGGGGGTGGGAGGTTTTGTGAAAGGGAAGGTCAGAGAAAGTTAAAGATGTGTGCAGTTTTATGTTTATTTGTATTTGCATCATTTCCTGTGACAAATATTTATGTTTTCCATCAGCTTTTCAGAAAGGTCTTGATTCCCCCAACTTTAAAGACGATAGGGCTAAATTCAAACATAAAATAAACATCTACCTTTTATTTTATTGGCATATATATATATATATATATATATATATATTTTTTTTTTCCCCCAAGTTGTTCCATTAACAGATAAACATTTTAAGAACTTTGAAAAAAAACACCAAGGAAAAATCTATATTAAATTAAACTATTCTTTTCCTTTCAAACTCTCTGCCTTAGCATAGCTCTGCATAATGCACTCACAATAAGTAAAATTTGATTTCTAAAAAGTTAATTTTACATAATATTAGGATTATACTCTATACTAGTCAAATTATAGTAATTAACATTTTGGCTTTTTTACAGGAAAATGATGCTGTGACTATTTTACTTTATATAAATATTTGATTTGTTATAGCTGAAAGAATAAAAAATATCATTTACTATACCATTATTACACCAACTCAAACACATTCCTTTTCCAAAAATCTGCAGTTTTGCGTGCTCTTTAGTTCATGATACAATATCTGTATGTATCTACATTGGTCAGTAATAATGACAGAGACAGCAGCAGCAGAAAATTACCTGAATGTAGAGAATTAATTAATTCTCAACAATAACTTAAATCTAAGCATTGACAACACTGTTAAAATTCCATATGGGCCTGTAATAAAATAACAGTGCCTGACCTCTTTAATTATACTTTCTGGTAGATGAAACAAAAACAATCATTACTTTTTAATTCTAAAAGCAATTTATGATAATTGGAATAATCTAATAATATAATAATGTAAAATATATGCATACATAAATAAGTATATACATGGACATATTCGTACTTTTCCCTAATTCCAATCCTCTGAGGACATTGTTTTTAATGTTTTAATGTAGTTGTAATGATTGTATCATCAATATTTTCTTCCTTTCTCTCATCTATACCTAGTTCTAGCTCTATTTGTATATTTCTGACAAATAATATGAAAGCAAACAACAAGGTTCTAAAAGAGCTAATAATTGGAGAAGTCTAACCAGTACCAGAGGATAGAGAGAAAAGGACATTTCATCTGGACTTGGAGTGAAAATGTGGATTAACAACTCAGTGCTTAAGAAAGATTATGAAAGTATAGCTTTCACTGTTTATGAAAACCTTAAAGTGGAAAGAAACAATTTGATTTCTGGAATGGAAATAAAGCCAAGATAGTTGACATGAAAAGTGAATAGGTTTCTGGTTTATGATGCAGCTAATCCAGTAGATAGTAGTTAGCTCAAATGGCTACCTTTGTAAAGCCCATGCTAAAAAAAAAAAAAAAAAAAAAAAAAAAAAAAAAAAAAAAAGTCTTCTCAGCTAAGGGAAGGATTTTAAGCAAGTTATGACATGATTACATTTGAGTTCTTAAATTATAACTCAAAATGGGGAGAAAATCATGGTACAAAAAAGCAGATGGAGATAAAACAAGAAACAATTACAGTGGTTGTAGTGAGCAAACATGAGGTTTCGTACTAGGGTCATGGCAAAATGAGATCTTATTGAGGTAGAGCATCAATGGTTGAAACACGTGCTTGCACGCGCGCGCGCGCGCGCACACACACACACACACACACACACACACGACATCATGAAACAAAAGGAGAAACCTAGTTGCCCATAGAGACTAAGGCAAAGAAAATGAGGCACCTAAATGTAAAGTATTCATTTGCTTTCCAAATTTGCCAAACCCAGATGAAATCCACACGTCATGTTAAAGATTTTTTTTTACCTATAAAATTTGTGATTTCATTTCTGATTTCCTAGCAAACTTGGATGGTGGATTTTACACCTCTTTCTAAAATACTTAAGAAGGCATAGAAATGGATAAACTTTAAATTAATCCATGGAAAAAGAGAATGGCAGCATCTTGTCAGAATCTGGAAGAACTTTCCAATTAATATACAACGACAGGTGATTGATAAACCACCACCCAGCCTTCACCTTAATCTGTATCCCTACGTTATCTTATGAAATAGAGCCTATGCCAACAAAATGGTAGTGATCAAACTTCTCACACAAGCTCAGAAACCATTTCCCTACAAATTAAAAAAGCAAGGTGTTTTCCACCTTGTATCTGAATGAGAAATATAAAGGGACCCTGCAAAATATTTTCCACCTTGGTTTTATTCAGTCTTCGATCTTCACCTACACAGCAAATATTTATATTGCCTTGATGGCATTGAACTAGAAACTGAAGACCGTGATGATGAGGATTTGCACTGGCCTTGTCTTCCTGGGAATTAAGGTTTCAGAGAGACTGAATATTTAAGACTAATAGGACAAGATGGTAACTTGCAGATTACACAACACTTTGGGTCTCAGTCTAATGCTACTAAATGGTCTTCCCAGACTCTCCCAATTTACACAGAGTATCCTAGTGGCCTATATTCTTCTGAAGTTGTGTTCAGTCAAGTGCAATCAGTGTGAACTCTGTAAATGTGTAGTCATAATCGGCATCACTTATCACTTACTGTTATAACTCTGATACCAGCAAGAGTCAACAAATGGCCCATATATGGCCTATGAGCTAACGATATATTAACCATTTGTTCTTGTATGGCATCTAATTTTAGCCATAACACATTAATAATCATGATTTTTTGAATGACTTATAATTCCACTTTCTGTATCATAGCTGAGTAAAGTTTTGATGTGTGCTTTGTCTCTTCAGACTCTTATTTCTTATCTTTTAAAATGTCTTGCAACTTTTTGTTGAAAATTGTCATATTGTATCAAACAACAGGAACTAATGCAAATAGGCTTTTAGTGTGAGGTTTTATGTTAATTTGGCCTTGAGTCGGACAGTGTTTAATTTTTGCTTATAACTATAGGTGACAATAATTTCAAATTCCTTAGTATCTATATTTTTGTCTCCTCTGTTGTTTTTGTATTTTCCTAAGAAGTTCTTTTTAAATAGAGTCTGAATCTTACAGCTCTATCAGTAGCAATCCACAGTTATTATACTGGAAACCTTTTAAAGTAGTGGTTATAAGCAGAGCAGGGGAGGGGCCTCATATAAGCTTATGATTAAATTTTAGTCTCTTAGTGGTCTTGTGTACCAGGTCTATGACCTTCTCAAATGTTTTTCAGCTATCTTTCCATTAGCTGAGACAGAGAAGTGAAGCGGAGTTGGGTAATTGCCCTTCCCCAAGGTGCAGTAATGGTCTGGTAATGGTCTGGTAGAGTCTCTTCTCCTGGAAAGTAGGCTTTTATTACGAAGAATGCTCTGGGCATATTTCAAAATGGTTTCTTTCTCCTTTTCCGTGTAAGAAATATGAGGGAGGTTTTCTTGTCTTTTCACCATGAAAACTTCTGAAGCTCCTGAAGGTAAAATCTGCAAAAGTATGAGGCAACCCTAAAACTGAGACCCTCAGAGATTTCTTATTCTTATCCTACTCCACATTCAGCTTCCAGCCACTTGTCAAAATTGCTCCTTAAATATTCCTATTAGTTTATGGCTCTAACATATTCCATTCCAGATAATCTGATCTTAACTGTGTTCTCTGTATTCATCTGTGTCTCCAGATTTCAAAGTAGAGGTTTGCCCTATGAATTCAATTCTCTGATAAGACCAAGAAATGTCATTCATGTTTATGTTTTTTCTTGTAAAAACTAAAGCTATAAGAACCAAGCTCTTTATTTAGTGAGCTAAAGTCAGAAGCCTAATGCCTGCAATATAATATTGAAAGAGAATGAGAATTTTTTAATAAAAGAAAACAGATTAAAACATAATGTATAGAAGTGATTACAACACTGTCAAATCTACCAACAGTTTAAATGCTTTCCTCTGGATGAGAGGGTAACAGTTGATTATCTTTGCTTTTACCTTTTTATGTTAAGTGACCATATTTTACTTTTATAATAATGTGTATTTTGAAATATTCTAGGATTCTAAGTAGAAACATAGTTATTCCAGAGCTTGAGAGAAAATTTGTCTGGTTTTAATTCTTGGCTCACTTCATTATATTTTAAGTGATCCTGGGTGCATTTCTTAATTATTCAGTGACTAAGATTCCTCATCTGTAAAATAATACTGATATTAATACCCTCATAAAATTGCCATAAGAATTAAGGAATTAATATATGAAAACTGATAGGTACCTTAAATAAACATCATATTTATTATATTGTTTAAAATAAGCAACTGAGAAGCTATTTTATTTTTGAATTTATTAAAACAGATGTAATTTATTATTCATGTCCCTGATGCATCTATGGTCTGAGTTACTCATCATCTTCTCAAGTGGATCAATTAACTGTTCCTCACCATCTGTTTGGCCAGTGATCTAGTATCTTACTTGCAGTCATATGCAATGGCCTTTAGCAGTGAGGGGATCTGAGAATGTTGGAAGGGCACCAACTGGAAAATGTTTAGCCAGGAGAAAACACTATAGGAAAAAAAAAATACACACACACACACACACACACACACACACACACACACACACACACACACACATATGTATATGTACATACATATATATGTATATACATATACATATATATGTATATATATATTTAGAGAGAATGAAATAAGCAACTTTTTAAATTGTTTTTATGAATCCTATCTCTGGCTTAAAACATCAGTAAAATAAATATAACTATCATGTTTATCCACTTGCCAGTCATTCCTCTGTGAAATCAATGTGTCATTTGTGTGAGGGATTTTAGTAGAGTTGGCAAGGATCATATTTGATCTTTCTTGTTTATTATACCTTTTACTAATATTTGTTGATTCTTATTTAAAAGAACAAATGTGTTCTTTTCTATTTTTTTAAACAGATATAATATGTTTTAGCAGGATTTGTATCAGCAGCTTGAATTGATGTTCTTGATTAACCCATTCTTGGAAAAACACTTGAACTTTAATTGTTAATGATGAAAATAAAAAAACAATACTGTATTGCAAAGGCCCTTAAAATATGCAAAGGTCTAAAATTTTTCCATATCCGTCTTTACTCCACTTAGAGCTTTAATTGATATTTCTGTTTTTCACCTGGAAGAGAGTGGAATTTTTATTAAAAAGCTGCAATTTTAAGTATAATTTAAAAGTAGAGTCAAGAAAATTACACAAAGTACTGGAAATTCTATGCAGTATTTAAAAGAGAATTTGTTCAAAGTCTTATTCAGATTATTTATCTTCTACTCAACAAAGAGAGGCATAGAATAGAGAGATACAATCATTTGAACTTTAATGCTTTTTCTCTTAAAAAGTGTGTCTATTTGATTTAAAGAAAAACAAATTTAAAATATGAGAAATTCTGATAAAAATAAGTATTTTTTAGCCCTTGCACACAGAGTTTTATATGCTTTATACCTAAAATCCCTTTTAATCTTCCCAATAGCCAATAAAGTAGATGCTGCTGTCATCATCACTTTACATACGTAAGTGATAAAGTTAAGTCCTTGGAAAATTTGGAAGAATCATATTGTTATTAGAAAGATATGTGATGATTAATAACATTTTCTAACAGTTCTGAACATAGTCACAGAATCTTCAGATTTTTACACAAGAATCCAGTTCATTCATGCGTGATTAATAAAACCTTGAGAACCAAAAATCGATTCCACTAAAGAAGGATTAAGAAGTGTATTTTGCAATATTAACAAATGATACATTTTATTTTATAACATCCTATAAACTATAAGGACATTAAAAGTGGAAACAGTTGTAAACACAGTTTTAACGTTTATAAATCCAAATGAATTCTGTTCCTCTGGTATTTTCAGATTGGCTGTTGCTAAACATTTGAAATAATAGAAGAAAAAAAAAACTGTAACAAATTTTGTTCTGGACAAAATGTTCAAATGAACAAGAGGAATCTGGTGGCTGATAGTGTCAAGTGGATAATAAACAATACATTATAGTAGTAGTAACAATAAACCAAATATAGAAACTTATTTCCAAACTTGGGCTTCTTTTTTCATCCTGTCTGGAAACAAAGCCTAGACATATCACAGAAAGGAATAGGAGATTAAGATATCTGAAAATATAAGATAAGAATTGTGAGGGAAAAAAAAAACAAAAACAAAACTTGATAGAAGATAGTTGGTTCCAAAGTGTATCGAAGTGAATGTATGTGAAGATGAGAAAAGGAGGGAGGAAGAAGAGCCATGAGCCACAAACAAGAAAAACATTAGGGCTGATTTTTTTCTTAATATTTTATTATGAAAATTTTCAAACACACAAAAAAGTTGAAATAATAATAGTGAACATTCATTTTCTAAATTCTATAATTAACTTTTAAAAATAGACTTCATTATTTTTGCAGAAATTTTAGGTTCACAGCAAAATTGATGAGAAAGTTACAGAGTCCCCATATAACCCCTACCCTCTCACAATTCTCTTCAGTCAACATGACCATTGTAATAGATTTGTTAAAATTAATGAATCTACTTTAACACATCATTATCACTCAAAGTCTACAGGTTACATTAAGGCTCTCTCTTGGTGTTACACATTCTATGAGTTTTGACAAATATATAATGATACATCCACCATACAGATAACATCGCTGTCAGAAAAATCCTTTGTTCTGCTTATATAGCCCTCTCACCTTCTATTCCCTATAAGCACTGACCTTTTACTGTCTCTATAATTTTGCCTTATTTAGAATGTCATATATTTGGAATCATAATGTATATAGTCCTTTAAGAGAGTTTTCTTTTGCTTAAAAATTTGCATTTCAGTTTCCTCTGTGTCTTTTTTTTTTTTTTTTTTTTTTGTCTTAAGAGCACATTTCCTTATAGCGTTAAATAACATTCTATTGTCTGGCTGTCCCACATTTCATTTATCCATTCACCTACAGGAGTACATCTTGATTACTCTGAAGTTTTGGCAATTATGCATATGTACTATAAATATCCTGTGCAAGTTTTTGCATGAATATAAAATTTAACTCATTTTAGTAAATACTAATGCACCTGATTGCTGGATTTCATGATAAAATGTTTAGTCTTATAAGAAACTGTCAAACTGCCTTCTAAAGTGGCTACTATGGACTGAATTAGGACAGTACTTGTGATATTATTTAGAGATGGAACTTCTTGAGAGAAGTCATGAGGTCAGGGCCTTCATGACAGGTTTAGTAGCCTTTATCAGAAGAACTGCCAGAGAGAACACAGCAAAAGGCAACTATCTGCAAACCAGGAACAGAACCTGAATATGCTAGCACCCTGATCTCAGACTTCCAACCTCTGAAACCATGAGCAGTTCAAATTGACCAATATAGGCATTAGTACCAACAAGCAGGTCACTGACGTAACCAATACCTAAAAGGTGGAAGCAGCTAGAATTAGGTCATGAGTAGAGATTGGAAGATTTTTGAAGTGCATGCTAGAAATATGGATAGTAAGGGCCATGCTGCTAAGAGCTCAGATGGAAATAAAGAATAGGTTATTAGAAACTGGGGAAAAAAAGTCCATTTTGTTATAAACTGGCAAGAAACTGGATTGAACTGTGTTCCAGTGTTTTGAGGAAGGTAGAGTTTGTGAGCAAAGAAATAGAATATTTGGCTGAGGATATTTCTAAACAAAGTTCTGAAAGAGTGGTTTGGTTTTTCCTATTTCTAGTAAAATGTGAGAGAAAAGAGACGATTGAATGGGAATCATTAAGCAATGCATGCATGCATGCATGCATACATACATACATACATACATGCATACCAGAACTTGAAGATATGGAGAATTCTCAGCTTATTCATATTGAAAAAAAAAAAATGTAAAAGGTTTACTAAAGAAATATCAAATGTGTGGCTTACCTATCATTTGATAGTTTATGATATTGTAGGAATAAAAACATTGTCCATTTGAACCAAAGAAGTCAGACAGGACAAAATAATGTAAGCTATCAGATTTCTTGAATTTGATAGGATGTGATGATAGAGCTGCTATTTGGCTACAAAAGTGTGTTGTTTTTCAAGAAGAAATAAATTAGCTCAAAGACAATTTACATATTATCAAGGGCACTGCTTTGCTTTTAATAGTTCAGGTGGCTTCCGCCCAAAGTCTTGGGTGCAGAAATATTTGGCAGAGCCATGCCTTAGGATCACACAAGACCTTGGAAGTGATGCTGACACCCTGGTAATCCTGGAGAACAGAGTCTCAAATGAAAGAGAATTATTGTCACTTCTTAAGCTCTAATGGAATTTGCCTTGATAGATTTTGAACCCACTTAGGATCCACTGCTGCTTTCTTCCTTCAAATTTCTCTCTGTTTGAGTGGGAGTGTCTATCTTATATTTGTATCGCCATTGTATTTTGTAAGCACAGAATGTATCTAGTTTCACAGGTACTAGAAAGGAATTTTGCCTCAGAATAAGTTGTACCTTGAGTTTTCTTGATTTCTTAATTTAGGTGAACCTTTGACTTTAGAATTTCTAATGCTTAATAAGTTGTGATTTGGGGGGATGTTGGAATGGGATGAATGAATTTTGCAGGCAAGAAGGACATGAGTTTTGGCAGGTCAGGGGTGGAAAGTTGAGTAGCGTTAGTCTTCTAAAATTGTTCTTCAAATAATGTTGCTATTCTGGTCTTTGAAATTCCATATAAACTTTAGAATCAGTATCCTCAAAATGATTTGTAACATTATGATTGGAATTGTGTTTAATATAGATCAATTTCAGAAGAATTGATATCGTCATGATTTTGAATGTTCTTATTTATGAACTTGAAATCTTTCCCTCCCTCTCTATCATCTATCTATATGTATATAAATTTTTTTAGCTTTGTATTTTTCCTCGTATAGATCATATACATATTTTATTAGATTTACATTTATATATTTAATTTTTATGCTAATCTAAATAATATTATAATTCCAAATGTTAATTGTTCATTGCTAATATACAGGAAAACATTTGACTATTTTATGTTAACCTTGTATGTACTCTGTAACTTTGCTGTCATCACTTATGAGTTCCAGCAGTATTTTTGGTGGTTGTTGATTCTTTGAGGTTTCTCTCAGAGATAATCACGTAATCTATGAACAAAGACAGTTTTCTTCTCTCCCAGTGTGCATATGTTTTATTTCCTTTTTTTGTTTTACTGTTTAAGCTATGACTTTCAGTATGATATTGACTGGTAGCAATGACAGAATATTTATGTGTTATTACTGACCTTAGGTAACAAAACATCTAGTTTCTTATCATTAAGTACAAAAGTGTATATAAAATTAAATTTTTGTTAAGAATAAGAAAATTTATCAAATAAGTTATCTAATTTTCTACTTCAACAGACTAGAAAAATTAAAGCGAAATAAACCCAAAGCAAAAAGAGATCATAAAATAGTGAGGATGATAATGGAATTAATAAAATTGAAAACAGGAGAGAAAATGACAGAATCAATGAAACACAAAGTTGATCATTAGAAAAATTATTAATAAAACTAATATCTCTCCATCGATTAACAAAAATAAAAGGAAGAACACTCAGATTACCTATATCAGTAATGGACATGGAATAATACTAATATTACTACAAATCCTGTAACATTAAAAGGCTATTAAAGTAATACTACAAACACTTCACATTCATAAATTTGAAAACTCTGATTAAATATATCAAGTAGTTTAAAAACACATATTACCTAAACTCGACAATGAAATAGATAATTTGAATAGTCCCATAACTATTACCTAAACTGAATTTTTAATTAAAGTCTTTTAAACAATAATCCCCAGCCCCAGATGATTTCACTGGAAAATTCTACCAAATATTTGAAGAAAAATTAAAACTGATTTTAACATAAGGTGTTTCAGAATGTAAAAAAGTAGGGAACACTTTTTATGAGACCAGTATTACCTTAATTACCAAAGCCAGAAAAAGACAAACCATAGACAAACAAAACAAACAAAACAAAACAAAAACTTACCATAAACAGGGATGCAAAGTCTTCAACAAAATATTAACAAATCTAATCCAAAAATGTATAAAATAATTATATATCATAACAAATGTGACTTATTGCAGGTATGTAAAGCCTGTTCAACATCCTAAAATCGATCAATATCAATTACCATACTAATAGGCTGAAGAAGAAAAATCAAATTATTATATCAATTGATGCAGAAAAATTCAATACCCATTCATGATAAAAACAAAATCTTTTTCATCAAATTATAATAAAGAAAAACTACATTGACTTGATAAAGACCATCTACAAAAATCTACAGCTTACCTCATACCTAATTATTCAACACAATACTGGAAGTTATAGGTATTGCAATAGGTATATATGATATATAATATATGATATAATAATAATATTAATATAATACATATTTTAGTGCATTATATATATATATATATATCATAGGATATATATAAGGCAAAGTGTCCTGAAGAACATAGAGTTTAAATGTTTTAAGTATATTCTGCTTTAAAAATGTAAATAATATCCTAAAAGGATTATGGACTTAAATGTCACGTTTAAAAGTATAAAACTTTTAGAAAAATACAGAACATTTTCAAGGTCTATGGATAGGCAAAAAATTCATACACTTGGTGTGAAAGTGTGATCCATATTGAAAAATTCATGACGTATTTTAAACTAGATGAGACTTCAGATAAAAAGTGTAACCTGGAAATGTCCCAGTAACAAGTGCTTATCTTGTATATAATTTGATATTTTTCATTGCTAAAAACATAAGAGCATCACACCAAAAAATCCATCTTCAAAGTTAAACACAAAATATGATTTGCTTGTCCAAGTTATTTTAATTTTTTTTCCCCCCAAGAATTTGGGGACTGCAACTGTAACTTTAAATATATCGTAGTGCCATGTTTTTAAAGAGCACCCTCTACATCCTTCTACCAGGTATTTTGGACTGAGAGTAATTTCAGGATTATTTTTAGATAATGGAACATGATTCAGAGTATCAACCTACTCAAGAGTAGTTGTCAATGAATAAAATTTATTTGTCCAAAAATACAAAAAAATAGATTTTAAAATTTTATGCAGCAATATATTATTTTTACAACTATATTGTCAACATATTAATTTACTTGACCTTAAAATTCTTAAGGGTGATCAATTACTTCCATGGCTATTATAAACCTCCATTGTATGTGACAAAATATGCATTACCACATCATATAATAAAAATACTCGTGCCATTAAAAAAATTTCTTTTTATTTTGATAATACAAAATATGAAACCTCAAGTCTGCTTTTTAAAAGATCGTGGAAGTCCTTTGTAGTGAAAAAATATACTGCAAAAGAATAAAATAATTATCAACTTTACCAGTTATGCACCATTTATCATCTAGTAGCCAGTTAGTCCTGTCTTGTTGGACTGAAAGATAGGTAAAATAAAATAAGACTAAATAAGAGGGGAGACCTATAGAAGAAATAAAATGAGAATGGATAACAGGGCACCAATACAGGAAAAGTAAGATTTGTTCAAGTATATTCATTAAAAAATTAAAATAAAACCTGCTCCCTCTTATGACCACTTTACTAAAGAAAGGATATATTAACACTGAGAGAATAATAAGAGCACAACTACAGAGTAAAAAGATACATTGATACATAAAATCAATGTGTTTATATGACAAATACTCCAAATAATCATCTTTAAAATATATATTCTTTGGATTGGTAAAAACTTTTCCTTGGATCTTTACTTAGTTTAAATACTAAAAACAACTATAATAAACTTATTTTCTCTTAGATTTTCCTCTTTTAAATTGGGGATATATATTTTTTACCATTTGACATCAGAAAGAACTAATAAATTACTAATAAGTAATATAGAGAAAATACAATGCAAAGGAAAAGTAAAGTGTTCAGAAAAGTACATAGGAGTTAAAAATTTAAAAATATTCATCCTTAAATAATTTATTTCTAAAAAGAAATATGCCTTAAGCAATTTAAGAACCTTTTGTTTTCTCTCATTTTTATATATTAGCAGAGTTGCGCATTCACTTTCGCAGTCAACCAAAATAGGTATACATAATTTACTTACTAATTATAAGTTTTCATGCATCAGAACACAAAAGAGGAATAGAAAGTTTAGACAGGTGGTTAGATATTTAAATGTGGATTTAATGTCCCCAGGAATTCTTATGTAAATAAATGTTAAAGCAATTTGCATGTATTTGCTTTTACACACATTTCACTGACCACTCATGATAGAGCATGTTCTAAATAGTGTTATAAAAATCTGAGAACACTTAATTATAATATGTGAGATTTGTTTTAGTCTTTTGCTAAGGACTTTGACAGGTAAATGTTTATGAAACCATCCTTTGACAGATTGATGCTGTCAACTTGATGACATAAAAATAGGACTTTAAATAGAGCAGTTTCCCAGGAGCAGATGGGAGAGCAGAGACTTCAAAATTACCAGTCTTTTTTTTTTTTTTTTTTTTTTTTTTTTGTGGGACTTCTTGAGACTACCTACAGGATAGAACATAACAAGCCAAATCACACAAACTATATTAACAAAGACTCCTCAACTAAACTTTTCCGGTCATGTGTGGATTATTGTCCAAAGATAGGAAAGATGTGGTCTACCTCTGAAAGTGAAGAAAAGGTTAAATAGGTTGTTGGCTATCATGGATTTATTTGCATAAAATGCATTTGTCACATTTTATCCACTGTTTCTAATCAATACTTGAATGGTGCTTCTGAAAACATCCAATCAAATGCATAAAATATGGTTTACATGTAAATTATTTTTAATCTTTATTTTTCTTTTTATTTTCTTCTTCCCTCCCTCTTTCCATTATTATGATCTTACCTCTGAAGTGCTTTTACAGTTGTACAATTTATTCTATAATTGATTAGGTTATAACCAACTTCCATTAGAATTGTAGAGCTATGAACCAACAATAAGGTGAAGAATGCCTAGCTATCCTCAGGCTGGCGATGTATTCAGACAGATTATTATAGGCAAAAGAGTATTAGAATATTATATTATGTTATACGTTTTGTAATTCTGTAAAGATTTTAATTCAATTAAACTTGTTTCTTGTCTTTATTCTTAATTTTTTACTTGATTTGTCAAATTTTGAGGGAGATCTCCTACATTGTTCCGTTAAGAATAAATATATTCTCAACCTATCACTAGACTTATAACCAATTTTGTAATTTTAAATATATTTAAATAATTAAAAATCATTATTTTATATATTTTTAAAGACATAAGATGTCCTAAGATATATCAGCATCAAGGTGGCTTAATATAGTCCTCATTCTTGTCCCTTCTTAACCTAAAATTTGACTACTATCCACACACTAATATGCCTCTGTGAGAGCTATAAGATCCAGCACCATAAAACAAGAGAACCAGGAGGAGTCTTGCCCACCTGTGCAACCTGTATTAGGCAGACAGACACTGGAAAACACTGTGTAGGGCAGATACCTACAGACACTAGAGGCTTTTTAGAAGTCCACATTGCTATAGGAGAAATTCCAGCACTCAGAGTAAAGAGTTTGGATCCACTGGATTAAATTAAGAGAAACTTTATTGGCATCACCTCTTCCTGCAAGGAGGCACAATTTAGGGTAAGAGAAAGCCAGGGATCTTTCCTGCAGGAGGAAATGGAAAAAGTAATGAGTGAGTGCCCACCTTCCCCAGGGCACTCTAAAGAAACCAGAGTTTCTCTCCCAGAGTATTGAAGCCAGAGCTCCATAACTAAGGGTAGGGAGGAGATCAGGAAAGTGGCAGATAAGAACATCAAAGGGCATTAAAGAGGCATGCTTTGTGCTGATTTCATTCTTGACTCCAGCAGAAAGCCTGCCCACAAGCCAGGGAGAAAAATCTCACCTGAAGGTACCCCCAACTCACCCTCAGGAACCATCAATGCCCAGGTACCAATCCACACCTCCCCCCACTCTGTGGTTGACTTCTTGTGTGCATTCCAAAAGGTAGTGTTGAAAGCAAACACATGTATGCAAGGAGTATGCACATAAATCAAAACAAGATCTGTGGTCATGAAAGGCACCACAATCTTGAACTATAGTGACCTCTTTGGGAAATAGAGAGGTGACCAACAACAGACCAGATGCATTGTAAGGTGGAGAGAAGACATACAAGCTTAAGAATTCTGCCACAAGAGGGAACAAGAAGCACAAATCAGCTGTATCCATGCAAGATCAGAGAAAGCCCTAGATTTAAACAAGACAATGAAAAGAATCTCTCACCTGAAGACAGCTATTAAAAATTACAGAAAGTTGCTGCTACTTCAAATGTGAAAACAGAAATGCAAAGCTCAAAGGAACATAAGAAATCAAGAAAACATGACATCAAAAATGATCATAATGACACTTCAATAACTAAACTCAAAGATATGGAGATATGTAATTTATCTGATAAAGAATTAAAAAAAAAAAACTGTGTTGAGGAAACACAATGAGCTGCAAGACCACAGAAAGATAATTCAATGAAATCATTGTATAACAACACATGAACAAAATGAGAAATTTAACATAGAGATAGAAATTATAAAAAAGAACAAAACATATTCTTGAGATGAAAAATTTAATGAATGGAATAAATAATGCAATAGAAAACATCAAAAGATAGAGTAAGCAGAAGACAGATTCACTGAGTTGGAGGATAGGAACATTGAGATAAAACAGAAGAGAACAAAGGAAAAAGAATGAAAAAGAACCAACAAAGACCCCAAGATCTATAGGACAAAATAAAAACTAGTATCAGAAATGCTAGCTTCTTCTCAGAAAGTTTATTTAAAGAAATAATGAAAACTTCTCAAACCTGGAGAGAGACTTCGACAGCCATGCTTATGAACTTAATGAATTGTTTCATTATTTTAACTCAGAACAATCTTCTTTTCCAAGATACATTATAATGGAATTGTCAAAAATGGAGACGAAAAGAGAATTCTAAAAGCATCAATAGACAAAATTAAGGTGTAACTTACAAAGGCTATCAAAAATTTCTCAGCAGCAGTATTACATGACAGGTTTATCCCTGGGATGCAAGAATGGTTCAACATTGACAAATCAATTAATGCGATAACCCATAGTAGAATAAAAGATTAAAATTATGTAAAATTATGTAATCTCAACAGATGAAGAAAAAGCACTAGGCAAAATACAACATTCTTTCATGTTAAAAAAGTAAAAAACTCAATGAATTTGATATAGAAGGGATCTACATCATTATAATAAAGGCCATTTATAACACACACAACTAATATCATACACAATGGCAAAATGTTGAAAGTGTTTCCAGTAAGATTAGAAATATAACAAAAGTGCGCATTATTATTACTTTTATTCAGAAATTACTGGAAATCTTAGGTAGAATAATCAGGCAGCTTAATTCCTATGAATTTCCCAGCTGAGATAAGAATGAGACATATTAATATTTAATAAACTATATAATCAAGCACTAAAATCTTAATAAACTATGCAAGTACCATAACAAAATTTTCTCTTACCCATAAACCTTATCCATTTCCTAGGATTTATCTCCAGATATAGTTTTTCTTATTATAATATCTGATTTTCAAACAACTTTTCATAAAATATATTAAATAATCAACAATTATTTTACTTAACATCCCTTTTTTGCCACTGATCATCATTACTTCTTGTATGTTATACTTTCTTTTACTGAATTCTGCATGTTAACTTATTTTTTTATTTGGTCTGATAAGCCATTAAATATGAGAACTATTGTTTAACATAATTTAATA